>JAHTLZ010000010.1:51901553-51967789 GCA_023846285.1 Phrynocephalus versicolor
AAACTTTGAGGACCCCTGCTATAGGGAATATTTTTTTCTTCCAAAACATGCCTATTCCCAGAAATTTTATTCGTCTTGCAAGTTCTTCATCTCACAGAGCATTCATCCTTTTTTTGAGCCTATGTGTGATCCCAAGCAGAGTTGCTGCTGAGAGAGCCAAACAAACAGAATGAAGTGAGCACAGGCCCAGAATACTGCACTTGTTAAAACTGAGTCTGAAGGAGCAGCTGTAATTACCTGCAACACTTGTGCCATGTTTGTCATCTTGCAAAAGCATGTGGAGAACTACACTTGCAGCAAGTGCAAGTTGGTTGCACTAATAGAAGAGAAGGTACAGCAACTGGAGGCCCGCATATCTAACCAGCAACAAATTAAGGAGCTTGAGCTCTTCTTGGACGGAGCAGAGCAGACTATCCTGGACAAAGAAGAGACAGGGCACAGTTCTGAGGAAGAAGACACTCCACCAACTCAGGAGGTAGATGCATGGAGGAATGTTTCTCAAGGAAGTAGAAGGGCAAGGGATCACTCTGAGAGTCTGAAATTATAGAATCAAATTGAGGCTCTTTCCTTCATCACACCTCATGAGGAATGCACAGTGGAACAACTGGTTCTACCTGAGGATCTCTCCCTCATCGCACATGATGAGATACAGGAAGATGAGCAACAGGAACAAACTGAAAACCTCTCTCTTAATATAGTTGACAAGGTGCATGTAGATGAACAGGCTGCAGGAAAGAGGCTCCTTGTACTAGGTGATTCAATTATTAGAAATACAGAGGGATGGATTTGTGATGTGCCTGATAACCGTATGGTGACTTGCCTGCCAAGTGCAAAGGTTGCAGACATAACCAGACATCTAGATACTTTGCTAGAGAGAACTGGGAAGGAGCCAGTGGTCATGGTACACATTGGTACCAATGATGTCAGGAAGACAAAGCGGTCAGTATTGGAAGCTAAATTCAGGATGTTAGGAAGAAGACTGAAGTCCCGGACTTCCAAAAATATTGTTTTCAGAAGTGTTGCCTGTTCCTCATGCAGGACCCACTCAAAAGCCTCAATGCGTGGATG
The DNA here is from genome assembly GCA_023846285.1 of Phrynocephalus versicolor. Taxonomy (NCBI): domain Eukaryota; kingdom Metazoa; phylum Chordata; class Lepidosauria; order Squamata; family Agamidae; genus Phrynocephalus; species Phrynocephalus versicolor. The sequence continues at coordinate 51,902,622 of JAHTLZ010000010.1, forward strand.
AGGCAATGGTGTTGAGAGAAGGGCTTCAGGTTTGTCAGGAACTGGAGAACATTTTGGGACAAGCCAAACCTGTTCAGGAGGGACGTGTTGCAATTGAACCATGATGGGACCAGATTGCTGGCACTCAACATCAAAAAGGCTACAGAGCAGCTTTTAAACTGAGAACTGGGGGAAAGCTGACAGAAGCTGGGCAGCATCTGGTTCAGGAAAGTGTCTACTTGAGTAGTGAGGAGGATGCAATAATTACTGAGTAGAGCGAGAAGCTAGTCACCAGCACTCCAGCAGAAGGATGCATGAGACAGTCTAATGATGCAACTGGACTCAAAACACTACACCAGAAAAGCATATATAAATGCTTATATGCACATGCCAGAAGCCTTTGGAACAAAAATAGGGGAGGTGGAATACTTAGCAATAGATAAAAATATTGATGTTATTGGCATCACTAAAACCTGGTGGACTGATGATAACCTATGGGACACAGTCATCCCGGGCTACAAACTGTACAGGAAGGATAGGAAGGGGCAAACGGGAGGTGGTGCAGCCTTGTATGTCAAAGATGTGATAAAGTCATATGGATTGGAACATCTAGGTGATTTGAAGTCACCATTAGAAACTCTAGCAGGCCACAAGGATGGTCTAACAGTAGGCATACGCTATCGGCCGCCAACCCAAGCCCCTGAGGGAGACTGCCAGTTGGAGGACATTTTAAAGGAGGCATCCAAGAAGGGAAGCCTGGTTATAATCGGGGAATTCAATTACCCTCACATAGACTGGGTGAACTGTTGTTCAGCACATGATAAAGAGATAAAGTTCCTAGATATGCTAAATGATTGTTCCCTGGAACAGATGGTTGAAGACCCAAATAGAGGTACAAGAATTCTTGACTTGATCCTGAGTAGTACACAGGATCTGGTGCAAAATGTTAATGTGACTGATCCAATAGGGAACAGTGACCACAAGAGAATTACTTTTAACTTAATAATAGACTGAAAATCACTGATAAAATCTAACACAAAGACCTTTAATTTTCAAAAAGGAAACTTCCCAAAGATGAGGAAACTAATAAAAAAAGAAGCTGAAAGGGAAAATTGAGACAGTCCTAACACTCAAAGAACACTACCTAGATGCCCTAAGCACATCCGATCTCGCCTGATTTCGGAAGCTAAGCAGGGTCGGCCCTGGTTAGTACTTGGATGGGAGACCTCCAAGGAATACCAGGTGCTATAGGCGCCTGGAGTAGGAACTGGCAAACCACTCCAGTATTCCTGCCAAGAAAACTCCATGGTCATGGGGTCACGAAGACTCGATCATGACTGTAACGACATAACACACACACAACACTCAAAGAGGCATGAAGGCTATTCACAAAAATAACAACAGAGGTCCAATTGGAATGCATACCCAAAAGGAAAAAGGGCACTGCCAGGTCCAAGGGGACACCTATGTGGCTTACAGAAGCTGTTCAGGAGGTGATCAAAAGCAAAAAAGTTCATTTAGAAGATGGAAAGCTTGTCCAAACAAGGACAACAGGCAGAAACATAAATTCTGGAAGACTTGGCTGAGCATATAGCTAGGAACACTAAAAAAAAAAGGACTTCTTTAAGTACTTTAGAAGTAAGAACCCAACTAGGAAGACCATTGGACTATTAGATTATAATGGAAGGCAAGAGATTATTAAAGAGGAAACAGAGATTCCAGAGAGACTCAATGAATTCTTTGCTTCAGTATTCACTGAAGAAGACAGAGACCACGTGCCCAAAACAGAGCCTATCTTCATAGGGAGGGAAACCAAAGAAGTAAGCCAGATAGAAATAACCAGGGAGGAGGTTTTTGCATGTCTTGTTAAACTAAATGCTAACAAATCACCAGAACCAGATGGCATCCATCCACGAGTTCTCAAGGAACTTGATGATGAAATTGCTGATGTTCCAACCAAAATATATAATCTTTCTTTCAAATCAGGCATTGTGCCTGATGACTGGAAGGTAGCAAATGTAACACCAGTCTTCAAAAAGGATCCAGAGGTGATACAGGAAATTATTGACTGGTCAGTTTGACATGTGTCCCAAGTAAAGTGATGGAAACCATCCTAAAAGATAAAATTAATAGGCATATAGAAGAGAAGGTGCTGCTGAAGGAAAGCCAACGTGGCTTCTGCAAGGGCAAATCGTAGGATTTGCTATTGCAGGGAATCCTAAGCAGGTGAAGACATCTGCTTGGGGATACCCTGAAGTAAATGGTGAGCCACTGTGTGAGACAGAATGCTAAGAGTGGATGGGCTGTGGACTGTTCCATCAAGCTGTTCTTATGTTTTTATGTCTTATGAGGTACCACTGTATATATAATATGTGACATTAGACACAAAGGACCTTCCAGGTTATGATAATCATATCAATCCATCTATAAATCACCCCATCTGTTATATCTTAGTCAATCTATAAGTATTATGGGTACGTGTTTTCTTTCCTCCTAAACATGCGAAGAGGGTGTTCTTAATAAACCAACACTACATGCTACAGATACAATGCTCTGTATTTCTTTTCCAATCTCAATGATTTTTGACAATTCCCCCCCTTCCTCTAGTCCAGGTATGCCCAAACTTCGGCCCTCCAGATGTTTTGGACTGCAACTCCCACAGTCCTTTGTCATTGGAATTCTAAGCTTAGAATTCTGGGAGTTGTGGTCCAAAACATCAGGAGGGCCGAAGTTTGGACATGCCTGCCCTAGACACTCTGTTATTATGAGATTTCAGACAACAGCAGTAATGATAAATGCTAAATGGGGCCAATTTCCTTTTGGAAATGGAATGGAATGCAATTTATTGTCATTGTATAAATACGAGATTAAAAGTGCCATCCAGTCAGTCATTCACACAACCCAGCATAAAATCCAAGACGTAAAATCTACAATTTAAGAACAAACCATCTATACATATACTCCAACATTCACACGCCGAACATCACTTACACTCATTTAAAACTGACATAAAAACCAAACATACACACAGAGCCCTACACTCTTTCACCTGACAACATTCATACCGAATTAATAAAAACTACAATTTAAAAAACAACAACAGTCATACACAATCCCCCATACAATATATGTGTAACACATTCAACAGTAATATTACCCGTCAACTTAATTTTTAACAGAATTTAGCATGGTTACTGCTATTGGGTAAAAACTATTTCTGAATCTTTCTGTCCTTGTTCTAATAGATCTATACCTTCTGCCTGGTGGTAATGGTACAAACAGAGAGTGTCCAGGATGAGAAATATCTCCTACAATATTCTGAGCTTTCTTAAGACAGCGGGAGCTGTGTAATTCCTCCAATGTGAGGAGTGGGCATCCGATGATCTTCTGTGCCATATTGATAACCCTCTGGAGCGATTTCCTCTGAGCCACCGTGCAACTGGCATACCACACACATATGCAGTATGCCAGTACACTTTCTACTACACAACAATAAAAAGACATCAATAGTCTCTGAGTGATGTTATTCTTTCTGAGCACTCTCAGAAAGTACAGTCTCTGTTGGGCCTTTTTCAGCAGCTCAGAGGTGTTTACACTCCAGGTTAAATTCTCCTCAATATGGACTCCCAACAAACGGAAGTCGGTCACCCTTTCTACACAGTCCCCACTGATGAATAGTGGTTGAAGATCTGTTTTCTTCTTCCTTTTTTTTAAATTAAATTTATTGTAATATTTATTTCACAAGACAAGTTAAGACAACAGTACAATAGCGTCTCATTATTTATACATTCTATAGGACCAATATCCTTTTCAAAATCCACCCACTAATTCATCTTCCAACACAGTTAATTGTGACACACACACAAGTAAATTAATTCTTTTAAAATTTTACATTCCAGCAGTCAAAATTATTCCCCATAACAGATTCCTCATTTTTTGTGTTAATTCCATACGTTAATAAGGGCTTCCAGGTTTTCATAAATGTATCATGTTTTATTCCTCCTCTATATATTTTAATTTGATAGGTCAACTTTTCCATAAGAGCCATTTGCCAGATTCTGTTCAGAAATTTTTGTAGTGAAAGATCTTGAGCATTTCTCCAATTTTTTGCAATTTCAGCTCTTGCTACACCAATCAGATTTGCTATTAAGTCTTTATATGATAATTTTTCATTTCCATCCTTAAATATTGAAAATAATAGTAAAGCTTCATTTATAATTATTCTTTGTTTTAACAGGGTTTCTTTCCATTTAATTATTTCCTGCCAATATGCTCCTACTTTGGGGCAAGAGATCCACATATGTTCTAGGGTGCCTTTACTTCCACAATTCCTCCAACAATTGTCTGGAATTTCCTGATTAATTTTATGTAATTTTGTGGGATACCAATACCATCTGTGAGCTACTTTTAACACCAGTTCTTTTGCTTTAGTTGATATTGATTTATAAGGATATGTGTTCCATATTCCCATCCATTCTTTCTCAGATATACTAATATTTAAATTTGTTTCCCAGGCTACTTTGGATCCCATGCCCCTAACAAATGCTTTTTCAATCAACTGTTTATATATGATTGAAGTTATACCCTTTCTTTTATTTCGATCCTTTTCTATACAGTATTGTTCGAATACTGTAAGTGTTCTCATGGGTCCGTATCTTTGATATACTTGGTTTGCCAAATTTCTTACTTGTATCAATTGTAGCCAATTTGCTTTTATTTCCTTTGTTTTATCTTCCAACTGTCTAATTGTTATTGGTTTCCTAGCCTCAAATAAGTCTTTTATTCTATAAATTCCAATTTGTTTCCAATTTTTAAATTGTGCATATTTCTCTCTTGATTTAAATTTAGGATAATCCAGCATAGGGCACAAAGGAGATATAGGTGGAGCAAAAATGTTCATACACTTGCGCCAAATTTTCAATGTCTCACAAGTATAAGGATTTTGTATTTGCTCCTTTTTTCTAATTAGTTCCCTTGTAAAAATATAGGTATTAACTAATCCAGTTTCCTCGCCTTTTTCCATTTCGACCCAATCTGGGATCTCTTCTATCTGAATAAACTTTATAGCTTGAGTGATTTGAAAAGCTTCATAGTATTTTATTAATTGTGGTATTCCTAGCCCCCCTTTTTTGCTTTGACCATATTTAACACTGCTTATGAACCTTATTTTCTTCCCCTTTCCTCCAATAAACTTCTCCATATTTTTTTTTGCCATAGTTTAATTTTTTTAATTTCAGGTTGTAATGGTATATTTTGAAATAAAAATAAAAATTTTGGTAATATATATGCTTTAACTAATGCTATTCTTCCCAGCATTGACATATTCAGTTTCGTCCATTTTCTAGTTTTTTCTTTAACTGAATTAAATACTATTTTATAATTTCTATATATTAATTGGTTTTTACTTTTTGTTATCCATATTCCCAAATATTTGAAAGTTGAGTAGCATAAGTCCAGATTTGACTTTTTTTTAATTTCCTTTTGCTCTGCTGTAGAAATATTTATACATAACAATTTAGATTTTTGATAGTTTTCTTCTTCCTGTAATCTATTATGAGCTCTTTAGTTTTTAATGTGTTCAGAAGCAAGTTATTCTCTCTGCACCACTCAATCAACTGCTCCACCTCATCCCTATAAGCAGACTCATCTCCTTCTGAGATAAGCCCCACTACCGTGGTATCATCCGCAAACTTAACTATAATGTTGTTATGATAGGCGGGAATACAATCATAAGTATAAAGAGTAAAGAGCAGTGGACTCAGCACACAGCCCTGTGGAGAGCCAGTACTAAGACTCAGATCCGTAGATGTATATTGACCTACTCTAACCCTCTGACTACGTCCGGACAAAAAACTATTTATTTTGTTTGTTTGGGTTGTGTTTGTTTGTTTGTTGTTTGCCCTTTTCAACTTCCTGCAGAAGAATAAGACTGGCAGGAGTTTATGTGCTGCTTCTACCCATCTCTTAGTTGCTCATCCATTTCAGTTATTCCAATTAAATTCAAATTGCTGCGTTAGTCAGTGTATGGGGTTGTGCACAGTTTGCAACTGACCAGCACAGGAGCCTAAAATAACACAACGGGAATAAAAATCTAGGGGACGATAATTATTCATAAGCAGCATGATACTGCCAAATTCAATCTTGCACAGGAATCAGTGGGAAAGATGTACCCAGTTGCCAATAAGAAATTCTGATGAGAAAGGCATCAATTCTTGCACAGTACCTAGAGAATTACATTCAGAATTTCACAGGAAAAGCGTTCAGCTGGACATGAAATCTTGAAGAAGACGGGGGGAGAGAGAGAGATGGGACTGAAACTACGGGACTGAAAAGCATCTAGATTCATTATCCTACTGTAATCATTTTTTTAAAAAAAACACAGTCTTTCAGAGCTTTTGAATAGCAGTCTCACAATACAACCCAAGTTCTCTCTTGATTCATCATGGTCCCCTTCCCCCCTTTCTAAATTCATTAGGGATTTTTTCTTTTTGTGAAGGGTTAACAAAAATACAAGATTTGTATGGCAGTTCGATTGTAATGTCCCTCTGAAAAGCTGGTGCTTGCTTGAACACCTAGTGGGTTGAAAATCATGGAAAATATTTCTCTTTGCTCTGATTTACTCATCCCCTCAGTATCTGACGATAGGCCAGAAACAAGATGCACACTGCATTGTCGACTTCATATAACACAGTGAACTCTTTTGCTTATCCGTCATCCCACAAAAACCTAAAAGCTGTGCCATGGTCTTCGTCCAGGTCTGACTCTTCAATTTTCTTTGAGAAAAAGGAATAAGACAATTAAGTGACAAATTAAAGCCTGCAACTGAAAGCCTTTCACAGGCAAGACATCCAGACAATCCCTGGAAGAGTTTTAAGGAAGCATCCTAAGGCATTTACATTGATTTTCGTTGCAGCTGAACAGTAGATGTCATTTTAGCTGGAATATCATATGGCTTGATGTCTAAAAGAGACATCACACGGAAATGTAAAGAATTCCAAGTACAGTACTGTAACAGAATGACACATTGCCATTACCCTTCTACAGTATTTTGGCCCTTTCATACCTGGATGAACTTTTCTTCAGCCCCCAAAACATTGCAGGATCCCGAATTTCAGCAGGAAATCCTCCATTTTCCCTTTTCCCACAATGGTTCCTGTACGCCATTCCAAATGCGAGAACAAAAGAACTCATAAGCATGGACAAATGGAACCTTTGCCAAGAGCCATTTAATGATAAGAGCATTTTATGCAGAAAGAATGAAGATTCAAGTACACACAAGTTTCCCGATAAGGATGAATATCCACTTCAGGGAGTCTATGCCATTCCATGTGGAGCTTCCCACACACAGCTCCATGCATGCATTTTTACAGCTCAAAAGAACTCAAAACACATTAAGTCACATTGCAAATGGGGAGAAAATATAAAACTACAGTGAAGTAAGGAAAAGCATGGTGTTGCTTTGAGTAAGTCCCTTTTAATCAGCTTGAATGACCTCAGAAAATTGTTATGAGGGGAAAATGGGACAGAGGAAAGCCACATGTGAGTTCATTGGAGAGTAAAAGGTAAAGGTTTCCCCCCGCACATGCGTACTAGTCGTGTCTGACTCGAGGGGCGGTGCTCATCTCCGTATTCAAGCCGAAGAGTCAGTGTTGTGCAAGTCCATGGCCACGTGGCCGGCATGGTTGCAAGCAAACACTACTTTTACCTTCCCACTTTTTATGGCAGTACCTATTTATTTACAAGCATTGACATGCTTTCGAACTGCTAGGTTGGCAGGAGCTGGGGTTATCAGTGGGAGCTTGCTCCGCTGCGTGGCACCTGGGATTCGAACTGCCGAGCTGCCGACTTTGCAGCCGACAGCTTTCGGAAGCCTTAGTCCACTGAGCCACCACGCCCCTCCGTCACTGGAGAGAAGGTGAGATAAAAATGCAACAGATATAAGTAATACAATATAGATTAATAGAAACTGGGCTATTTGGCATCTGCTTCTATTTGTTCATTTAAATATTACATTTTCTATTATGCTGTAAGCTCAGGAATTCAAAAAGCACTATTCAAGAAGGTGAAGGCTCAGTATGAGCACATCAAGCGTTGTAATTTCTTCTTCTTGTGTCACCAGAAATTGTATCAGAGCTGGAAAGAAGAGCCGTTGGACGAGAAAACCATTTGTTTCACAAAAAATCACAAATACAGGTTCATGTGTAAAAAATGGTACCATTCTCAAAACTGAAATGAGGAAGATATATCATCGACTGATATTTTCCTTCTAAAAGACTCTGATGAAACCAGAACTACAACAGGTAGCGGAAATACAGCATAGTGGACGGCAGGGGCATCAGATGGTTATGGGCATCAGACGGTAGAGCCAGATGTTGTTTACTGATTTGCCAGGCACAGAACGAGGTACCCATCATGTTGACCTCTTTTTAAAGCAGAGCTGTCAAAATGTAAGCCCAGCACATAATACTGTTTACATTTGCACTGTCAGCAATAGGCGTTCCAGATATAATCTGTCAGTAAGCAAGCCATGTAGGAGCTGAATATAAGGTTCAGGCAAAGTTCACAGGGTTGCCTTGGCCAGACAAGCTCAATTAAACAAACACAAAGAGAAGAAAAAGCCTCAACAACAGAAAGAGAAAAGAGTGGTTTGAGCACCCACTAGCATTCAGGAAGAGACAGGAGAGTGAAAATACCTATGAACAGTAACAGAAATTCCAGTTTTGGAAGAAAGAGACCAATGGGAATGAACAAGTTCCAAGAAAGCCAAGACATTTGGAAGAGGGAAGAAAATAACTATCGCAGAACAACCCCCAAGGAAGAACAGGCCATCCAAAAGAAAGCAAACAAATTTGAAGCAGTAAATGGTCTAAGTGCCAAAAATTCACGACAAAGGGTAATGGCTCTGGCTCCTGTCTCACCCTGTCTTACTTGCACAGACACAGGAAACTGTTCTTGGAAAGGCACACCAAAAATAACACTAGGAAGCCCAACTTTTTTAAAAAAGGAGGGGGCTGTGTGGGGAGGGGGGAGAGAGAGATGGATAGATAGATAGATAGATATAGATATAGATGATATAGCTATAGATATTTATTTATTATTTTTATTGTAGTTCTATAACTCCCGTCTTCCATGGAACTCCAGGCGGTTCAAATAGATATAAAACAGCAATCTTTTGTGAATGTAACCCACTTCCTCAGGCTGTACTGCATAGAGTCATGAGTATCAAGACATTTTGAAGCTCAAATATGCATAAATCTTGTGAGCTTCATAATCTGTGACTCTTTTTAAACAACTAGTTGGGATTGCTAGTAAAATAAATATAACAAACAGCAATCTTTTGTGGATAAAATCCACATCTCCTTCATGGATGATGCAGAAAAATTATCCAGAAACTTTTATTACAGATCTGACAGGGATGGTCAGTTGTTCTTGTGAGGCTGGGTCTTTGTATTGTTTCCCCACCCCCATCCCCATAGCTAAAGTAAATTTTGTTTAAATTAGAAACTTGGGGGAGGGGAAAATCACAGGGTAATTTGAAGCTTTTTGATCTCAAGACCACGATGTAAACATTGAAAACCTTGGAAGATAGTAGAAGTTTTCCTGCACCATCCTTAAAGCCTGAGGAAGTGAATTGTATCCAAGAAAGCTTGATGTTTGATTTAATTATTACTAAAAATCCCAATTTTAAAAAAGGTGAGACAAATTACAAAGTTCACAAGATTTGTATGCATATGGCTCATGATTCTGTGCCATAACAATATGATGCCAATATAGACCCCTTCCCTTTAAACTATAATGCATTGGGGTGAGGGAGGATTCAGAAAGGATTAAACTTCATCTACTTATGCCAGGTGATCCCAGATAGGGTATCACATGCTTGTTTCAGAATAGAAAATAACAATAAATCCTTAATAACAATTCACAGAAAAAAGGGGAAGCTGGGTGCTTATGCAATTCACATAGTGTCTACTTCAACCTCCTCAATTCCTTACAAAAATATGGTGTCTGCAGGGACACAAGCCCAAGCTTACTCACAAGTTATTTTTAGAACACTTTCAAACTGAGCCTGTGTGCTAAAAAGGTCAACCAGGCACTTCACAGGGAACTGTATGATATCAGTTTCTTCAGGTCTCTTAGGACCAGTGTGATGGGTGTTTGTGGGAAAACAGAAAGAGGGCAAGACAGGAAGGACACCAGGAAGCCTGAAGGTGGTCAAGGTGCTGAAACACATTCTCCAGGCCATTTGATGATAGACTATGGGAAGATGCTAAGAAGTACACCTGGATGTAGCGAAAAATCGGCAAGGCCTAAGGATAAGCGAAGTTATCCTATGTCTTTAAATACATGTGCATGGAAAATATGAATGTTGAAAGACATTTGGAAGCTTTGTGGTGTTTTCTGTTCTGATCATCTGACTGGAAGGTGATTTGATGCGGTTCGTTTGGACTGCGGAGAATACATTCCTGGAGCATCCCTACTTTTACACAGGATATGGCATTCCCGTTAAGAAAAAAAAAACTTTATTTTTCATAAAAACCTGGCTGAGTGACACCAAAAGCTTCAAAACCACCTCTGTCCTTCCATCTGGCAGAAAAGCAAGCAGGATATGGAGGTGAATCAGTCTTCTCTCTTTTTGTTCCAGAACAGTTGCTATCAAATTAAGATGCTGTCTCATGTGTCAGGACTTTCATTTAACCATCTTGATATAACCATTCATAGGGCATCCGGAAGTTGAGTCATGGCTACTGGACTTCTTTTTTGAGAGATAGAAACGTTTCGCTGCTCATCCAAACAGCTTCATCAGTCGTTTCACAGGGCAATTCCCCATGAAGTTTTTAAATCCCCCCTTTAAAGCAATCTAAACGAATCACTACATCTTATGGCAATAAATTACACACTGTATGGGCTAAAAGGTGTCTGTTCTGTGAAAAATAGTGCTTTGGACATTCCTGAACTTTCTTACTTTTGTGCTTAGGCCTACGAGCAACTGGTGCTGGGACTACTTTTTTCAGTTTCTCAACAAACTTTTGTCATGGCTTGTTTTAAGAAGTCTTTTTCCTCCTGAAGTCAGAAATGGTGGCCCAGGACACACAGCAGAGACACTGGCAAAGAGAGCTCATATCTATTCAAGTCAGTTCTCAGACTGGTTCAAGGGAACCAGACCACAGGGAAACATGTCAACTTGATGGATGTTAACATCACAATGAATACAACTGGTTCAGCTCAGAGGTTCAAACGTTCGTCATTTCCACTTAAAATTTGTTACACAAAAACTGCAGAGGATTTTAACAAATACCTTGAGCCTTAAGTCAACTTTTCATTGCCCCTCTTATATTTGATCTTGGGTTCGTACTCCTGGTCTCACTTCTTTCACCAAGGAAATTCTGACAAGTTCCCTCAGAAAAAGAATCAGATATTAAGTGAAGCAAAACACCGAAAGGCTGAGTGTTCAAGATGGCTGGAAAAAGCATTTTACTCAACTGTGTTGACACAAATTGCAATGAAAACCCTACACATTCAGAAGTGTATGGGGGTAGGGGGAGGTTGGTCTTGTTTGTTTTTTTCAGAATGAGTTTAAATTTTGGAAAAAGCTAAGATTTAAAACTGTGAAGCAAGTTCAAAAATATAGTGAATCAATTATCTAAGAACACAGCACACTGAACAAGATATCATTATGCACATACATATCGCACTTTAATTGTATGGAAGATGTACTAACCATCTTATGAAACTGCATAAACAGCAAATAAGGGGACATACAGAGGAAAAATTCAATATATACATTTGTGACAAAGACGCAAGGACAATCTTTGACAAATAACCACATTTTCAGAAACTTATCTCGTCTCAAGTCTTCAGTGTCTCTACAGATATATCCCAAAACCTCACACATTCCTTCCTGTTCTGCTGCACCCACCCTGAGTCTCTGGACTTCTAATTCACTTTGTGGTCTAAGTCTCACTCTGCTTACACCACAGGGGTCTGGGAATTACAAACTACTGTCCTGTCAAAAATCAACCAAATGTCAGCCCATATTTTTTTAATGAACCCTGAAGTACCACCACTTATTACACACACATGTATGCACACTCAGAGAAATGCATGTGCATATTTGTGTGCATGTACACACATACACAGAGAGAGATCAAGGTGGGGTCGTGCTGAAAGAATTGCATTATGTTCGGTGGAGGCAAAACATTAGAGAGGAGCAGAGAGTCATTCACATGGCGGCAACCGATCGCCATGGAAACATGCAAGCACAGCAGCCACGAAGCCCAGTTCTCACTGTCAGTGTTTGAAACAGATGAGGGCTGGTTCCATGGAAAGAGAAATTAGCAACAGTTCCTTGCATCGAGTAAACTTTGGGCTGCCAACATTTCAGCTTATTCAGGCAAACACAAAGCTAGGTTGAATATGGAAATGAAGAGGAACATAGTTGGCAGCAGGAGGCCAGGAGGAAAAAGAGCTGAGAAGGTTGAGGTTCAGGAAGGGAGAACCCTCTATCAGGAAAGAAGGAAAGGAGGAAGGTCTCAAGGGGAGGGGGAAAAAACCCTCTTCGATCTGCTTTGAAGAGTCTGACAGCCTGAAAATTACCAGACCGTACAAATGGTGACAGAATTGATAGGCTTCACCTCAAGTAGACAAACACTGTGGAGCCAGCAGAGAGAGTAAAACCAAGGTTGTGAAAGCAACAGTGGGCGTTCCAAGTTTGAATACCAAAAGAAGGATGGTTGTTTCTTTTCTTTTTTTACATGTCTTTTAAGCTGAAGACCTCTGCGTTCCAAGAGAGGAAACGTGCCATACAGGGCTGGCAGCTGTACATACGGGTAGCCTCTTCTCATCCATCACTCTTCCCTCACTACACGGAACATCACGGGCACTGCACTGTCTGCACAAACCTCCGCCAAAATTCCTGGAGCCAAGGAAGGGAGAGGACTCCTTACTTAGCGTCCCACCGGAAGCATTACCAACACCCATCTGACTTTTGAGAGAGCACTGCCAAAGAGGAAGTGAAGGGAATGGGAAACTATCAATACGTGGCACTCTTCGAGTAACCTCGTCTCCCAGGTCTCCTCTAAAATTGAGAAGCACACCTGGTGGACATCTTAGTTTGAATCGTATATGCCCTTAAAAACCAATAAATCTCCAAATATCAAGGGAAAAGAGACCTTTCAAGATACACATAACATATTTAATCTACTGTCTTTTGCTCGACACCAGAGTTCTCGCGTGATTCAAGACGGCATCTGCGTCAATAGCCAGCAAGTCTCGCTTCACCATCTAGTGGGCAAAAGCCTACATGGCAACTACTGCAAAGCAGTCTGCCTTCTCCTGCCTCCATTTTGTGCTAATTTCACAAGTCATCTTGAATCTGTTTTATAGCTCTTTGTATGTATCACATTAATTCTAATCCTCCAACAGGCCTTTGAATTGAAGGTGGTCTCACAGGATTCGTAGAAACGTTGATTTTTATCAAGCCAATCCATTACGGAGCTTTCCTTTTCACAATGTACTAGATTGCACTTAATGGTAAAAACACGAATGTGTTTAAATGCTAAAAGCTGCAGGAAATCACAAGGAAATCGCAGCATTTCCCCCAGTTAAGTAAATGACACATTTAAATATAAGATTAATCGTTAAGAAACCAAAAATTTAAATTGTTACATTTCTAACTTCTGGCTGGCTGGATAATTCTAGGAGGTGTACTCCAAAAAGTGACTGAATTAAAAAGTATCCCACCAGATTTAAATCTCACTTGTAAAAAGTGCACCTGAAAAAATGGGTTATACACTATCTCCAGGAAAATGCTCACTTACTGATTTTGAGAAATGAAACTTTGTAAACAAAATCCTTTTCACAACTGCTGTAAAAGAGAGAGAACATTTCCTAGGAGCTTAATGTCCGTGAAGATTGTGAGCCATCCAGGTGAGGTTATCCGGAAGTTGAGTCATGGCAACTGGACTTCTTTTCTTGTGAGATCAATACGTTTCCAAACTCATCCAAGTAGCTTCGTCAGATTGGTGACACTACTTGGATGAGTAGCAAACAAATTGATCTCACAAGAAAAGAAGCCCAGTTGCCATGACTCAACTTCTGGATAGTGGGAGCTTAATGTACCATACGAATTTAGGCTAAGGGCTTTTGATGGCTTCGTGTCAGAACAACGTGGTTCAAACATAGCAATCGAGTAGTTCGCTGCAACATACAGAAACTCCAGTGGGCTTCTTTTTCTTCTCTTCTTTCTCTTGCATGGTAGACAGTTTGTTCCCCTGCCCTTCCACCTGCCACTCACAATCAGAAAAATCTCTTTTAGTACCTTTTCCATTCACCATCAGATATATTTTTCCAGCCATCTGCTTTACACTGGGTTGTCCAGGTAAATACATCAGGGGTTCCAACATGTCCATAGGGGATCTGATCGGGCTTTTTTACTCTATGAACACTATTTCCCAAGGAGAGAACACAATTCATTTCCCAAGGTCTGTTGTGTGGCCCACCACCCAAGGAGGTTCAGTTGGTCAGGATGCAGAAGAAGGCTTTTCTGAGGCAGACCCCTCATCAAGGAATTCCCCTCCAGGGAAAGTTAAGCCTAGCCACACCCCAATTTTTTTATCCTTCTTGGGTGAATATCAAAACTCTTCTTCCACTGGATTTTTAATGGCCTTTAATCTGAAACTGAATCATCTGTAAACTACTATTTTAGTTTTCATATTCTACTTTAGATCTGTTCTTGTTTAACTGGTTTTCTGTGCTGTTTTTTGCCCCCAAAATCCTCTTATGAAGAATCAAAGACAAAACAGAAACACTTCTATAAAACAAAAATAAAATGATCCTGCCCGGACATGCAGACCCAGTTGAAGAGACAGTTATTTAAAAATAATTAATTGTCTTAATTCTTGACTTCAACTATGAGATCACCCACCAGGCAGTCCTGACACTAAGAGTGCTATGTGCTTACACACTTTCTGAAGGCTTTTCTAGCTAGGTGAGCTGCATTTTAGTACAACACTGTCAGAGAATGATCTGCACTTCCTTAAGCATGCAGCCTAGTGACAGTCACTTCTGTGAGGCTAAAAATGTCATCCTTCGCTCATTATGCTAGAGAGCAAGGCTTTTTCAAGTGAAAATGCAGGCATTGTCACACTTGTTGTGACTGCAGCTTTAAAAAACCAAACTGTAAAACTTCTTTGGGTGATAATTGGTTTTCAATTTGGCAGCCCCAACTAAAATGTATTAGATGGATGTCACACAAAAGTAATTGCAGCTCACCACAGATATTTTTCTATTTGCTTGATGTCCCCTGACACTGAACTCAAAATCATTTTTTTTCCAAAAGTGAAAACGTGATTTAAATAAATAACATCTTCTTCCCAACAAATGCACTCAACCATTGCTTCATTCTAAACATGAAGAGATCACAGCTGCTAAAATGTTATAGATAGGAATGGGATAGGGGTAATAAAATAACAAAAAAGAAATTATCCTTTCCTCCTTGTAATTGTCAATGTTGCTACTGATGTTTGATTTCAGAGTCTAGCACACATCAGCTAGACCCTGATATTTGTTTTCTTACCCTACACCACTGATCTCCTAAGTGGGGAATGCACACACACCCAGGCAGATATGAAGAATTTCTGAAGAGTCGGGCATTAAACTGAATTCATAAAGATTTTTAAAATCAGGTTAAGCAAATTTCTGTGTTTGATAATGTGATTAGATTTTCAAGATTTCCAAGAAAACTATTGTGCTTATTTTTAAACTTTCTGAATGTGCTTTAAAAACCTAAATAATTCTGTTATTATTTTTAAAAGCAGAGGTGATGGCAAAGGACAGCTGGAGAGAGACATTTATTATTTCTCAAGAGGAGCACTGTGTTGAAACTACTGTGGTACATTTTGATCAGTAGGCATTGTCACTTTCTTCTCTATTAAAAAAGCACACTGAAAAGAAACAAAAATTATCATATCAGAGATTAAGACACCACACCAGAACTAGTATGTTATAATTGTCCATTGCAGAGAGGTTCTCCAGCCAAGACTAACCTCATCATTACTTGGAAGTGAAATTGGTACCAGAAGCTTCAGAAACAATCAACAGTCACTAGAGAGTCGATGTATACCCTTCTTGCTTATTTCTTCTTTTCAGCAACTAAAGGTTCACACTTGTACGTGGGGCTATTAGCTGACTTCATTTTTCATGAGGATTTCCAATTCTAATAGGACCAGTTGTATCATTAGGTAAGGTGATGAAGATACCTGAGAAAGATGCTTTTATTATGGTATCATGAAATGTCATTTTCCAATGATCTGCCTCCTCATGCTAGCCAAATGAAACGGTGAAACTGGGGGAACAAATTATTGTGGCACCTTTAACATATGTGTTTCATTGTGAGCTTCTGTGGGTGAAATCCAGTGCTTCAGCTACATCTGTCTCTGTCTGATATGAAAGCTCACAATTTTGGGGGGTCTTAAAGTCAATAAAAGTAGTCCCTATTTTGTTCTTACCTTTTCTTCCTCCATCTTTCCCCTTCCAAATGAAATTGTAAGTCTTGTCATTTAATGCATTTTTGCAGCAAGGCAAAAGGATGTTCATTTTCCAGATGATCTATCTCAAAAACAATTTTGCTGGTCTTGGATACGGTGACTCCAGATATAAGATATCTGGAGATAAGATATCTTATTATGTGCTAACAAATATAATCTTTACGTTCTCATCTCAACACATGGCGCAATTAGCTGCATACATTCCCTTGATTTGGTGTTGGGGGGTTTATTGTTTAAAAACCCCAAGTGATTATTATACCTTACCTTGTTCTACAGTTTTACAATTTAAGACATTCATCCAACCATGTTTCTTGCATAGTCAGCATAATGGCCAACATACTGCAGGGGGAGGTTTGATTCTGCTTTTTAGATCAATCTAATGCTTTTAAAATGTTCAACAGTAGGAATCACTTTGCTCAATACTAACGCTCTTGAATTCCCTGGAAATGCTTCTGTATGTCTGTCAAGTGCCAGTAGATTGTCCAAGATACTCTAAGAACTGCATTGCCTAAACAATGTACCTCTAATAGTCATCCACTTGTACCTTTAGATCCTTGTCTATTTAGACACCTTAAAGCACAGCAATTTTAATATAAAGTACAGTATATATTTTTCTTGGCTGCTGGTGGCTCTAAAATAGACTGATGTGACCACAGATCAGTTTGCCCACTCCTGATCAAGGGTTTAATCATGAAACTCTAATACTGTACTAGGATGGTGTTCAGGAAACATATTGGCACCCTTCTCACCCAAGGAAATCTTAGTAGGACTCTGTCCAATCTGATCTGGAGGCCAACATGAAGCCTCCAAATAAACTGCTGTGATTTCTGCCTTACCCAATTTTCTTTATTACTCAGATCCAAACTGACTTAATAATCCTCCTATTCCAAGGAAAAGCCAAAACAGTCCGCCCCCCCCCCATGCAGGGACATACCTGAAGTCTGGAGACATAACATGCCCTGAAGAAATGAGCACACCTACCAAATATTAGACAGCTCTAGCTTCAGGGATCTACAGTCTAACCACTTTTAAAATCTGCTTTTTAAAAAGGTGCCGGTGGGGGGAACAGTGATGCAATTTGCGCCCCACCTGATTCTGCTTGTGTTCTGGGCACAGATTGATCTGCAAATTCATTTGGCTCCAGCTCCAGCTGCTCTGATCTGGATCTGGCACAAATCAGTCCAAATCAATCCTAAATTTAAGAAAGGGTAAGACACTGGGTAGGTCTCCAAAGGAATACAAGTCAAAATACCCATCAAAAATCTGCTGAAACCATGTGACGATATGAACCTTACCTTGCTATGGGAGGGTAGAACCATGGAACTGGCCTGACTCACATCCACACATGTATCCATGCACATAATCCATGGTTGCACTTGCTCCATTAGTATTTCAAAGCAGTCCAGAAATTGAGAATAATGGCATTAATACATCTCCGGAAAGCCCAAGAGACTGAAATAGCTTTCAAGCTACATGTTTTGTTCTACACGTATTTACAAGCATTATATTAATCACAGAATGGGTAGCCATGATGTTATCATGGTACCAGCTGACTAAAAAGTTATTATGACCCGTTGTGGCCAAAACAGGATGCAAGATGGGCATATCTGCTGTATTCATATTCAGCATAAAGTGCATTGTACTTATCAAGAACACATCAAACATACATTCTTCATACTAAGATGAACCATGGAAACATTCAGACCTATGACCAGGAGGGCTTGTTCAAGTTGCTGGTGGAAATTGAAACTTCATTTGGAGAGATTAAGAAATTTAGGCACAACAGTTCTTCCTCTGTCCTTTCAAAGGATCCTAGGAACAACCGATTTTGAGAGGGACAGAAAGATTGCACAGCATGCTTCACTTGTTTACTCAGCAGACTGCTTATATGCCAGGTTTACAGAAAGATGTCGTGATGATAACTAAAATCCAGTTAATAGATGAGGCTATAATTAATGCAGGCCTTTTCCACCATGGTGTAAAAAAGCAGTGGTAACCGTTACCTAGTCCACAGGACAAAGCTATTCAACAATCCCTGTAGGAGACAGTAGATGATCACATTCAATACAGATCTTCCAGGTTCTTGAAAGCTTTGAGAAATATATATTGCATTTGAATTTTCTTCATTCTTCTCCCTTTTCTCCCTCTGTTTGCATAGCTACATTAAAGCAACATTTGCACGGGGTTGCAGTTGGCTTTTCTGTAACAACGCTAATAGCAAAAAGCCTTGTTGCTATCCTAGCACAAAAAGAGGAAACACTGCCTTGAGTATTTAACCAAAGGATCAAAATGGTTTCTCCTGCCAACACCGCAGAGCTGCCCCGGCATGCTCAGTAAAGCACACATACCTTTACCCAGTCCCTGAAAAGAGCCTTTTGATCTTCCATTCAAGACCTATTCATAAACATTCTTCCTTACCGGTTCCCGACCATCCATTGCCTCCATCCACAGCCTTCGGTCTTCTTCAGAAAGCGCCTGCATTGTGATCACTCCAGGCCTGCAGAGATTAATGGAAAGATGCTGTGAAAAACAGTTTAAAAAAAGAAATGGTAAAAACAGGGACAGGGGGCAGACAAACCCAGCAAATATTGCAATGATCCAAACCATGGATTCAGATTCCATGGACCAAGCTGAGAGTTCAGCAGAAATGAGTGGCACATTCATCGCCAAGAACACCAACCATGAGGCCAAACTAGGACATCAACATGACAAGAACAATTTCTCTCTCTCTCTCTCTCTCATAATTTAAGAAGAATCTGGGTGGTAAAATAAACATGCCAAGCAATGCTAGGCGGTCTTCAAGAACTTTCACAGAAAAAAGGAGGCCTCGACTTATATGCGGGTCAATACTTTTAGCCACTGAGGCAAGTGCTTGGGTCAGTGGCTAAAAGTCATTTTAAACATTGTGTGCTGCTTCTCATGACCCCCCTCTGCATTACAGGGGAGTCTAGGGTGGGAAATGCAGCAGGGCCTGGCAAGTGCTTGGGTCAGTGGCTAAAAGTCATTTTAAACATCACACCCCACTCCCCCAGCTTACAAAGGAGGAGCTGCCAGGTCCTGCTGCATTTCCCACGCTAGGCTTATACTCGAGTCAATACATTTCCCCAGTTTTGGGGGGGGTTAAATTAGGGGCCTCAACCTATACTCGGGTCGACTTATACTCGAGTATATACGGTACATGTTTTTTTCTCTACAAAGAGTGCTGAAAAAGTAAGAAATAAAAATTGACATCGGTTGTCTTGTCAAACATGAAGAACACTAAAAAATCATTTTCATCTGCAAAAGCAAAATAGCATAGATTTACAACCTAAGTAAACAGCCTTTAGCACTCCCAGTACAGTATTAGATTCCCATGAACAAATATGTGCACTGTATTCAGCTATGAATACAGGAAGCCACAGAAGAACTATGGACCAAAGGGAAAGTGCTTGCTAGAAATGCGGGTGTCTGGATTAGTAAGTTCTCCAGTCACATAAATGTGTACATTGTGTACATTGGACTCCTGTGTACTAAAGAACTACGGCTAGTCATGTAATACACTGAAAGACTGAAAGAACTAGGGATGCTTAGCCTAGAGAAAAGAAGACTGAGTGGCCATATGATAGCACTTATGAAATATTTGAAAGGCTGTCATACAGAAGAAGGGAAGAATCAGTTCTCAATCATCGCAGAGTGCAGGACGTGCAACAATGAGCTTAAGCTAAGAGAACCCAGCTTTTGGCTGAGTATCGGGGAAAACTTCCTAACTGTTAGAGCAGTATGTCAATGGAACAAATGACCTCAAGGGGTGGTGAGTGCTCCAACACTGGAGGCACTCAAGATAAATTTGGACAACCATCTGGCAGATATCTTTTGATATGTATTCCTGCATTTGAACAAGGGGTGGGACTTGATCGCCTTGTTAGCCCCTTCCAACTTCACTATTTCCTGATTCTCTGTCAAAAGCTCCATTCACCTAAATCAAGTACTTACAATTGCAAGAAAAAGTATGTAAACTTTTTGGAATTTCAAGGTGTTCTGTGTTAATGTGTCATACACTATGATCTGATCTTGTATTGATAAATATGTTGTGCCTAAAATAACACACACAAAAAATCAGATCTTTCATGTCTTTATTGAACACACTCATTCACCTTTCAAAATGCTAGTGGAAAATAGGACCTTCCATCTGATTTAATGGAAATTGAAAACCAAATGTTGTGACACCTGGGACCTCCAATCAAGCTGAACAGTGGGGAAATGAAGTCAGAAGCATGTCCTAATGCACTGCATCTGAATGTGGAAGTCACCAATAGAAGAGGAACTGATGGCCATCAGCATGGTCTGTTTTAAAGGAGTAATGGACAAATGCATGGAAGATACTAGTAGACACAGTGACTTCTACACTGCTCTCAGCTGACACAACATAACTTTATATTCTGGTTACTAAGGACCAACAACAAAAGAATGCTGTTGTGTTCATATTTTGCTTGCGAGCTTCCCATAGACATATGGCTGGTTAATGAAGCATGAAAAGCGGGGATGGGCTGGGGGAGATCTATTTCTGTTCAATTTTCTGACTTCATTATACCCCCCCCCATGAAATTCCTAAACTTTCTGTCTTGTAAAATATATTAAGATGATTCAAGGCTGTTGGGGCCATGACTGGTGCCAGGAACTGTAGCTTCAAGAGGAGCAGTAATATTAATAATCCAACCTGAAAAGTTCATATCTATAATAATAGTGTGCTGTCATGTCAATTTTGACCTTTGGTGACCCTATTTGCAGGGTTATCTAGGTAGAGTACTCAGAAATTGTTTACCATTCCTTTATTCCTTTATTCCTTTATTCCTTTATTCATTCATTCATTCATTCATCCATCCATTTATACATACATACATACATACATACATACATACATACTGTACATTTCTAGACTGCGCCAACTTTCCCTCAGGAACTCTGGGCGGTTTACATGAAAGCAATCAAACAAATATAAAATCAAGTGGAACAAGATAAAACAATCAAAACAAAAAATGCACGCAAGTGGCTAAAAAAACAGAAGGTAGCAGAAAATAAACATGGTACAGGGAAAAACACAGACAGCACAGACATCAGCAATCGCCATACACATCTTCTAAGCCAGGTTTTAATGCTTTTTTAAGGGTTAGTAGGTACTCAGCTCGGCGAATCTCGCATGGCAGTTTATTCCACACAGCCAGGCCAGCCAGTGAGAAAGCCCGACTACAGGTGGAGACCTTGCGGGCCTCCCTAGGGGTGGCCACCCAGTGTGAGACAGCCAGCATAGCTCTGGTGGGCTGAGCGAGCACTGACCTTTGGGAGATCTACTCCACCAGATACTCAGATCCCAAGCCACTGAGGGTTTTGTAAACCAAAACCAGCACCTTGAACCTTATCTGGGAGGCAATGGGTAGCCAGTGCAGGCAAGCCAGGATTGGGGTGATGTGGTCAAATCTACCCACACCAACCACCAATCTGGCTGCCACTGCAATCGCCAAACAAGGGTCAAGGGAAGCCCCAAGTAAAGAGCGTTGCAATGATCTGTCTTCAAGATGACCAGTGCCTTTCTTTTCAGGAAACATCTGGGACTGTGCAGCTTACCCAAGGCCACCCAGGATGGCTCTTCTGGGGTGCACACAGTTGAGAACTGAATGCCCAACTTCTGGCTCCATATGCCTGACTGAACTATCCATCATATATACAGGGTTTTTTGTTTTGATTTGAAGGCTGGATCCTCACATGGTTCTTGAACTCCTAACTGCTCACTGAAAGTTAATGGCAATTCAATCCAGGCAAAAAGGAGTTGAGCCACGTGGCCATCACAAACACAATTACAAAAATAGGTTACAGGTGATACCTTCATAGGACATTATTAAAAATAAAAAAGGAACATTGCAAGCTTTCGAGTGCAGTCAATCACCCTTCTTCAAAGCAGGTCCCAGAAGTTCAAACATGGTGAAAGATGTTCTTCATCAGGAGATTACTTTTAAAGTCCTTATTTAGATTATCTTAAAATCCATGGCTAGATGTTGTTGTAGCCAGCAGGACAGGATTCTTGTTGGAGGCAAGCAAGGCAGTTGTAAAAGGCTGTTTCTTAAGTCACACCCCCGTTCTTCAAACAAAGAAACATGGGTCATATACCACCCCCTCCTCCCTTACCCAGCTCCATTTGGCACCATGAGACACACAAATCCCTTTTGGCCTGGCTGGGGGGCGGGGTTGATACAATATTATTTTTAATAGTGGCCTATGAAGGTATTGCCTGTAACCTATTTTTGAAAGTTAATGGCAGATCATGCACTTTAAAAAAAGGTAAGCACAAGAAAGTCAAAGACTGTGAGGATCAGCGCCATCACTCAGCCAAAAAAAATGCCTCAGCAAGAACTTAAAATTATTATTTATTATTTATTTTTCACATTTATATACCGCGCCTATTTCCCACGAAGGGGACTCAGGGCGGTTTACAAAAATAAAGGTAAAACAAGTAAAATCAACAAGACAGCTAAAACAGTGGTATCCAAGAATAGATTGGCAGGTGTAACTAAAAAAAAAACAGTGACGGCTGTAATGGAGCCAGCTCTGAAAGCTGTGGACATGAGTAATGCCTTGGTTATCAATAGAAAAATTACTTCTGTCAGAGAAATTAACATCTGGCATCTGCCCCAGACTGACAAGAAGGCAACACAAAACAAAGGAATAATAGACATGGGGTTCAAGAATTCTAAATTCTAAGCCTCCGGCATGAGAAAAGTCCAGTCAGCTGGCATGAGAATATTCACTATGTACACCAAGCTGTTCATACTTTACCAAGAAAACAGAGTGGATAAAAATCATTCCCGGCTTAGGGAGCTAGGAATGTTTAGCCTTACAAAAAGAAGGCTGAGAGGGAATATAATCGCTATGTTTAAATCTTTGAAAGGATGTCACACTGAAGAGGGGACTGGTTTATTTTCCATGGCTTCAGAGCCTAGGGCAGTGATGGCGAACCCACCAATCTTTCCACAAAGTGCCAATAGAGCAGGCCTGCCCAAAGCCCGGCCCGGGGGGGGGGGGGCAAATCCGGCCCGCCAAGCCATTCTGAGTGGCCCGCAGCTGGCTGGCCCACCCCTCCCCCCCTCCTTCACCCCATGTTTTTTAAAAGAAATTGGCTGGGGCTTGCAGTGGGGTGGCAGGGTTGGGGAGCAACCGGCCCCTGACACATTCTCAGCCACCAAATCTGGCCCTCCTTACAAAAAGTTTGGGCACCCCTGCAGTAGAGCAATTTAACCTGAATAGCACTGCCTAGATGCCCTAAGCACATCTGATCTCGCCTGATTTCGGAAGCTAAGCAGGGACGGCTCTGGTTAGTACTTGGATGGGAGACCACCAGGGAACACCAGCTGCTGTAGGCGCCTGGAGTAGGAATGAGTACCCAGCTTGCTGGGGGGAGGGCGCAATGTGTAGCCTGCATTACTGTAATTAAAAACTGCAAACCACCCAGAGACTACTTGACATGGTATGGGGCGATATATAAGCAGAACACTTTGCTTTGCTTTATTCTAAAAATGAAACCATCTGGTTGTAAATATTAAGATTAAAATGCCTCCATCAAAATGAGTTTTTATGTAGAAAATCGTGATTTAAATTGAGCCTTACTGACTAGCGATGTAAATCAAATCCACCCTGCAAGAAAAGGACACAAGCTGTTCTGACTTGCACCAAATGTAAGACCCAAATAATCCAGACATACTGTATGTTATTTTTGCTAATCTCTTTTGTGCCCACAATCGCTCGGTATTTATCCGATTAGCATTCTGGTAAAAATATATCTAGAGAAAGCCCTGTAACCTTCAGTCTACTTAGAATATTACACTGGAAATTAAATAATGTCTTCCTCCACTGGGAAAATCCCTTTCTGGGAACACCATCATCCTTAAACTCATAAACTCAAGGCAGACACTCTTTGCCAAAAGAAATCTGATACCTCAATAGAAGAATGTGGCCAATTAATGGAGAATAAAACTACCAATAGCTACTAGTCATGAAGCTTCCCTCCCCACCAAAAAGCCATGTTAGTCTCTCTCAATATGCTGACAAAATTAAGGGGGGAAGGAAGGGGGGGCAAGGAAGAAATATGTGGCACTTTAACAGATTTGCTTCTGTGTGTTTTCATAGATCAGAATCACTTTGATGTGTCTAAAGAAGTGGTTTTTGATCCATCACAGCTCACAGTGAAACAATTTTTTCAGCCTTTTAAAGTTCTATGTCCTCTTCACCCAAACCACCCCCTTTCTGCCACCTCCTTTTTTCCCCTTGACGTCTGCCAAAACATTAGCCACAAAGGCCATGGAGATAGCATGCCTCTGAATTCTAATTGCTGAGCGGGCTTTTAATTTGTTTTTAAAGCATGTTTTTAAGCTTTCCTGCTGTACACGACTTTTGGTAGGCAGAAAAGCAAAAGAAGAAAAGAAGTGAATTGTATTCAACATTCTCAATTATTGCCACTTTCTTGCACTTAACCAAGAGGTATTTGCACAAAATACATCTTATCTTGAGGATTCCCACATTATTCAGATTTATAGAAGGGTGTGCAGAAATAATGTGCACACAAAACTGTGTATCTCAGAGTAAAAATGTGTACAATTAAAACATATAAACATCTATTAATAAGTGGGGGAATTTTTTAAAGTAGACAGCACATCTAAATAATGTGTATGAGTTTCAGAGTTGGACAAGCAAAACAGTCTCATTACTCAAGACAAAACAAGGGAGGGACAAAAGATGAGATTTGGAGAAACAACAAATTTGAGGCCACGAGTTTTTTGCACCTTGAGTTTTTTTATTAAAGAGTTAAAGAGATTTTTTAATGGCATTCTTATTCGCATCTGGTTGGCCATTGAACAACAGAATGCTGGGTTAGATACTTCTTTGGCTCCATTCAGCACATCTCTTTTTACACTCTTAGTTTTAATCTGAGGCAAATACCAGCTTAATGTTCCAAACAGAAATATCTGTTTTTACTTGATACTAATCAGTCCAAAAATAGAGTCTCGGGAGTACTACAAATTGGAAGGAGCACAATGCCATTAATCATTATGTCCATCGACAATGCCATGTTTTCATTCAACAAGCCTAACATTAATTACTAATACATCTGTTTACCAAGCAAAATACCAAGTACTACTGGAATGCCCATGAGCTTCAGCAGACCAAACCCACAACATAAGGCTGCACAATCAGAGAGCTAAGCCTGCAAACATCATGATTTGATCAAAGCCTAGGCTTGTATGCTTTGAAAAACTTGGAAGCCTTCTAAGAGCATCACCAGTTCTCCCCATCTTTTGAAAAGCATTCCCAATACAGTTGGTCTTTTTCCAAGTGGGTGTTAAACCCAACCAACAAATCAAACGAACTAACTCAGTTGGACGCCTAGCTGAACCAATTACCCACTGTTTGAAACCACTGTAAAAGAAATACTTACAGATATTTCTTCTAAGTACAAACTTAGGCCTTCTGGGCAAAATTGGCATGCTCAGAAATACAGTGGTACCTTGTATAAAGGAATTAATTCGTTCCAAATGAAATTATGTTAAGCAAATTTTCCTTTATACAAATATCCCATAGGAATGCATTGAAAACAGAGTAATCCCTAATTGCAACAATTTTTATGTTGTATGGATTCGCCCCATAGACAATTCTGTTAAGTAAATTTCCTCTATCTCCGGAATTTTTTATGTTGTACACAGATTTTATGTTATACAAACTGTTTGTTATACGAGGGTCCACTGTATACCGTTGTTGCCCTTGCATTTTAACAAATACTGTATCTGTTTTCTTGTCTCACAACTCCATACAGTGTCAAACTACTGGCAGGTACAAGGGCTTTTCCCCCCAGAAGGAAGCAGCATCCTGACATTAATCTTGCTTGCATTTCATTTTTTAAAACAAACAAACAAACAACAATTTGTTTACAAGCTAAATCCTGCCATTTAGACAGCTCTGTAAAGAGGCGGGGGAGGAGGGAAAGCAGAAGGCCACCATGCCAGAATTGCTCGTTTTGTTTTTCGTTTTTCATTATTATCTACAAACTGTGAAAAATAGCAGTGGTGTGTTCAATTCCAGTAGCCAAAATTAAAAGAGGATCTTTAGAGGTTGCTCTGAAGCCCAAAACAGATGTTGTGCAGTAAAGGCACACTTTAAATATTTAGTTTCTTACCTCCTAGCTCTCCACCAAATTTATTTTTAGTTCAGGACTCAGTACATCCTTTCCCTATCACCCCTGGACCATCTGTGCTGAATTATATTTACCAGCAACAGTTGTGCAGAGAGGTCACTGACAAAGCTGTAGCACCCCACTCACAAGAAATGACCTCTCCCTTAAGAAGCACCACTGGTACATCTCTAGACAACAGTACACCTGTGGGTGGGCCGGCAAGCTGGAGGATTGGGGGAGAGAATGCAGCTTTAGTTTACAGGGCATTAGGCATAACATGATAATTTCAAGATTCCATTCATCTATAAAGGTCACTAGAAATGTGACACAGCAAAGGAACAAGTACAGGTTGTATTGCATTTGACCGGCACAGAGCTCATCCAAGATAGGAAAAAAAATGGAGAGAGAGAGAGAGAGAGAGAGAGAGAGAGAGAAGCTGAAGACCTACAGAGAGGGGAAACTGGAAGCCTTCTTGGCAAACACAACAGACTTGAAAGGGCAGGAGTAGAGATCATAGCCTTACTCATCCACTCTACTTGAATTCATAAGGGGACAAAATGGTGGTGGGGATGTAGGGATTTAAATGCATCCCTACCTCGTCACTCCACCTGGAACTCTGGCAGACTGCATGTTTACCACTGAGACTGTGGGGACCTTCAGCTGAGGATGCTTACAGCCCCTCAGTAAATGGCATTTTTCCCCTTACAGATCCTACTGTAAACCTCTGCATTAAACACACAAAAGGGAGGGAGTTACATCCAAGCCCTATCCTTTTAGCACAACACAGATCCAGGCATAACACCTGAAGAGGGCTGCAGTAAAATGTTGTTGATGAGCCCTCCTCTTTTATTAACAGTCCAGGTTGGCAGGATGCAGTTTTTATATTTCAGCCAGAGCTGGAAAATCTGCCTATGCATGGCCATACCAGCTTTGTCAAGCAAAACATGAGCCACTAGGCTAGGTCAGCATCTTAAAGTTGGAACAGTGGCTATATAGTGAATGGAAACTGTTAGGGCCTTTCTTGACAGAGCAAAAGAGCTAAAGGGCTAAAAGAAGGAAGGAAGGAAGGAAGGAAGGAAGAGAAATAAATTTATCCTTTTATTTTTTCCTCTATTGAACTCAAGAAAATGTATGTAGCCCTCATCCTCCATATCTTTAATACCACAACTCCCCTGTGAGCTCAATCAGGTTGATTTTCAAGGTCATTCCATTAATTTCTGGATTTAGTGGTGATCCCCCCTTGAATCTCCCCCATCGAGTCCAATTGGCTGACTACTACACCCCCATAGTTATATAAATGCAAAGGTATTGTGAATCAGAGGAGGGGTAGGATCTGTTCTCAATCATCCTCGAGTGCAGGACATGCAATAATAGGCTAAAGTGAAGGGGACCCCAATTTAGGTTGAATACCAGAAAAAACTTCTTAACTGTTCAAGCCGTGCGACGAGGGAACCAAATACTTCAGGAGGTGGTGAGCGCTCCAATGTTAGAGGTGTTGAAGAGAAAACTGAACAGCCACCTGTCATATCTGATTTGATTTGGATTTCTTTATTAAGAAGTGCGGTTAGACTGAATGGCTTTATAGGCCCCTTCCAACTCAATTATTCTATGAGTCTATGAGTCTATGATACTATCGGTCTATGATCATGATCATATAGGAGTGCATTTGCTTTATGATTAAAAGCAAAGAAAAGTGTTCTGCTTATATGCCACACCATAGCACTTACAGCACTCTCTGGGTGATTTACAATTCAATTATGCAGGCTACACATTGCACACACCCAGCAAGCTGGGCAGTCAATTTACCGACCTTGGAAGGATGGAAGGCTGAATGAACCTTGAGCCAGCTACCTGGGATTGAACCCCAGGTTGTGAGCACCATTTTAGCTGTAATACAGCAATTCAACCACCGCACCACAAGGCAGTGAGTAGCCATGTGGTCCAAACCAAATAAAATACAAATGCAAAAACAGGTGATACATATACCACTTTAAAAAAAAACACCCTCCAATAAAACCAGCTTTTGTGGATTAAAAACCACCTCCTCAGGCATGGACCAATGTTTAGCTACCAACCATACCAATCAAAAGACATGTGGACATTCAACATCAGCAGCGTGTTGTCCAAAAAACTAAGTGTCCTCAGCTCTGTTAATTCTACATACAGGGAATGATCCACAATTAAGGATAGCTTGCACATGAAAGGACCCCTTGGTGGTGGGAATGGGGGCTTTCACATCTAAGAAGAAAGGAGTGTAAATCTATGATCTCTTCCAATCTTGTTACAGGTTGATTACTGCTATCTATATGCCCAAGATGTGCTAACTACAGAAGCTGAGGAGGATGGGGAAGGTAGCAGGCTCAAATTAATGGAAAACAAACTACAATTATGCAATACCACTTGATATGAAAATGATTACATGTACTCCTTTTCACAATGATTTCAAGGTTTCCGTAAAAACCTAACCTACACCTTTGCACAACTGAACTGCACAACATACTGAATCCCTACTTAATCCCATGTTTAGCATCTGTGAACACAATTTATATGCCAGATGAAACACCATTAAAGCATACATTATCGCCACCTACAGGCTACCAAATGAACCTTCCACCCCAAAAGGTTGAATCTTTTATAAACAGTTTCAACCTATTCACTCAGCTAGGATAAAAACAACTACTGTATATTAATAGTTTTCTCGACAGACATTTGAAAATATTGAACCAATAATCCAGAAACCATGTTGCATTTGCAGAAAACAATATCTTCTGACAAGAAGATTCCACGTGCAATAAATTATACATACACTTTTTAGGGAAATGCACTAACTAATACAGTTCTAGAAATGACTTCACTGGCATACAGTTTGCATTCTTCTACAACCTAACTTGAAGCTCCACAGAACATGATATGAATGGTCTGCTGTTTATTATTTTGCAAATACACTGTACAACCATGTGGAACTAGACAGGCTTCATTGATTAGAGCTAATCTTTCTTCTTTTGCCCAAGCTACATACCTCACAGCACTGTTCAAGAAAAACAGTGTCATTCCTGTTATATTTATAAATAATGTTGGCACAGAAGAAAAAAAAAATGATTTCACCGTATGCTTAGCTGTGATACGCTTCATTCAGTTCTCCAGATTTGAGATAGCATCCCATTTCACTAGGTCCTCACTACCCATCTGCTGACTCAAAACAAACTCACATGAAAAAGCTTTCATTGCCAGATAAATTTTTTCTGAAATGCGGATTTTCAACTGACTGAACAAAATTATTTTCAACTGAGCAAACATAGCTAATGTCACACAAGAAGCTAATTTGGCTTTGGCGTATTACTATAGGGCAGTGGTTCCGCAGCTGTGTGCCCCCAAACCCAACCGGGGGCATCGTGGAATCCTCTCATCTAGAGATGGGCTTAAAACAATCACAGCATCCAATTTCCATAAAATATCGCATGCATGCATTTTCGTAAAGGAGTTTAAGGCCTACAGAGCTAAATATGGGAGAAGGGCAAAGTGAGGCAGAGGCCTACAGAGAGACCAGATCCCCACTTCCCCGCTCCTTAACCCACTTCAGCAACCGCCAGAGACTCTACCGACCAAATGGCTCATAGGCAAGCTGAGCCAGGCATCCAGAAGGGCAATGGGATGAAGGGACAGAAGAGCCACAGAGGTGTGGCTCATAGAGAAGAAAAGGACAGAAAGTATAACAGAAAGGAAGGACCCTAGACTCTTCTTGTCTCTGTGGGAGAGGACCCTCAATGCTGGCATGGAAGAAGACAGAAAAGAGTTGGAGGGTGGCAGCAACCCTGAGAGGGGAAAGGAAAAGTTCCAAGATGGTGGGGGTTGTTGGTAACTTTGAACGTCAGCCATTCCACACCCCACCTCCTCCCACAGGTGCTCTGTCAGAACCAGTGGGCCAGGCTTTCTGTCATGGCTCCTCCACTGAGTGGTAGAGGCAGGTGGTGGCATCTAGGGCTCCCACCCAATACCCATGGCCCCCCATCTGGTGAACCATGCCAAACTGCCCATTTTCACTCTCATTCTTCATAAGAGGTACTCCTCAGGCCAGGCTTCCCTCCTCTCACAAACTATCATATTAGGGAGCTGCGGCCAGTGGCCCGGAAGTCAAATATGTCATGAGGCAAAAGATTTTGTGAACAACTGCAAAACATTAAAAATAGATTGCCACCTTGACTGTGTGACAATTCTTACTTATTTAAAAAAGGGTCATCTGATTTAACAGATAAAAACAGCTGCAGGCGGAGAAAAAGCAACCAAACAGTGGAGAGGAAGAACCATAAATCCACAAAAAGTATTGACCATAAAACAACTGTATTCTTCATTCCCCCATTCATTTATGCTTGGCTAAATGTTTTAACAAACTTCAAAAATGCCATTTTCATAATTTCACAAGATTTAAAAATGGATGATTAAACACATGCTCAAGAGTCTCTGCATTAAGAAAAGAAAAGCCTGTCTTCCAATTACTACTATGATTGGAACAAAAAATGCATGCCAGATGTTGTAAAATATAGAAAGATGAAAAGAATTTAGCTTGGTGAGAATAATAGTTATTTTATTAGAACCAGGGGTATAATTGCTCAGTTCCCGTTAAGAGGAAAAGACTAGACATTTAAGATCAGCTAAGTTAAAATGCACAGTATTTATGAGTAGAACATTAGCCTGACTGAAACATTCTGCTCATTGGTTTGATGGAACAACATGAGTGGGAAGGGTACCCATGCAAAGAAGTTACAACACTGCTGTTGCATGAACAAAGTAGCCCTGCCCTTAGGGGTTCATAAATATAATGGATGAAAGGTAAAGGTAAAGGTTCCCCTCACACGAGTGCTAGTCGTGTCCGACTCCATGGGGGTGTTCATCTCCGTTTTCAAGCCAAAGAGCCAGTGTAGTGGAAGTTTGTGGCCAAGTGGCCCGCATGGCTGCACAGAACACTGTTTACCTTCCCGCTTTTTGTGGTGGTACCTATTTATCTGCTTGCATTTACATGCTTTTGAACTGCTAGGTTGGCAGGAGCTGGGGTTAACAGTGGGAGCTCGCTCCATTGCGTGGCACCTGGGATTCGAACCACTGAGCTGTCGATTATGCAGCTGACATTTCAGCAGTCTAGCCCGCTGAGCAACCACACCCCCTATAATGGATGAAATACAGTAGCAATTGATAATTAGATCCATTGAATCAGTGGGGATCTAATGAGTCAACTCCTCCGTAATGCGCTCTATGTGGGGCTACAAATGAAAAATCTCAGGAAACTTCAACGGGTCCAAAATACAGCAGCCAGATTGCTGATTGGGACAGGGTACAGAGGTCACATTACACCCCTATTAAAGCAGTTCCACTGGCTGCCAATCAACTATTGGGCACTATTCAAGGTGCTGACCTTGACCTACAAAGCACTATACAACCTGGGTCCTAGCTACCTCAAAGATCGAATCGCACAGTATGAATTGACTCAGGTGTTAAGGTCATCAGGAGAGGCCCTTCTCTCCATCCCGCCACCCTTACAGGTACGTCTTGTGGGAACCCATGAAAGGGCCTTCTTGGCTGCTGCACCCAGACTCTGAAACTCCCTCCCAGTGGAGTCCAGGACTGCCTCATCTCTGTTGTCTTTCTGGAAACAGGCAAAGACCTTTCTCTTCAGGCAAGCTTTTCCCTGAATGTGTCTTTTATATGAATCTACAGGATTATGTGTCTTTTATATGAATCTACAGGATCACATAGACTTTGTGTTTATAACTATTTATAATCTTATGTGATTACATTGACACTATAGTTTCAATGTTAGTTTCCATCACTCATAACTTCACATGGAACTTTACCCTCCTTTTAACTGTTCACGTTCTCCTGTAACTTTACATGGAAGTTTACTCTCCTTTTAACTGCTCACATTCTCTTCTAGCTTTAATGTAATGTTGTCTATCAATGCTGCAAGATGTCTCTCAATTCCCTGTTCTCAATACTTTAACATGTTTTCATTGAACTGGACTGTATATTATCCCTCATTACTGTAAGCTGCCTTGGGTCCTTTTCCAAGGAGAAAAGCAGGGTAAAATACTCTTAAACAAACAAACAAACAAGTAAGTAAGTAAGTAAGTAAGTAAGTAAGTAAGTAAGTAAGTAAGTAAGTAAGTAAGTAAGTAAGTAAGTAAATTCCACTGGTTGTATGGGAATTACTCTACTACTGGTTTGCAACCGTTGTGCACCTTTTCAAAGATGGAATAATGGTACACATTAAGACTTGCAATTAAGAGGAAGTCCAATTGCACAGGGTTGCAAGAATGATTACACATCAGTCCTTTTCCGCCCTCTGTAACCTTGAAAGTACTGCAAGAGACCACATGAATAAAATGTTTGAATCCTGCTAAGGTTTCACCATGGTCCTCATTAGCTGCAGTATTTTGGTGTAGCAACAGGGAGAGAACTTGATGGCACTGATGATAGGAAGTGGCAATGAACCAACGATGCCATCTGTCTAATGCTTGTGGAGCACATTGCCTTGATGGCATGCAATGCAGAACGGAGCAACTGAAACAGATTGGTTGTGTTTCCCAGTCTGACTCCATCCATTCTCAGTTCCCTCTTTCTCACCACCATCTCATGCCAATTCATTTGTTATCCTTTGCCCCCAATTCATTTTGTAACCACAGTACAAATCTATTTGCATGTCAACAATTATGGCAAAGGACTGGGAACGAATGCCAGCATGAACTCTCTTCATTTTGTTCACAGCTGGGCGGCACATTCCAAGGCTACAGGGGAAATTCCTTGTGATGACCTCTTCTTCTTCTCTTCCATGGGACTACTGTTATTGTGAAGTTCCTGAACAACTCAACTGGGGTGAGTTTAACATAAAATTTCCCTTAACCCCCACCACCACCACCACCACTGCACAACTCCTCCTTCTAAACAATATTTCAGAGAGATAGAGGAACCTCTATTTTATATGAGAAGAAAAACACTGTTTGTTTTGATTTGGTAATTGCTGTTATTCATTAGAAGGACAGTCTTTTCAGATCATTGGGATTAAAATTGATTTTTTTCCCTCTTTCCCCAGGTTCATTTAAGGACTATTACTCAGTACAGAGGTTAGAACCTGCTCAGAGTGCTGCACTTAGTCTCAACTTCTGTTATCACTTTACTCACACAATCTTCCTTGAATGATAAATATCACACTAGGCAAGTGAGAGTCTTTGAAAACTTGGGTTTCTGCTGATATAAAAAGGCTACATAAGGGCACAAACCCTCTTCTCTTCAGACTCAACTATGATGGTAGAGGCAAGGCTAAGTGCTCCCAGCATATTCAAACCTCAGGATCCAAAAATACCCAAGCAGGGGTTGGGAATACAAAACATTGGGAATCAGGGGCATGGGAAGAGGGAGAGAACAATATCTCCCCCCCCCCCCCACACCACACACACACCTCCCCCCCCCCCAAGGTTCAGTGAAGTTTTACATCTCTACTCGCTAGATCTGTTAATGGACAGCAAAGTACCATCACGAAGCTTTCAAAGTAACTCATTATAGGTATCTGCATGGGCCATAGCCTATTAGCTTTTGGGAGGAGGGGTAAGATAATTAAAAAAAACATTTTTTAAAGAAAGCAACATCAATCAATTAATCAATCAATACCTTTATTGGCATACATAAAATTAATAATAAACAATGAACAATAAATAGACAGTTGTAAAATGTGTATCCAGACTAGTGCCACACACACTGAACAGAAGAAGAGAAAAGCAATGTATTTGTCCATCCATCGTTGACAGCAAACCATCTGGAATGAGCAACTAAATCTGAAAGAAGGCCCTTTAAGGGACTGTAACCTGTGTTGCTGAGTTAATGAGTTGATAAACATGACAATCTGCCTGGTGTGGGCTTAATCTAGGCCTAACAGAAGATTATGCAAAACCACCTCCTCCAGGCGGCCAGGAAATCTAGCAAGAAATGGCTCTAAATGGGAAGCACGAATGTCCCTGTATAAAGGGCAATATAAGATCATAAGAACCATAGACTCAATGATCCCTGAGTTACAGGGACATAGCCGTGTTTCCAATGGTTGTGAGCCAAATCTACCATATAGAATGTTGGATGGGAGCACATTACATCTTGCTAGAGTAAAAGCACGCCGTTCTTGTGGATTCTCTAGTAGATGTAAGTATCTGGCTGGCTTACCAATTTGTAACGGGAGCTGGAGGCTTAGAGGAGAGCACACTTTACAGGCTGCTGCAAAAAGATCTTGTCTTTCAATATCTAACAATCTAAGTTTTAGCATCCTGTATGCCTGCGCAAAGGGTAGCGCCCCCAGTTGTTCAGATGAAATGCTCATGGTTGAAATCTTTTGAAGAAACAGTTTGAGGCCAGGATAATAAAAATGGTCAGAGAGAATACCCTCTATTAGTGGGTCTTTGTTTAAAATAAAACATATTCTCAGCACGATTCTTAATTGTGCTTGAGTATTCAGTCTAATTATTCCAGCCTCCAAGCAAAGAGCTACATAGGGTACACAGTGAGGTACTGCAAATATTTTGTAGAGAAAAAAAGATCGAAGCGTTTCAACAGAGAAAGCAACATCATGGCCAGTAGTAGCGTTACTTTATTCCCCAGTAGAGATGGGCACGAAACGCCAAAACGGCATTTCATTTCGTTTTTCATTTTATTTTTTTAATTTTCATTCATTCATTTATTTATTTATTTTTAATGTTACAGCCAACCAGCCAGCCGGTAGGAGCTTTTTTTTTTTTTTAACCTAGCGCCGACCAGCTGGCCTGTGGGCTGGGGCAGCAGTTTATTTATTTATTTATTTTTCCCCTAGCGCCGACCAGCTGGTCCATGGGCTGGGGCAGCACTTTTAAATTATTTTTATTTTTATTATTATTATTTATCTAGCACGTACCAGCTGGCCCATGGTCAGTGCTTTTTTAAAAACCTCACGCCGAACAGCTGACGCTTATTTTTATTATTTATTTTGATAAGCGCCGAGATTGGCAGTTGTCAAAATAAATAATAAACAATACAGAATGAAAATTTCTGTTTCATTTCTTTTCTTTTTTTTCCCAAGGGCACTTCATTTTTTGTTTCATTCTGTAACTAAAAGAAAAATGAAAAAAAATCATTTTGTGCCCATCTCTATTCCCCAGTAATAGGTAACACTTATTGTATCTAAAACACTGTTTGAGGGACTTATTTGGGGAGGGCAAGTTGTGGCCCCTTTTGAATTATTTCTTCCATATTTACATTTATTTTTATAAGATAAGAAAAATAACGTTTCATCAATGTGTGACTCTTAAAATAAGAAGTAATGAGCAAGGTACTAATTTTCCAAAAGCAATAACTAATAGTCACATAACCATGTTTAAAACACAGGTTCCCAAGCTCTGTGATAGAAGCTAGTAAGAGATTATTCAAAACCTTCCACAAAAGCATTAAAAGCAGGTGTTTAACCATCAGTGGAAATGCAAATAACATTCTTAAGAAAAACAGAAGCACAGAGATCAATGGTTGTCAAAACAAGGTGATGAGACTTCTTGACCCAGAATTTGAAATATAAATTGGGATCTAAATCTGATTATTTGTCAAAAACTGAACAGACCCACTGTATCAAATGCTATATGGTAATCTATTATTATCATTGTTGTTGTTGTTGTTGTTGTTGCTGCTGCTGTTAATTGGATTTATATATCACCCATCTAGCAATACAGCCACTCTACATTTTGGTAAATCCCATATTTTAAGTAGGACTGCTCTAGTTGGAAATAGCACTTAGATTTATAATAACACTGTTGTGTCCGTCTTTAATGTCCAAAGCATTTCTTAACATTACTTGGGTGCAATGTCAAGGTGGGTAAAAAGAGACAGAAACCAGGAGATCCCCAAATCCTTCACTAGCTGAAATCCTGTTCCACAGTTGTACAAATGGCATAACGTTTAGCTGCAAATTGCTCTAAGTCATCTCAGTTGGCATTATCTGCTGCTTACCAAGTTATCCAACTCAGTAGGCAACAGATAATATCTACAGATGCTTCTTAACTGACAGCAATTCACATTAAATGTTACCTCATTTGCATAATAGGATTTCAGTCAGTGTGTCCTATATTTAAGCTACATTCAAGTTTGATAAACAAGACAAACTTGCCATGCCGAGAGGAATGTTTTAGCCTTACCCACTTCGGTCACCACCTCCAATATACGTGGATCACACTTCTAAAGAGGCAGAGTTCTGTTATCTATGGAGGCTCTGCATGCATGGGGAGGGGAGATGGAAGCAAGGATGGAGAGGTGTGTGTCTAGAGCAGACCCCTCTACACTTGGTTGAGCTTTACCAAAATAGTTATGGTTGAATATGGCTGAAAGAAATGATGGTGCAGTATTTCACTTCTACCCTAACTGTGCTTGAATAGAAGTAAAGGCATGGGAGATCTCAACTCAAACATATGCTAGGGGCCTAGGGATGTGCAAATAAGTGCTTTATTCCTGCATTGAGCCAGGGATTGAACTTGATGGCCTTGAAGGCACCTTCAAACCCCACAATTCTATGAAAGCACACTCATTTTCCAAAGATGACACAAACATCAAAATGAAGGAAAAGCTAGAGGCATTCCAAGAGTATTATAAGAACCTTTATGCAAGTAATAGCCCATCTACAAGTAGAATGTATGAGTTTGTAAGGGAAAATATCATAACAAAGATTTGGAATGAAGATAGTGTAAAGATGGATCAGTGAACAACAGATGAAGAGATTGAGAGAATTATAAATAAGTTCATAGATGACACAAACACCTCTTCTAATTCCCTGTTCGTAACTTAAATTATGCCTTAAATGTTCTGGGCTGTATATTGTCCCTCATTATTGTAAGCCACCTTGGGTCCTTTTCCAAGGAGAAAGTTGGGGTAAAAATATTCAAAATAAATAAATAATATATATATAACAACTCTGTGTATCTGTCTTAGTTGGCTTAAAGTGCAGAAGGAGTCCATCAAGCCACGGAACTCTCCTCCATTACTGCATCCCCCTGTCTTCGTAAAGACACACACAATACAAACATCTGCAGGTTATACAAAGTAAATTTTTTTCAACACCCCTGCTAAGTCTGTTTGCCTACTCGGATGCCATTGCTATTGTGATTGTTTTTAGCCTTTTAATATTTTTGTGTAAACCACCCTGGGTTCTCGCTCGGGAAATAGGAGCGGTATATAAATCTGAAAATAAATAAATAAATAATTGTAATGCTAGGTACAGTGTCACCATAGCAAAACATATGTGTCATAGCAGAAGCTTCTCCCTCTCTCTTGCTTCCTGCGCTCAAAACTCTGATTTGCAAGGTTTTCCCAGCCCCCTGCAGCAGATTCAGAGGATATAGAAGGAGTTCTGGAGAATCTCCACCCCCAGCACATTCCTATTCTGTCAATGGAACTGCAGCAGAGAACTCCACTTGTAATCTATGAAGAATCTCTGAAAAATCTGGAGTAACTTCTAGTTCCATTTTTATGCCCCTCAGAACGGTGTTCAGTTTTATTATTATGAACAGAAAAATATGAGGAGATAGTGAACGATTTATTCAGCTCACCGATCTATTGCTTCTACATCAAAGCAAAATCTCTTCTCTATAGAATCTGTTTTCCGTCGTGTGCAGGATTTGAGGATAATGGCTTCATCTTCACCCTGGTAAAAGATGGAAATCATATTTAATCTATATGTCTATATCTATAAAAATATGGCAGTAATAACCTGAGTCTGTATACTAGCCACCATTATCTCACATAGATTCAATATCGATTACCCATAAAAACTTCAAGTTGAGGAGAGGTCAAGATTTCAGTACTACCTGGAAGCCATCTTCCAAAATATTAAGCAAAGAGATCCTGTGAGAGATCCAGCAACGTCAGAACCGATAACAACATAACATAGCCACCCCTGTAGGATCAGGGGAGAGGAGCATGTGATCTTCCAGATGCTTTGTGCTACTGCTTTGAGCAGCCATTGGTAGTCTAACAAAGAGCCACAGGAACTGTATACACCACCCAGAGTAGCAATTTGCTAGACGGGTGGCATAAAAGTCAAACAAACACACTACAGTATTAAAAAAAAAAGTATTTCTCACTAACAACATGTTCTTGGTCTCCCAAATAATGCAAATATCACTACTTCAGATGGGGACCAACAAGATCCCTGCAGGAAGCCCACATGCCCAGCGGGCTCTAGTTCTTGTTCCTCGGCAGTGTGTATTCAGTTGGTGTACTTCTTTGAGCCCTGGCACTTCTAATCAGCTACCATAGCCAGCACTTGAGAATGGACCTCCTGACCATAAATCTTTATCATCCTTCTTTGTAAACAATCTAAGATGACGGATAACACATAACTAGATTATTACACCGCTTCCTTCTTCTGTTGTGAGCGTTGGGTCAGATCAGGAATGAATGAATGAATGAATGAATGGAAAACTTTACTACAGTCAATGACCAAATCCAAAATACATATATACATATACAGAAATAGTACCAATTACAGCAAAACAAGGAAGAACAAGGGAGGGAAAATGGCATAAAAATTTAAGTTCCAGCTGCTTGAACATTTGTTGAAACCTTATGAGCACGAATTATAATTGCCGCCACAACAAAATTTAGCTACATTAGGTAACATATTTGAAGTAGGACATTCTGAGATATATATTTTTTGCCCTGACAACAGGAGACAGGTGTAAAATGCCGCTGGCCGTCTGGGGAATTGCTTTAAATAAGGAACAATAATTCCATAATAAAAGAGGCAATATAAGAATCACTGTTGTGAGTTTTTCAGACTCTTTGGCCATGTTCTGGAAGTTTTTCTTCCTGACATATTTAGAGGGCAAGGAGTTCAGGGAACCCCCTAGTTCCCTGAGCTCTTTGCCCTCTGAAGATGCCGGCCACAATATGTGGAAAAACATCAGGAAGAAAAACTTCCAGAACAATGCCAAACAGCCCGAAAAACTCACAACAGCTGTCAGATCCCAGCCATGAAAGCCTTCAAGAATACAAAGTAGGAATACATATGCCAATGTTCCGATTCTATCCATCCTGTAGAGGCACTTACAATGGGGATAAGGGATCTTTTGAAACGTTCCCTCTCGTATTGTTGATGACAGAGTGTTCATCCGAGCAAGTGTAAAGGCTCTGTGTTGATTATTTGTTAGACAAGCAAAGAAATAGTTAGCAGGTTTGAAGGGGCTCAGTGCTGGATTGATTGATATGCTATTAGAGGTAGCCCCCAAATCATGATGTCTCTCTGCCTCCAAAATGCGTTGTTTGAGGATTTGCTTAGCCATCTCATAGCCCGCCTGTATAAGGCACTCCACTGAGAGACCAGAGGTCAGGAACAGCCAGAGAAATTTGGTGGATGAGGAGTTACATTTGTTAGGTTTACCCAGAAAGTTCTCTCTCTCTCTCTCTCCCTCTCCCCCTCCCTCCCTCCCCTGATGGGAATTAAATAAGGAAAGCATCAGCCTTCTTCCCTCTTCTTTTTGTTGTGATTCAAGTCAAAAACAGCCAGGAAGATCTAGTGGAGGAGGGAGTGCTAGGCTACATAGGCATTCCAGGAGCATGATTCATGATGCAAGCAGAGATGCAATAGGAAGAACAGGTACTTGTGAAAGGTTGTAGGTCAGTACATGTTGAGTAGCGATTTGGCTTCAGGGAATGTGACCCATTAAGTATACCGGCAAGATTACTGTACAGGAAATAGCTATAGATTCCTATTGACCTGGGAGTAGTGCCAAAATAAATATATGGGCATAGAGTATGGTATGGCAAGATAAAACAGAAGGAAAGATTCACCTCACCCTGTTAACAAATTCCATAACTATCTACTGCGGGAGACAAATATTTAACAAACAATGCTGTCATTACAAGAAGTCAACACAGGTTTCTTAAAAACAAGTCATGCCAGACTAATTTGATTTCTTTCTTTGATAGGATTACAGGCCTAGTGGATGAGGGGAATGCTGTGGATATTGTTTATCTGGACTTTAGGAAGGCCTTTGATAAGGTTCCCCATGGTATTCTTGCTAAGAAGTTAGTAGAAAGTGGAATAGATAGTGCTACTGTTAGGTGGATTTGTAATTGGTTGACTAATCGCACCCAAAGGGTGACCATAAATGGCCTCTCTTCAGCTTGGAGAGATGTGACCAGTGGGGTGCCCCAGGGTTCTGTTCTGGGTCCAGTGCTGTTCAATATCTTTATTGATGACTTGGAGGAAGGAATAGAGAGTATGCTAATTAAATCTGCAGATGATACCAAATTGGGAGGGGCTGCTAATTCCCTAGAGGATAGGATGAAAATCCAAAAAGACCTTGACAGACTAGAGTGCTGGGCCAAAGCTAACGAAATGGATTTCAACAGAGGGAAATGTAGGGTACTACATTTAGGTAAAAAAAATGAATTGCACAAATATAAGATGGGGGATACTTGGCTAGAGGATAGTACCTGTGAAAGGGATCTGGGAGTCTTGGTGCACCACAAATTGAACATGAGTCAGCAGTGTGATGCAGCGGCCAGGAAAGCCAATGCGATTCTTGGTTGCATCAACAGAACCATAGTGTCTAGATCAAGGGAAGTGATAGTACCACTCTATTCTGCTCTTGTCAGACCCCACCTGGAGTACTGTGTCCAGTTCTGTGTGCCTCAATTTAAAAAGGATGTTGACAACCTCGAGCGGGGGCAGAGGAGGGCTACCAGGATGGTTGAGGGTCTGGAGGAAATGTCTTATGAGGAACGGCTTAGGGAGCTGGGAATGTTTAACCTTTCAAAAAGAAGACTGAGGGGGGGTGGATATGATAGCTATGTTTAAATATTTGAAAGGATGTCATATTGAAGAGGAAACAGGTTTGTTTTCCATGGCTTCAGAGACTAGGACTCGGGGCAATGGTTTCAAACTACAGGAAAAGAGATTCCATTTGAACATTAGGAAGAACTTCATGACAGAGCTATTCAGCAGTGGAATATGCTGCCGCGGAGGGTGGTTGAGTCTCCTTCTTTGGAGGTTTTTAAACAGAGGCTGGATGGCCATCTGTCGGAAATATTGTGATGGGGGTTCCTGCATGGCAGGTGGTTGGACTAGATGGCCCTCGAGGTCTCTTCCAACTCTATGATTCTATGATAACAATAACAACTACCTAGTTGTAGAAGGACTTGCTTTGCAAAAGCCATCCTGCAGGAGAGTGTGATTTTTTTTTTTTTGAAATAAACTTAAATCTTTCCTTACAGCTAGTTCTCTCTTCTAGCAATACGCAACCTTGTCAAGACAAGGCACTGGGAAAACCAATTCAAGACAATGTCAGTTCTCAGATTTTGAACATGCTCTTTTAATACCCTGCAGGTACCTGTGGATAAAATGGAATATATGTATGTATTGTGTGCTTCTTTGTGAGGAGGGAACAGCTATAGACAACCTACAGAAATGTGCAAAATAGCCAGCCATTTGTTAGAAGAGAAGTTGGGGCTTAGTGTTACGTCATAGCTTGCTATAAAGGAGAAAAATGCCCTAAAGAAGGTTGAACATGATTAATCTATGTTAAAATTACCTATTGTAAAGAAAATATTCCTCTATGTCTCCAAGGCACTTTACATATTAAAAGCAATATAATCCTTGACAGAATCCTTGCTTGAGTGAAAATTGGGTACGTGAGAGGAGCCTGGTCCATATACATCACCCATCCCTTTATGACAACATTACAATTCTTCACCAAGCTGCTATCTTCTCTGTCCCCCATAAAAGAGACAAAATGGCACACCAATATTGTGGTAAATGCACTTTTGTGGACCTAGCTCTGTGTTTTTGCATCTATGAGAAAGTGGACATGCACTAACATGATTAAACCAATCAAAATGTCTGGTTCGCTCAGACATCTTAGGGTCCTTCACCCAGAAAACCTCTT
Organism: Phrynocephalus versicolor; assembly: GCA_023846285.1. NCBI lineage: Eukaryota > Metazoa > Chordata > Lepidosauria > Squamata > Agamidae > Phrynocephalus > Phrynocephalus versicolor. The sequence continues at coordinate 51,945,269 of JAHTLZ010000010.1, forward strand.
GATGAAGGTACCAATATTTGCTGTTCAGAACTATTTTTCTTTTGAGCACCCACCTATTCCTAACCATAGGAGGAAACTGTTCTCCCTAGAGTAGGGAACAATTATTTCCAAGAGGAATGCCTTGCCTTCCGGAGTAATCTTTGTCCATCATGTATTTCTTTAGAGAAGACAGGGCAGTTTGAAACTAGGATGTCTTTAAGACCACAATCTCCATAGAATTAAGTTCATTAATTCTAATTATTATGGGGACTCTGTTGTATCTTGCCACTTGGAGAAGACAGACTGATGGGCAATGAGAAAATGCCTATTCTGCAGTGGTGCCTCAATTATAGCATCATCTCCCAAGAAAGGTCAACATATCTTCCTCTCTTTTTTTAATGCCATTGCTAAATCCCCAGACAAGGTGGTCTTGAGGAGCAGCTTTCAGATCCTATGTTTCCGACATCCCTCTGTTCAGCCCAGAGAGCCCCAAGCCTGGCATAGAGTATCTCTCTCTACCAGTCTAGAATGAACACAGAGGGACATACAGGATGTCAAAACACCACTTCTCCTAACTTCCATCCTAGTCACAGTGGAGGCACCCTGCCACCAGCTCTGAAGGGGAGGGGTGAGTCTCTCACCTGCTGAAGAAAGAACATTACCGATCCCTTCCCACAACTGAACAGTTCTTTTTTAATCCTATTGTGATCTCTGTCACTATAACCTCAGAACTGTCAGTGGGTACAGGTTTCCGGCTCTCTCACTCACCCCTTTCCCACCAGACTTCTGGTCAAATGGCACCATAGTTATCCGCTTAGAATCACTCTGATATGTGCAGTAATGCTTCACCCAGGAGGTCCCAAAATGACCTAAAAAGAATCGGAAAAGGATTATCACCATTCACACCTGACATAAAATTGTATAAGAACATATATAATGACTGAAGCAAGCCAAGAGGCTCTAATGCTAGAATTCTGAACAGGTGGAAAGATAATTAGCAACATTTGAAAGTGTCTGTCCACAGCATCTTTCCAGAAAAATTGGGGATGGTGCCTGTCATCGTCAGCTTTTTGATAGCCATTCTGAGTAATACTCCCAGAAGACAGAAAGACTTCCAGGAGGCAGACATGGGAGGGGGGATTACATATCTGAATCTAGCCATCAATTAACAGTAAAAATCGGGGGGGGGGGTTGTTCCTCTCATCTTGTAAAAATATGACATCTCACCCCATTAGAGTTGAGGTTTCTTTACAAGTCATACTTCTCTGCGGGCCTTCTCCCCACTCAACTTCAATCCTCCCCTCTCCCAGGCTGAGAAAAAAGACACTAACTGTACGAGTCAGTTCAAGCGTTCCCCTGTGTAGCAGCCACATGCAAGTCAGAACAAAAGCACGTACGCTTCTCCTGGACATAGAGGTACCCCTCCATTGTGTAAGGACTGATGTTTTTGTGCTCGTGGGGATTCTCCTTCATCTTCCGCATCAAGGACTCGACTTCTGACCTGGTGCCTTCAAAACGGTTTCTGGTCTGCATTCAAAAGAAGCAAGTAAGCCTGGTGTTCAATGGCCCTCTTCAAACATCCAAGAGGCATTACAGAGAGGCTGGTACTGCTTCAGATAGACCTGGGAAGCTTCCAGGGATCTCCTTTGTTTTCTTCTACAACCCAGCAGAACTGGGCCAGGAGCAAAGTTGGCATCCATGCATAGATCTGAAGAACAAACCGCCTTGGAGTGCATAGGTAGCCCAGGAACCTATTCTCCATATCAGAACTGGAGCTCTCATATGAGCCTACTCTCTTTCCCCTTTTATTCTTCACGATTTCAGCAGTCTATGAAGATCTGTTACTATGGTTAAACAACTAGGATATGGAGATCCTTCCTGATGCACTCAATATCCTCCTCCCATCTACTTTCTGCCCCTCCTGATCAGAGAGTGCAAGCCAAAGAGATTTTGGTGCCTGAGGTGCAGTGGTGCACAGAATTCCTCAATATCACACTGGAGTGCATTAGCTCCCAAAGAAAGGCCAACGTGTCCTAGCACTTAATGCAGAAAACTACATGAACTCTTGTTTCACCCAATGGTATAACAACTAATCCACTCCATAACTAGCCTGCTACCTTTTCATGGCGTCAACAATCTGCTGTCTCAAGTGGCTGCCTCACACTGGTCAAGGGCAGGGCCGCCTTAGGTTCATGTACATGTTATATGATGTAAACCAACATCACATCTGTATGTTATCACACCTGACTGCTGCAAAGACAGTACTTTTTCATCTTCGCTCAGCAAATATCAGGGAACACACAGGCGCTTCTAGTTCAGAACAGGTATAAGCCATACACACACCTTTTAAATCCATTCCTTATTCTAAATGGACCACGGTAGCATAAAAGCAACAGGGAGTGTTCCATCAACTATCTAGAAATCCTGTATACTAAAGGAACCTAATAATGAAAGTAAACAGCCATTTCATGCAAACACAGATCTCAACATCCCCAAGATAGAAGGAAATAGCCCGTTATCAAGATCATCACATTTAGTACCAATTCTAAAGGTTTCAGGTGCATTGTCCAAGGCAAAGGTGCATTGTCTCTCATAAGTGTTTCTAGATGGTGCTTACATTTTGTATACTGATTGTTAGCTCTGTCTTGAAATCACTGAAATCCTTTGCAAGCTCATAGCCATGATGATAGAATGTGAAGAGTCCCTGCAGAAAGGCCAGCAGCTACGGAGGAGAGGAAAACAGCAAGAAAACAGTTAAACATCAAAAAAATTGAATAAATTTTAAGAAATTGTTCACTGACCATGATTTGTGTCTGTATTTTCTTAGCTCTAGGAAAAGTTTTTTTTTTTAAATCTGTCATGCAGCTAGAAACTCAAAATATTTCCTCAGAAGCTGGTGCTACTCTGTTCAGTAAGCTTACTGCTGAATAGTTCTGCGTAGAGTTACAGCCATGCAGCTCAATCTTATGGGTATGTATTCAGAAGGGAGTTTTATTTAATTCAGAGGGAATTCTCCATTAAGGAAAAGATGGCAAACTTCTCTTCATTCGAGTGGGCTCCTGATGCCTATGTAGTCTCTTGACTTTAGTCCTCTAAATAAATCCACTTGGTATCTGCTGGCTGATATTCAGCATTACATAAGGTGGTAATTTATCTTGGCCATATGTAATAGATCTTCTTCCATTTCAGTCTGGCTCCTGACATGCTTCAGAGATCAAAATGGCTCTGGCTGCCTAGATGGAAAGAATAGGCAGGAACATGTCTTGATTGGAGTGAATTGGACTGGATTGGATTGGAATGGAATGGAAATGACCAGACTGGATTGGATTGGGCTGGATTTTTAGATAGTTGATCTAGCTTGAGGCTATTCAGGGGGCGGGGGGGCGTTCACAACATAATCAGACAATCACACATAAAATAATGCTAAAAATTTAAAAATAAGCATAGAATCATCATAAAGTAAAATGATAATTACATAATTAACAATTTACACATCAAATATAATGCATGAGAAATAGCAGGTGGCACCTCAAACAAATGAAACTAAGTTCTAGTAATAGTGCCAGGGTTATTGTTCACTGCTTTTCTAAGGCTGTATTTGTTAGTGAAGTCAATTTACCACTAGCGTAGCATGCAAAGTAATGTATTACTGGAGCATTGCAGCAAATCCGCCTGGGTTCTCAACCCAGCTGGTGTTGGACTCACAGGACTGCTCTGATCTTTGTACCCTCCTCAGCTTTTTTCTCTTTCCCCTCAAACAACCATAAAATAAAACCATCGACTTCTTTTCATTCCTCAACAGATTGAAACTTTCCAAGAGTAAATATTAGGTCATGAGCATCTGGTGCTGAGGCCAAAACTTCCACTCACTCATATTTATTCTTTACCCGGAGATAATAGAACTGTTGTTGATCAACTTGATAAGATGTTATCAAATCCTACAGAAGCGCTGATACATATAAAGGAACCTGAGTATGAAAGAGGGCTCACAGCACAATTTATGTAGCTTACATGCTTCACTTCCAGTAGGGTTCACTCCTCATTTGAACTTTTTCTTTTTCTTGTTATGGATCTCTAGACATTTATGGTAACTGGATTTCCTAGCTGAAAAGCTAGAATTCTAAGATTTGAGTGAGAGTCTGTGATGCACTTATGTCAGCTACAGAAGAGTTTAATAAAATCTTCTTCCTCCAAACTTCATTTATAGAGAAGGAAAGGAACTCAGTAAAATAATCATCAGTCACATTTGTGATATTTCTTTGTGATATCTGACACATATAAGAATTGTTGCAGTAGTATTTCTTTTTTTTTTAATTATTACATGAGGAACAAGCATACACTTTCAATCCTTACAACTATTTCCATAAACATAGTTACAGTAGTATTTCTGTAACTCTTCTGCCACACCTTTAACTTAAGTTTATATGATATATCTTACTCTCATACTACTGTTTTTATCTTCATTTTATATTCTGCTGTGTTCAGTTATCATTTTATTGTATACACTACATATTGCTAAGAAAATTGCAATCTGAGTGGTTTAAAAGTGCAACCAACCAATCAACCCACCAATCAAATAATCATCACCCCACCTTGTCTCCAATAATCCCAAGGGATGCTGAGTTGGCTGTCTCATAATTTTTTGAGAACAGTGGACAATGCTACAGTGCTACATATATGCTATCGTCAATGCCTATCACTTGCCAAACACAACTGACTTTTAAAAAACATTAAAGACTTTAAATCCATCATTTTATTGTTTTCTGTGGCAAAGGTATGCCCTCAATGTAGATGATATATTTTCTCAACTGTGAATAATTCACAGAACAATAGTGAGAAGTGATTGGGAAATTGTAAATTTTTACTTACTGGTTCCACAAACTCAAACATCTTCCTCTCTTGAACTTCTTGTACTTTAAAGACATATTCAAGGGAGACTTCGTAGAAGTGCTGTCGAACCAGGTCCACCTGAACGTCTGCCTACCAGCCATCATATGCATCAGAAAGACATAAAGGAACTATTAAATATGCATATTTGGTATCAAGGCCATACAAAGTCCTGCGTGTTGGTACCCCAGCTTCCACCAAGTATGTTTTGTTCCAATGCAAAAAAAAGTTCTGAACACTTCATCGAGTTCAGCAAAAAGACTGCCTCTCACTTTGAAAAGTTAATGAGGTTGAAACAAATAAAAAAAACTGGCAGATACCCATGACTGGATAATGGAGTCTTCAAGAAAGCCCTAGCCACTTAAAATCATAAGTTGTTCACACACAATGAGGGAAGTGCATTAGATGCACACACACACACACACACACACACACACACACACACACAGTCATATCTTTACACCCCTAAAAAGGAACAGCCTAAAGAAGAGTATGGCCTTCTACCCATGAAGGCTCCACACGTAAGTTGGAACCCCCCAACACAGAAAAGCCTCTTTCCCTTCAGACTGCCACTTTCAAGGCATGAAAGATGGGGAATATTCAATGCCTTTCCTTGACTCAAGGAAAGTGGAAAGCAGCTGATGCGAGAATGGGCAGAAACGAAATCAGAAGCCCAGACTCAGAAAATGACACCAAAGAGTGTGGCCCCAATTCATAGACTATTGTTCAATGGGGTACAGAGTGCAATGCAAAAATGCTTTGGCTAAGAGTAGGTTTCAAATGAGCAGAAACCTCATGCATCAGCTCCATGACCCTTCTACAGGCTCAATCCTCTTTTGTTGGCTGACCTCAGTTTTGCTAGTGTAACTGAGTTTACTGGTGCCACTGGGATCGACAGCAGAAAAGCCAAGGTGGGGGCGGGGGAGGGCGGGGAGAAGTGAAGGAGTGGGAAAGGCAGATGCAAACTCTAGTCAGACCACCCTTGGCGAACACAAGGTTAGTCAAAGATCAGTTGCTCCCACTATATGTAGGCTGGGAGAAGTTGAATTCAGCACTGCTTCAGGAGCTCTACTAGTGGTGACAGAGTGACAACTCTGCTAGCCCTCGACTAGTTAGGACTGTTTTGCCTAGAGTAGGCATACAAAAATAAATTCGGAGTAGCCATTTCTTAAATACTGATGCTTCCATTTCAATTTTCAACTATTTTATATCTGCAATTTAACATTTGAAAAAAAGAAGAAGAATGGCCATCCTTTATTATTTGTGTTAGCAACCAGGGTGGATCAAGAAGCAGAATGAGATCTAAGCTAGAGGAAAGGGGGTGGAATATTGTGCAATAGTTTTGTTTTGTTTTGTTTTTTGGCTGGCACCAGGTGGACCCTGAAGAAAATCAGAAAAGGAAATGCACTGGGCATCTAAATAAATTTTTAAATAACTTTATTTATTAAATAAATAAATTGTAAATAATCAATTGAAAATGTGGTTGGACAAAATCAAACAAAGAGCATGAGCATGCAGGAGTTCTCCCAGAGCATGCCACCAAGACAGATGCCAATACGGTAGAACCTTGACTTACATGCTGCTTGACTTGCAGCATATTTGACTTGCAGCAAGAAGGGGCCTGTTTGACTTGAGTCACAGGCTTTGACTTACAGCGCGGAGCCCCGGCGCAAAGCACCGGAATCGGGCGGCAGCCACGACTCAGCATCGCAGCTGCCGTCTCCAAACTGCTCCTGCCTTCTTCCGGCAGCGGTGGCTTCGGTGAGGCCAGCTCTGAGCACCTGCAGCTGGTCCTTGGCCTCACCGAAGCTGCCGCTGCTGCCGGAGAAGAAGGGCCTGGAGCTCAGGGCTGGCCTCGCTGGTTAGACAGTCGGCTCAGTCTTGTAAAAAATCTGGCTGCAGAAGTCTGGTCCACAATGGAAGCATTTTAGTTGGGGAGCTGTACAGTTGTGGGACTCTAATGGTAAGCATAGAGTTGTTCAGAACTTGGAACATCAGGTTAAAAATCAGTAAAACTTAAATGTTAGACATTGTTGCTATGAACATTAAAAAGTGGAGGCGTATAACTTGTGCACTATAATTCCACTGCCTCCTCCTCTCTTTGAAGAGACATTTCATTTACATCCCTGGAAGGAATCTCCTATCCCAGTCAAATTTGTGGTAAATTGCTCTTTTCGGGGGTCTTTTTCATCATCTGGAACGGATTAATCCACTTTCCCATTACTTTCTATGGGAAAAGTTCATTTGACTTAAGTCATGTTTGACTTATGTCTAGACCTCCAGAACGGATTAATGACGCAAGTCAAGGTTCCACTGTACTATTATTCCTTCTTACTACGTCCATTTTTCATATGTGACCATCAGGAATTGCTTGTTTTATTTCAATAGGAGGTTTTATACCAAATTTGCTAAGACAATTTATTAGCCTTCATCCAATGAGTTTGTACTTAATCTCCCTACGGCAACCCTATGAGCTAAACTGGATTGTTAGCCCATGGCTGCTGAACTGCTCAACAGGATGGGCTGGCCCTCCATCAGGATCTCCCAAGCTTAAACCACCCTCCCACCACTGAATTGCACTGGATCCCAAATTCTCAGGTGTCCGACATAAAAACACTAGGATACTCTCAGTAATGTGATGCCACAGCAGTGGCTTCCTTGGCAACTAAGTAAATTCCAATCTGCAAGATGTTTGGCAAGAACAAGCAGGCTAGTGAAAAAATCAGGGCTCTCCAACACATGGACCATTGTCTTTGACTGAGCCGGACACACCCACAAAGCAGCTGCATGTTATTAGTGGAGCACTCTGCTAAAACAGCAGACCTCTCCACATGCATCTGTCACTCTGCTGGCACACTTCCCCCTCTGAAACCCAAGGTCCATAGCTAAATCTTCAGGCATTCCAAGCTTGAGAACATGTTGCCTCCAACTCCAATATGAGATCTCCACAAACGGATACACGCTATTCACAATACATAGCCCATGCGTAAAACAATAGCCCCCTATGATGTTGGGAACTAGCTGGATAGCTCAGTGGTTTAAGTGTTTGGCTGAAGAGCCAGAGGCTGGGAATTTCATTTCCCACCGTGCCTCCTGGCAGAATACCCAGACTCTCAGCCTCTGGGAAAACTGCACAATACTCAGGATATCCCCCAGAAGGAGGGAATGTTAAACCACCTCTGAGCATTCTCTACCAAGAGAACACTGAAAATCACTGCCATAAGTCAGAACTGACTTGACATCACATTGGCATGACTACTAGGAAGATGAACACGTTTTATGCAGTCAAGGTGACTCTTTTGTTCAAAAAGGAACATGAGTAGAAGGAGTGTGAGTTCAGTGCAGAGGGGGACCAAGGGTGGCCTTCCAGATGCTGAGGCAGCACAGCTCTTACTGACTCACAGTACTGCCTAGGACAGTGGTGGCAAACCTTTGGCACTCCAGATGTTTTGGACCACAATTCCCAGAATTCCAAGCCTCTGTTGCCTAGATGCCCTAAGCACATCCGATCTCGCCTGATTTCGGAATCTAAGCAGGGTCGGCCCTGGTTAGTACTTGGATGGGAGACCACCAGGGAATACCAGATGCTGGTATTCCCTGGTGGTCTCCCTGGGAAGACCACCCAGGGAGTAGGAACTGGCAAGCCACTCCAGTATTCCCGCCAAGAATACTCCATGGACATGGGGTCACGAAGGGTCGGTCACGACTGTTAACGACACAACATACAACATATTGCCAATGACAAAGGACTGTGGGAGTTGTGGTCCAAAACATCTGGAGTGCCGAAGGTTTGGCATCACTGGCCTAGGATGAGTATGACTGATGGGAGGTGTTATTCGGAAACATCTGGAGGGCTGCACTTTGCCCACCCCTGGCTCAGCACCTCCACCAAGAGTATCAGATATTCTAAGTGCCAGATACTAATTTGCCTGCAAAACCCAGAAGCTCCAGCTTCCTCTCATTATGAAAGGTAATGCTCTTCCTATTCTGTTAAGCATCCAAAAGCAAATTTTTAATATATGAAAGATACCACAAGGTGGCATCAGTATTCAGACATGACATACTTGGTTGGTTTTTACAGGGATGAAAAACAAATTCACATTAACCAAGACTTTGGGGGGAGGGGGGCTCCCCACTCTAAACTAATATAATGAAATCATGGTTGATGAGATTATTAATTAAATGTGTGTGTCTTTCAGTTTCTCATTACCATGAGAACGCCAGAAACAGCAAGCTCTCTTCTTTTTCACGTTACCAAAATTAAATGTACCCAACAGGAAAATGTATATATTGGAACATGTGAAAAATCAGAGCAAAACATGGTTTAGTCGATTAAGTGGAGGGTACTTCAAGCAAAATAAACAATTGAAGCACATTAGGTATATTTCAAGCAAAATGTACAGCAAAATTGCACACGCTACACAATATGAAAAAAAAGATAGTTCCACAACTTCATAAAGATTTCCATAGGCCAAAAGTGCTTTGCAGGATTATGAGAAACACAGCAAGTATTTTACAGAGAAGTGTTCAAGCCTCCTTTAACTTCTTTACTGGAACAAGAACTACTCAAAACTCATGGGGGTGGAGGCTATCGGTAGTTACCAGAGAGCCTTCAGTTTTGTAGGCAATCTCCAAATGCCTGTGGGAGGGTGCTGCTACCTATAGCATCTGGTTTGCTACTGTGAGAACACAATAGTGGACTACAAGGGCCCCTGGGCTCACTCAGCACAGCTCCTTTTCTACTTCCATTATATTCTTTGAAAATGGATAACTAATAAGCCATTTGGTATATTTGGTAGAATTTAGCATTCTCCACCCTATTGTCTCTTTACCCTCCTTGCTCCTTCAGGACTGCCAAGGACAAAACCAACGGTTATGAGAGAAGCAACAGCTGGCAAAAATATTCTCTCTCTCTCTCTCTCTCTCACACACACACACACACACACACACACACACACACACACACCTCCTTTCATCCTTTTAAAGCCTTCACTTTTTCAACCTGGAGGCGACTTAGCTCTCTCAGTCTTAAGAACATTTATTTCGGGCTGCACATCGTGCCACATTATAAGCACTACTGAAGAAAATGTGACTTTTTTGTGAAAAAGTAGAAAGAGAAGCAGAAGGGGCCACTGATCAACACCAAGACTGCAGACAGTAGCAAAGAAAAGAATGACCTCTTCCTTACAACAGTTTGCTCGCTCTGAAAAAATATTCTCCTCCCATAACAATGGTAGCGAACTGTCAGCATTCCAGATGTTTTGGACCACAACTCCCACAGTATTTTGTCATCAGCAATCTAGGCTCAGAATTCTGGGAGTTCTGGTCCAAAATATTTGGAGTGCTGAAGTTTTGCCACCACTGTCCCATAACATGAATTGCCTCAAGTGGGAAGCTCTCATTGGGACCAATGAAATCTCCATCTGGTATTAATTGTCAGTTTGTGACTGTTCTTTTAATTTCCTGTACTTTCAGGTCTCACTGTAAGAAATCTTGAAGGGCAGCTTACAAGAAGAAAATGTGAAGAACTAAATTTGGTGGGAGGAAAGGCGTACTTAAAACACACCGGCTGAAATCCTGTTGCTTAGCACAGTAAATTGTGCTCAAGTAGGCCTACTGAATTAGGAGAGATTGACTCAAGTGGCCCTACTCTAGTTCAACTTGCTTTAGCAAAGTAAGCTGTAGCCAGAGTAGGCCCATTTGAATGAACAAAGGTACACTTAGAGATGGACCCAAATCATGAGAACCTGTTAAAGATCAAAAGCAGGTGCTTGAATTGTGCTAAGAACCTGAATGTGACCTAATAAAGAGGGGAACCATGGGTATGATATAATCCCATTTATCAGTCTCATGGTCATATTAACAATTAACTTGACATTTCCAGAACATTTTTAAAGGCATCTGAAGGTATGGACAAAATTTTATGGTAAGGAAGCAGGACTGGGATAGGAATCGGATTAAGCTCTCTGTATGCCACACTCCCAAACCAGACATAGTAAGGCATTTTATTTTATTTTATTTCACTTTGTCTCCATTCATTTTAAAATCATTAAATGTAATATGTAGCAGTTCTTAACAGAAACACTACGAATTGTACCTTGAATCCTGAAGTACATAAGCAAATTACAAAACCTACAGCAAAGCAATAGGTCAAGATACAGAGAGAGAGAGCAGAAATAGTAGAAGAACCCAAACTTACCTCTTGCAGCTGAGATTCTTTCTTCTTGGAAGATAGGCTTAAGTGCTTCTCTAACACACCACAGTATTTCTCAGTCTCCTTGTCGTACTTTTTCTTCGCTTCCTATCAACAGGAACATGTGTGTGAAGATTCTTAGTCATCTAGGTGAGGTTATCCAGAAATGAATCACAGCAAATGGACTTCTTTAAAGAAGTCCAGTTGCCATGACTCAACTCCCAGATACCAATAGGAACATGCGCGCACACACATCAAGAAACACTGTACTGTAGCCATTTTTCCAGAGTTTTCTTGCATCAATATAAGTGACACAATTTTCCTTATTATTGATTTATTTACAGAGGGATTTATAAATCACCCTGCTAGCAAAATTCCAAGGCACCTTCCAATACAGAGAATGGTGATCAAAGCAATAAAAGCTTCTGCTACACTAAAAGTTGTATCATGGTATAAATAATGACCAGCTGTCTGAAAAGAATGTAAAGCAAACAATATTTAACAGGGCAGCACCATATTTCCAAGCTGCTTCTACTATTATTTAGAAAGGCAATTTCCCTATACCCAAGAAGCTGACTGAAGAGGAGACAATAATCATGTGCTATCAAGTAAATTCAGACTAATGGCAAGACTTTGGGGCTTTTTCAAGAAAGAGAGTACTCAGAAGTGGATTTACCATTCCCTTCTTCTCGGGAGCACCCTAGGACTACGCAGCTTGCCCAAGGGTACATAGGCTGGCTCTACACACACAAGTCAAAGTGGGGAATCAAACTCTCAACTTCTGGTTTCAGTGGCAAAGCCATTATTCTTTGTGGCTACCATTATTGTACTATACAACCGTGCTGTTGATACTTGGACTTCCTAGTGTTATGTACTTCAGCCAACATATAAGGCTCAAAATCTTCATTACAAAACTTATTAAGCCATGACTAGTTCTTTTTGTTTAGTTTTTTGACTTATTCTGGTCAATCAATCTGTCAAACCAATCTAGGAAGTAAGGTGCAGTTTTCCTCCAACATAGCTTAACTCCTGCTGGCCACTCATCTTCAAAGGAGGTTTTACAGTTGTGTTAACAGATATAATTCCATTGACTTGTACAGTGTCATTCCAGCCTTGGTTTTGCTCCAAGGTGTCGTCTGCAGTTAAACATTTACAGGAAGCCTCCCTTAACAAGAAAAGTTGAAAAGAAAAAGAACTGGCAGAAGCCCATACATCTGAGGAGCAGTAACACATTGTCATAGTAACAAGGCAAGACAAGGTATAGTGTTTTGGAGCTGAAAAGGAAAAACTAAAGTTACATCTGACTTTCACTGAAGTATTTCAGAGGTGAAGTAAGGGGTTTCAGAATACAAATGCTCTCTGAAAAACCAAATGGCAACTTGTCAGTGCCAAACTTTAACTAATCTACAATTAATTCAGCTTCTGAAATGGCTTTTTATAAAAATCAGACTCTAAGCACCATGCAGATCGCAGTAACTGAGTTTATTCTTGCTGTATTGCATACATCCTGGTTTCATCTCTAAGATGTGGAAGTGGGAAGCCATTTTTCCTCTTTAACAGAGAGTGGTCCTTTTAAAAAGTGCCCTCTGTCTGAGAGACACTCCAGGTCCAATTTAAAGGCAAAGAGCTGGAAACAGTTCTCAAGTTGCCTATCCACATCGGCTCAGTAGACAGAAGACTCAAAGACATTGGGTCTTCTCCACTAACATAAGACACACCAGAATTCTATCTAAATTACAAGCCACTTGCAATTTTTAACATACATATTCAATGTGACATACACCCAACTGACTGACAGATCAGTGGTCTAGGTACTGGATTGCAGACCCAGAAGTCAGAAGCTGCATCTCCCACTGTGCCTCCAGCTTGTGGAGCCTTTGGCATGTTCCCAGAAGAAGGGAATGATAAACCACTTCTGGGTACTCTACCTGGAAAGCCTTGGAAAGGGTCGCTCTAAATCAAAATGGATATGACAGCAGCAGATGATGATGATAATGATGATAGTCCAGTTTTATGCAGCTTGGTGTTCTCCTTTTTAGTGGTTTGTGTTTCAATTTTTGGGGTGACAGCTAAATGGCCATCATATCTGAAGGAACCCTGGCTGGGAAAACAATTTGTAATGGTGGATCCATCTAAAGACATCTTTGCCTTTCCAAGTACAGTATTCTAACCAGGGGACTCAAGATGTAGACTCCTCTAAACACTTTCTGGCAAGTTAATAGTTATGTAATGACCACTGACATCTATAATGCATATAATGAATGGCAATAACAGAGATGAATTAACAAGAAAGGTCATGCCAGGGCATATAAGAACTAGCATGCTTGAGCAATTTATACATAAGTTTTCAGACATGACTTTCAAGTCTCACTCATCAAAAAGAGAAAAGATTTTCCTTTTCTCCACCTACCTTGGCAGCACCAATTTGTTCCTTACGAAATTTCTCCAGAGGAGTGATTAGGACTTCACTAGCATTCTCAATCTGGCAAAGGTTTAAAAAAAAGATCAGTCTTCTACATTTCAAAACTAAGTTTCCTCATTTCCATACTCAATTACTATAATTCTGACTGAATTTGGGGAATTTTCCCTTCTTGAGAAATCTGCATGACTCAGACTCTTACAGACCATATTATTAAGGATCCTTACACTCAATTATACAAAAATAACTGGCGCTGATGCATAAATATTTCAGACTAGAACAACTAAGAAGCAATGGAGCAGGCCTTGTTCTCACAGCTCTTACCAAACAAAAGAGAAAGTTGTGGAATAAATAGTTCTTCCCTCATGCCACCACTCCCCCGCCCTCATCCTCCAAAAAACCCAGCTGATTACAGTTCGCTGTAGGAAATTGAGTTCCAGCCCTTTTTTCTTTTTGCAATTAAAGACAGACAGACTTCTAAAATGTTTACAGGCAGACAAAAATACTGCAGTTGCAAGATAGTCAAGGCAAACCTTTAATACCTCCTTCAATCATGTGAAGGACTAATAGGATTCTAAGTATTTGATGTGAAAATCTGAGTATTAATACAAACCATAAAGCTTCTCATGGTACTATAAAGATGAATAATTTTTATTCATCTTTACATTTTTATGAACTACAATTCATGTCAACTGATCAAGATTATACTCAATAAAATATATTAGCCTTTAAGGTGCCATGAGTTTCTGTGTGTCTATCATGGCTAACTCCAGGATATTGTGTTGTTGTTTCTGTATCTTGGTTATAAGCCCTTCTCCACCCTCATGCTGGCTCTTTTATCATCAGCTTTATTCATAGAATTTTCAAGTCCACATATCACTCATCACAGATGTGCCCAGAGGTGTTCAGCAAATGTTTATTATCCATGATGGAGCTTTGCCTATAAACTATGGGACCAGGGCATCTGAGGAGCACTGCCAACTTACATGTCAGCCATATCAAGCTCTGATTTCTGGCTGCAGCATTGTTGTCTTACCTGCCGCTAGCAGAGGTTCTCAGTAAGAGACCCCATTACCGCAATTATCTGCTTTGACTAGCAGTGGTTCTCGACATTGGGTTGCTCAGATGGTCCTGGACTCCAATTCCCCAAAACACCGACCAGCACAGCTAGTGGTGGTGGGTTCTGGGAATTACAGTTCAAGAACAACTGAGTTACCCAAGGTTAGGAACCACTGGCCTAGAGGATTCATCTATCCTCCAGATATAGCATTTTAGAATGCAATCATCCCTTCTTTCTATCAAGCCTTCTTTTCTCCCCTTCCTGCTCTTAATTTTGCTTTGGCCAGTTCTCACTTTTTGTCCTCCTCTCTTCCTGAGGTTTAAACTAAGCTTATGATATCTGAAGAGGTGACATGGCTTTGTGGTTGAAGACACGGATTATACACAGAAGGTTGGTGTGCTCCCAGGGAATCTCAGATAGGGCTAGGAAACAATTCTGTCTGAAACCTTGGACAAAAGTGCCCATCCGTGCCAACAGTACTGGGACAGTCTGAATCAGACTCAGTGCAAGGCAGCTTCCAGGGTCCCCATCTTTTACTGCATTTTTATTTTGCAGTTCAGAGCTTATGCACAGATATTTCTGCAGAGTTAATCCACAAATGTTTGGGAACAAGAGGAAGAGAATACGGGCTCCAGATCTAGAAGGGCCCACTGAATGTGAAAGCAACCCTATATGAAGGTGGGTTGATGTAGATCTTGAAGGCATCTACCTTTCACTACCAGAATTATCTGTGAAGATGGGAAATAGGGGCACAATCAGCACTTCTGACCCATCTTGACAGCAGCTTCTGCATCTGATGCTATCAGGGAAGCATAACTCTAGCTGAGAGCAAAAATGCATCAGCAAGCTGAACCACATAATAGGGTCATTGTTCTTTGAGCGCAAGACCAACAGGATTCAGTGGCAGGCAGTTCATCATGGTTTGCTGTCCCTGTCGTGCTGCCAAGACTTACTCCCCAATGAAGAATATTGCTATTCTTTCAGAGGCACAAGAGCTGACAATTCTGGCTGCTGAGCTCTACCATGGCCGCAGGCCAAAGCAGGCCACAGCAGCAAAAGACTTATATTCCCATCCTCTTCCGAAGGCCAGAACATAGCAATCCTCTGCCGTACAACATAAGCAAAAGCAAACACTTCACCTTCCAAACATAGCACAATAGTACAAAAAAACCCTTTAAAATACCAGCAATCCTACTGGGGTTTCCTAGTTACATAAAATGCTTCTCCTCCCAGGAGAACTCCAGGGTCGGGCAGCTTGCTCGAGGATAGAAGGATAGAAGGAAACTTAGTCCCATCAGCCACACATGCTTTAGGACAGGCATGTCCAAACTTCGGCCCTCCAGATGATTTGGACCACAACTCCCAGAATTCTAAGCTTAGACTGCCAATGAAAAAGGACTGGGAGTTGTGGTCCAAAACATCTGGAGGGCTGAAATTTGGACATGCCTGCTCTAGGAGATCTAGGGTAGTAACTCGCAGGGGGTACAATAAGGATCTGAACTGTTGCCCTCCAGCTCTGAAGCCCGGCACTTTAATCCACTGAATTATACCAGCTACTGACACCACTCAGGCCACAATAAAAAAATTAGTTACTATCCTCCTCCTTTCTTGCACTGTTAAGACACCCTTTCTCATTTAAAAAAATCATCAATTTCCCCTTCCGCTCTTTTCCAAAGTGCCGTATATATAAATAAAGGCACACATACCATCCGCATACGTTCATCTTCTAGATTCCTAAGAACAGCAGCAAACTCTTGCAGGGATTTTGCTGTGGGGAAACAAACAAAGAAGAAGAAAAGCAAAAGATTATAATAAGCCCTTATTATTATTTCTCAGAAGAGGACATGTTTTATTCAGGTGACACATCCCAAAACACCACAGAGGCCTTCCTTGAACAGGCTAACATTTCTTTTCTTTTTTGTTTAAGTATTTTATTGCAGTTATTATTATTACACAATAAAAAAACGAAGTTAGAAGAGAAGACAAAGAGTACAATATTGGAGTCACAATTTATACCTTCACATTTAAGAGTTCTCGAAGAAAATCTATCTTTCATTTCGACATCAACCTGGGTCCATGTGGTTACTCCCACCTAATCTTTGTGCGTTTTTATGATTTATTTCTGCCCACTACATTACGCGGTCTTCAGTGTCTTATATTTCGTCATATAAAATTTGTCTTAGTAACAGTTCTCTCTCTAATTTCTCTTATTAAGTCTCTTTTTTTAACCACTCATAAAATAATTGCCAAGTTTGTGCATAGACGTTTTATTATTGATCACATTTGTCAATTTATTCATCTCCGCACATTCCAGAATTTTAGAGATTATTTCTTCGTCCTTGGCCGTTTTCAGTTTCCATTGTTGCTTTTTTGCACGTCCACCAACAGTGAAAGAAAGTTCCCTTCTTTTGTTTACATTTCCAGCATTTGTCAGAAATTTGTGGATTAATTTTATGTAGCCTCTCAGGAGTTATGTGCCATCTATGGAACATCTTCAATAGGTTTTCTTTATAAGATGTAGCAATAGTTACTTTATAATTGGTCTTCCATAACCTTCCCCACTGCTCTAGACTTATTTCTTGACGGAGGTTTCTCGCCCATTTAATCATAACATCTTTTACCTCCTCATCCTTTAACTCCCTATCCAACATGAATGTGTACAGTTTGCTAATGAGCTTAACCTCCGTTCCTAATAGTAGCTTATCTAATGCTGATTCCTGATTTTCAATCCCAGTTTCCATTCTATCTAGTTTGTATCTCGCATTAATTTGATGGTACGGCAGCCATGATTTAATAAGACCCGATGTGAGTAATTATTCATATGATTTTAACTGCCCCTTTCCGTCTAGTAAGTGCTTATATGTGGGTAGTGTTCCTCGCTCTATTAAATTTGGGTGCATAATTGCCTCTAGCGGCAAGAAACATCTGGGTATTTCCATATAGTATTTCCTTTTAATCTCATTCCAACTTTGAGCGAGGGAACGTCTAAGAAAGTGACTATTGAATATTTTACTTTTGACTCCTCTGTGCCATAAATGAAAATGCCGGCCCCTCTGGAGGTTAAAACCTTCTAAATTTAATAATCTGTTGTCTCGCAACGAGATCCAAGCCTTTAACCAAGTCAGTACACATGCTTGGTGGTAAAGGTGCCAATTGGGTACTCCCCAACCTCCTCTGTCCTTACACTCCTGCATTAATTTCATTTTAATCCATGGTTTCTTCCCTGTCCAAATGAATGTATTTGTTATTTTATTCAATTCTCCAAAAAACTTCCGCCCTAAATTAATAGGGATGGTTTGAAATAAAAAAAGTAATTTTGGAAACATATTCATCTTTACTGTCGCTATTCTTCCTAAAATTGACAAGTGTAGTCGATCTCATTTTCTTAAATCCTCTTCTATTTGGTTTAATAATCTCCTATAATTATCCTCCTTCAAAGATGTACATCTTGCCATCAGTTGAATTCCTAGATATTTAATTTTCTTTGTTATCTGTATTCCTGTTATTTCTTCCAATTTAAGTTTCTGTTGGCTTATGATATTTTTCGTAAGAAATTTAGTCTTATCTCTATTTATCCTCAAACCTGCCACCTTCCTGAATTTTTCAATTTCTTCAATCACTTTAGGTGCTGAATCAATGGGATTTTCTAAAATAAAAGCCAGATCATCAGCAAATGCTTGGACTTTATATTCCTCTTGCTTAATTTTTAGCCCTGCTATTTCTTTATTTTCCCTTATTTGTCTGTTTAAAGATTCTATGACCAATATGAATAATAGCAAGGATAAAGGGCATCCCTGTCTTGTTCCCTGGTGTATCTGAATGTCCTTTGTTAACTCTATGTTGATTACTATTTTTGCCTTTTGCTTAGAATATATTGCCCCCACTAATCTCGTGAATTTATCTCCGAGTTCCATCGTTTGCAGTTGATTGAGCAGAAAATCCCAATTTACATTGTCAAAAGCTTTTTGCGAGTCTAAAAAAAGTACTGCCATTTCTTTGTCCGGGTGGGCTTCATAATACTCCAAAACATCTAAAATCAGCCATATGTTATTTCTAATTTGTGTTCCAGGTAGGAATCCATTCTGATCGTGATGTATAAAATCAATTAGGAGCTTTCTAAACCTATTTGCTATAATAGTCACAAATATCTTATAATCACAGTTTAGCAAAGAGATCAGCCTGTAATTCGCTATCAAAGAGGTATCCGAATTTTCTTTAGGAATGATAGTTATTATAGCTTCTTCCCATGAGGGGGGTATTTTAGCTTTATTCAGAGTTTCATTGTAGGTTTCAACATTGGACATAATATTACTTCTCTGATACATTTATAAATTTCAGCTGGGAGACCATCCAGACCGGGTGCCTTGCCCGTCTTTTGTTTATCTAACGCTTCTTGTAACTCTTCAATTGTTATTTCTCGATTTAACAATTCCTTTATCTCCTTGGTTGCTCTGGGGATATTTGCTTGATTAAGATATTGGGTTATATCCTCTATAGCTATTCCTTTGGATTTATATAGGTTTGTATAAAAGTCAGAGACGATTTCCCGCAAACATTCTTTTTCCACACAGAGATTGCCCATTTCGTCTCTAAGTCCTCTTATGTATCTTGTTTCTTTTTCATCCTTATTTTATAAGCTAACCATTTCCCCGGTTTATTTGCATTTTCAAAATAATTTTGCTTACACCTCTTGATCTGTTTGGCTAAATCTTCTGCTTCCAACAGCGAGGTTTTCTATAACAAGGGTGCTTCAAGCTGCTAGTTTTTAATTATGTGTTTGTTTGTTTTGCCTGTTGTACTTAATTTGTATTTGAATTTGCTGACCTGTTCAGTGTTGTAAGCCGCCCAGAGTTCCCTTGGGAAGATGGGCGGGGTATAAATTCAATAATAAAGAAAAATAAATAAATAAATAAATATTTGATGTTTAACTAAATTTAATTCCCTTTTTATTCTTGATCCCTGCTCACACTTTCCTATTAACTGCTTTTCTAGCATACCGAGTTTTGATTTTAGCTCTCTAAGTCTTCTTTTCTTATCTTAATTTTTTTTTTGCCACATAGGCAATTATATTACCCCTGAGCACTGCTTTAGCTGTGTCCGATATAGTTTGTGGTTCTGTGTCTGCAGTGGTATTTTCCTTAAAAAAATATTCCATCTCTTTACTTAAATTATGTTCAAAATTTTTATATGTTAATATTTCCCTATCGAAGAGCCATCTGCCCAGGCTCTTTTTCTGTATTATCCATTATATTGTTATTGGGTTGTGGTCAGCATAGATATTGGGATCAATGTTAACCTCCAAGATTTCTTTCCTAAGATCGGTCGTTGACCACACCATATCAATCCTAGACCACGATTTCTGTGCCATCGAATAAAAGGTATATTGTTTTTCCTCAACATGTTTTTCCCTCCAAACATCTGCTAAACATAACTCATCTACCCATTGAAAAAAAAATTCAGTAGCATCCTTTTATTAGCTTTCTTTTTATTTTCGCCGGCCATATAATCCCTTTGTTTACATACCACTGCATTAAAATCACCCAGGAGTAAAATATGTTCATATTTTCTTATTATATTCTCCTTATACAGATTTTGATAGAAACTTCTTTGATTTTTATTCGGAGCATATATTGCCACTAAGAGGATTACTCTAGTTTCTTTTTTAAGTTCAACCATTAGCATTCTACCCTCTAAATCTGCCTATATGAATTTTGCCTCTATTCTAGGTTGAACATACAGCACAATTCCTCTTTTTTATTTTCTGAATCCGCAGAGTTAAATCCAAGTTTCGGACATTCTAGTAATTTAGAGTCTTTCTTTTAATGTGTGTCTCCTGGAGACAAATGATGTCCGCATTTTCTTTTATTAATTTATTAAATACTTTCCTTCTCTTCTCGGGTACATTTAATCCTTTGATATTTACTGAAATTATATTTTCAATCCCAAATTCCTTTCTATCTAGTTTGTATCTCGCATTAATTTGATGGTACGGCAGCCATGATTTAATAAATCCCGATGTACGTAATTGTTCACATGATTTTAACTGCCCCTTTCTGTCTAATAAGTGTTTATATGTGGGTGGTGATCCTCGCTCTATTAAGTTTGGATGCATAGTTGCCTCTAACGTTAAGAACCATCTGGGTAATTTTATATAATATTTCCTTTTAATCTCATTCCAACTTTGAGCGAGGGAACGTCTAAGAAAGTATATTTTACTTTTGACTCCTCTGTGCCATAAATGAAAATGCCGGCCCCTCTGGAGGTTAAAACCTTCTAAATTTAATAATCTGTTATCTCTCAACGAGATCCAAGACTTTAGCCAAATCAATACACATGCTTGGTGGTAAAGATGCCAGTTAGGTACTCCCCAACCTCCTCTGTCCTTACACTCCTGCATTAATTTGAATTTAATCCTTGGTTTCTTCCCCGCCCAAATGAATTTGTCATTTTATTCAATTCTCCGAAAAATTTCCGCCCTAAATTAATAGGGATGGTTTGAAATAAAAAAGTAATTTTGGAAGCACATTCATCTTTACTGTTGCTATTCTTCCTAAAGTTGACAAGTGTAGTCTATCCCATTTTTTAAAATCCTCTTCTATTTGGTTTACTAATCTCCTATAATTGTCCTCCTTCAGAGATGTACATCTCGCAGTCAGTTGAATTCCTAGCTATCTAATTTTCTTTATTATCTGTATTTGTTATTTCTTCCAGTTTATGTTTCCGTTGGCTTATGATGTTTTTCGTAAGAAATTTAGTCTTATCTGTGTTTATCCTCAAACCCTCCACCTTCCTGAATTTTTCAATTTCTTCAATCACTTTAGGTGCTGATTCAATGGGATTTTCTAAGAAAAAAGCCAAATCATCATTTGTCTGTTTAAAATTTCTATAACCAGTATAAATAATCGCTGGGATAAAGGGCATCCCTGTCTTGTTCCCTGGTGTATCTGAATTTCCTTTGTTAACTCTCCATTGATTACTACTTTTGCCCTTTGCTTAGAATATATTGCCCCAACTAATCTCGTAAACTTATCTCCGAATTCCATCATTTGTAGTTGATTAAACAGAAAATCCCAATTTACATTATCGAAGGCTTTTTGTGCATCTAAAAAAAGTATTGCCATTTCTTTATCTGGGTGGGCTTCATAATACTCCAAAACATCTAAGATCAACCGTATGTTATTTCTAATTTGTCTTCCGGGTAGGAATTTATTCTGATCATAATTTTAACATTTCATCTCCTCGGGATCTTTCTTAAAGACAATAACCAGCCTAAATATCTGGCAAGATTGTCTTTTTCTTGAATTCTTGGCATAGTCCTATTCAGGTATTGGTCTGAACACATATCAAGAGGAGCACCTCACCAACCCACCTGCCTTTCCATCATCTCTTTGCTAATGGCATCAGCACCAATTCTGAATAGAGAACTGGTATTTACGTGTAAGCTCAGCATGCGAGCCAGAACCCAAATTTTCCATGATTCTTGCTCATGCGTAGTCCCTACAGGTCAACAACAACTCTCCCTTTTTCATACATGGAACTAAAGACATCAGCAAAGAAGTGACAAGAATTTAGAGTTCTCATTGTGTTCACATTTCTGGCTAATATAATACAGATATAAGTTTCAATACTCAATTACGTAAGACAGCAGAAGACTGACAATCGGATCATCCACAGTCCTTCTCGCAAGGCAGAGCCAGCCACCGGGGCTTGCAATAGCATATGGAGGGGAGGGTGTTGATTGATTTATTTATTTTTGTCCTTTTTCTAATCTAAAAAGAAATTATTACTTGCCACATAATATGTTCAGCATTTGTATAGCCCACCCAACATATGATTGCTCTGGAGAGGACAGACAGGAGGACAAAAAAGAGGGAAGCAAGGAATTGCCCATGTTTGTTTGTCTGTCTGTCTGTCTGTCTGTCTGTCTGTCTATCTGTTTCTTTCTTTCTTTCTTTCTTTCTTTCTTTCTTTCTTTCTTTCTTT
>JAHTLZ010000010.1:51967799-52013068 GCA_023846285.1 Phrynocephalus versicolor
TTTCTTTCTTTCTTTCTTTCTTTCTTTCTTTCTTTCTTTCTTTCTTTCTTTCTTTCTTATACTTATTAACCACCCGATTTTCCCATAGGGAACTCTGGGCGGTGTACAGACATATCACCCAACAGTGACTACCCAACTACAAAACAAACCCCAACAATAATAAATAAGCAAGACCTAACAGCTATGCCTGCTTTTTAAAAATTCTGGAAGGCAACAAGAGTGTAAGCCAGCAAGGCAGTGGATGTCACTCCATGAATTGAGCTACTCTCATGTTAAAAAAAAAAGAAAAGGCAATCCAGCTGAAATGGAGGCCCCAGAGGTTGTGTCTGCCAGGTTAGAAGGACTGCAGGTAGAGACCCAGGTTGACTACCACTTGTCTCTGACTACCACTTGTATTGCAGCAATCCATTTCAGTAACTGATCTTTTGTATTAAAACATCCAGCCACCAACCCTCAGGAGTAAATCTAATGAAAAGTTCAGGTTTAAAAGTCTGGAATAGGAGTTTAGCCCTGCATGACCGAAAACAAGGTAAGAGCCTGGTTGATTTCATTCTGGAAGGTGGGTCCCAGTACCAAATGGCAGTTGTGCTGCTGAGTTTTGTTTCGAAATCAGACCCCTTCCAAAACGAAACACCCAGGTCTAATCTGGAAACAGAGAGCACGTCTTCCAGACACCAAGCAGTGCACTAATAAGCTACTGCTGTTCCATTATAAACTCCCAGGGGAACCACAATGACCTTCCAGACTATGACATCCCCAGGTGCAGCACTCGTTTTCCCACAACCTTCCTCCCCTGACCCCCCCATACATTATCAATGTGCTGGTCTTCCATCCTTAAGAGGCATGGCATTGGCTCAGGTAGTGTAGCATGGGGAGATTGAAGATGAGTTTGAGGTTCGGGTCCTTTCAAGCACATCTGATTTGTGGTGTCCAACAAAAAGGGGAACTGCTAGATAATAGCTCGGTGGCTTAGGTCTTTGGCTGCAGAGCCTGAGGTTGGGAGTTTAATTCCCCACAGTATCTCTTTGAGAGAGGCTGGACTAGAAGACCTAGGGTCCCTTCCATGATAGTGTCACGTTGGCCCTCTCAAAAATGTGACTGAATGAGCTACTACAGCACTACTCTACAATAGCCATGAATGCCACATGTCGAAGCTGCCAAGGTAGATAGCGCTATGATCTACTGCTTTCTGAAACCACTGGGACCTACTGACCAGAACCTAGTACTGTTTCAGGCAATAGGTGAACACAGGCTCAGTTCTTGTACCTTTTCTTTTGCTTGTTTATAATGAATGGTCGACTGCATTGAAAAAAGACACATTATACCCTGCACTTTCAGGTGGCAACATTCTTGGCAACATGCACAGGCCAAAGAAGCCATAGTAAAAACAACAACACCATTCAGTTTTAGTCAACTCTTTGGAAAAGCCAATCCCCGTACTAACCCTTTGGAAAAACCTGACTCATCATTTAGAGACTCACACTTGTCGGTCTACTGCCAGGGGCATTCACATACCGCACTAATTATTTGTATCAAAGCGTGCTCACTTACCTATGCATATTTCATCATCTGTTTCTGCATCACCTATACATCGAAATTTGAAATCGTTCAAGGAATCTGCAAACTTCCGCTTTGCTGATGACAGATCTGTCAAAAAAGGAGAAGAGAAAAATTGAGCAGTGGTGTAAGATGATATCATGGATATCATGAATCACTGTAATATAGCTTGCTGCTAACCTCAGGAGTCTCGTGGCTCAGGGGTTAAACTGAGTCAAAAACTCTGCTCTTGGTCAATGTTTGATTCCAGCAGCTGGCTCAAGGTTCACTCAGGCTTCCATCCTTCCAAGGTTGGTCAACTGAGTAGCCAGCTTTGCTGGGAGAGGGGCATTGTATAGTCTGCATAACTGACCTATAAGCTGTCCAGAGAATGCTTTAAGCACTATGGGTGTGTATATAAGCTGCATACTTTGCTTTAACCTAAATGCAGTATCATTTGTTTCTGTCATGCTTTGTTGGAAGAGCAAGTAGGCCAGCAAGAAGTCCAAAGTGCATCTCTAGAAGTGCACGAAGTCCATACTTGAAGGAATAATGCAATCAAGATACCCCAAACTATAATTTCAGAAGTCTGGCAAAAGACTGCTGAATCTTAGAAAGCAAAATAAAATATCTTCACACATTTTGGGGGAATCTATAATGCATTGGTGATTACAATCACAACTGGCAAAAGTGCTAAGTGTAAAAACATTTCCCCCTTTATCTGCAATACAGTCATCCCCCGCTATATTGCAGTTCATATACTGCAGTCCCGGTATATCATGGGACCGCAGTATATGAAGGCACAGGCTCCTGGGGCAAGCTGTGTGGACCTGTTTTGGGCCTACTACAGTTACCCCAGGTCTGGTGCTACCCCAAGCAAGCCTACGACAGGCTTCCCAGGCCTGTCAGAGGCCCCAGAAGTGGTTTCCAGTGAACTGGAAGTGGCTTCCGAATAACCGGAAGTGTTTTACAGTTAACTGGAAACCACTTCTGGAGCCTCCGACAGGCCCAGGAAACTCATCAGAGGCCCGCTCAGGGCAGCGCCAGGCCTAAGGTAAGTGCATGAAGCCCCAAACAGGCCCTCCAGTCCTGACCCAACCCAGCATCTGCATATCACGGATTTCCCTTTATTGCAGGTAGGGTCAGGTCCCTAACCCCTGAGATAGGAGGAGGATTACTGTACATACTTTTTGTGTTGAGCAGTTTAGCACAGTTAACATTAAAATAAAATATATGCTTTTGCATCAGTTCCTCTATGGTTACTATAAACATTCCAACTCATACATTGTGTTTCACCACATAATTTAGTGGAACTGCCCACTATGTTTAGAAAACCTGCCCAAGTAATAGTAATACTCTACATAAATTGTTCATGTTATTGTGTGCTACCAAGTCATCTCAGGCTCATGGCAACAGTGTGAATGAGTGATCTCCAAAAGGTCCTGTTCTCAGCTGCCCTGCTCAGCTCTTGTAAGCTCAAGACTGTGGCTTCCTTTAGGGAGTCAGTCCATCTCATATTTGGTCTTCCTCTTTTCCTGCCGCCTCCAACCTTTTCCAGCCTTACTGTCTTTTCCAGAGAATGCCGTTTACTAATGACGTGACCAAAGTAGGACAACTTCAGTTTCATAACTTTTTGCTTCAGAGATAATTCAGGATTGATTTGAACTAGGATCCACTTGTTCATTTTTCTTAAGATTCTGAGTATCTGCAGAGCTCTCATCCAGCACTCTAGTTCAAACAAATCAATTTCTTTCCCAGTCCAGCATTCACACCCATACATGGTAAGTAGAAATACTAGAACGAGGATGATCTTGGTCTTGGTCTCCAGTGATACATCCTTTACACATGATGACCCTTCCTTCATGCTACCTTTCCTAGTCTCACTCTTCTCTTGATTTATTGGCTACCATTCCAGGCATTACTGGGCCTGCACCAAGCCCTGGAGGCCACCTCCAGTCAGCAGGAGGAGGAAGAGGAGGAGGAGAGACAGGCCGTGATTGCAAAACAAGCACCCCCAGTGTTTGTTTTGCAAGACATTGCTCGTGAAGAGAAGCAAAAAAGTATTTAAAAATTTCCTTGTTTTGCAAAGCACTCACAAACCAAAGTACAGTAAACTGAGGTATCACTGTATAAAGAACTATCCTATACAGATCTAAACTCAATAGAAGGTACTTCTCTCTACATCATTAATTCATTACTACATTTTTACAACTCACTATTGAGTCTTCACTCATTGATAGAGCTCAGATCTTATTCATTAAAACATGTGGCCATTTTAAGACAATCAATAAATAGTATTTGATGTTTATAAAGTATTATTTCAAACATATGCAATTTTCAAACATGCCAGAAGAACATTCCTCTTCAAATTGAATATACTGCTTCTCAAAGATACATTTCAGAACAGGGTTTGGAAACATTCTAGAGGCAATGACAAAGAATACAATACAGCACAAAAACATACCTCAACAATAAGTCCCAGTTAATGTAAACCGAATGAAACCCATGACATGAGACCCTTGTGTTCAGCTAAAGCATTAGTCTATCTCAATATTTTTTCTATAATTACTTCTGTAGTTTTCCAGAGTTTCAAATGATTCAGTCTCAGCATTCTCTGGAAATACCAAGGGTTAACCCTGGCTTCTTCCATGTGTATGGCATGTGTACCACTGTTGAGCTATGGTCCCATCCAGCAAATCAATATAACTGAAACACAATTTACTAATTACAATTGAGTTGGACTGGATAAATACTTCTAGAAGTTAATTTTTTTAAAAAAACCTCTAAAATCAGATTTTTAGCTATTTAAGAAACCCTCCAATTTTCAGGAAAGTATGAAATATGTATCCTCACTTTAGTACAATCTAAACTACCGTAAATCGTTATACCTTAAAATTTAGTCTTGCAACCAGACTGATTTGCTTTGAAGCATCTTGCTTCTAAGCAGTTTATGGCACATGCTGGCTTTTGCGGATTTTACTACAATGAACTACAGTAATTCCTCTGGAATGAAGGAAGCTAACAAGTGCAAACTTTCCACCAGTTCCAAAGACATCAACAGGGAGAAACCTTGCATTTATACAAAGGGACACAAGGTCAAAGTTGTCTGCTTGAGGAAGAGGGTGTGGGGCAAAAACAAAGAGGTAATGTTGTGACAAGCAAGACAAAAATAGGTTTTATTTTCTTAAGAGAGCCTCCCTGTCCTGGCCTTCCTCACCAACATTTCTGCAACAACCCTTTACTTACACTCTGGCCCTGTTTTTCCCAACAACATCAAATAACATAGTTCACACCATTCCACA
This sequence comes from Phrynocephalus versicolor, assembly GCA_023846285.1. Taxonomy (NCBI): domain Eukaryota; kingdom Metazoa; phylum Chordata; class Lepidosauria; order Squamata; family Agamidae; genus Phrynocephalus; species Phrynocephalus versicolor. Next base: position 51,972,638 of record JAHTLZ010000010.1, read on the forward strand.
TGACCCGGGGCTGATAAAGACAAAGAGCACCCTTTTCATATCAACATCAAAATGCCACACAGTTCTCAGAAAGGCTTCTGTGACAGGGGCACAAAACAAACGGTAGGCATCGACAGAAAAGGGGCAGGTAATTCCAGCAGATGCCCTCCACTCACACATCTGCCAGTATCCATGCCCATCTTCCTTCCAAGACACATCGATACACAAGCCCAGTCACAGGTATGCATGCATGTATATATCCAGGGCACAAATACAGGGGAAACTACACATGTGCACAAACAGTAATAGAACGGTTCCTGGTTCCAATAACTAGCAAAAGTAGACTTCACACTAGGGATGGGGGAGAAAAAAGCATGGGGCTTGGGGGAGGTTTTAAAAAAAAACCTTTTCCCTCCCCCAAGTGGCTTACAGACGGAACAAAATGGTTCATTTCAACAAAAAAACAACGCACCATTTCATTTCGTCTATAACGAAATGCTGCTTCCTCGTGCCATTTCGTTTCGTTTCGTTACATAACAACACGACGAAACAGCATTTCGTTTTTCATTTTTGTGCCCATCCCTACTCTGCACCAGACTCACTCAAAACAGGAAAGGGGGACAGCCCTTTAATGAAGGAGGAGTAAGGCTCTATGATGTCACAGAGGCAGGGCAAGCAAGGGTTAGGAGGCAGACGGAACTGCCCTGGGCCATCGGACAGTGAAGGTGGGTGCAAGGGAGAACCTTGGCCGTTACTTCACGAACCTCTCGCTTCGCGGCAACCCCTCCTTTCTGTGTGAATCGATCGTTTCAGTCCGCACACCCCTCCTTTTTGGCTGCGATGCCACCCCGACCACGCCCCCTTTACCGTGCTCCAACCGGGGCGAGTGGTGACCCTGCCAGTGGCCGGGAATCTTTTCGCTTCGCATCTCGCTTCACTCCCAACGTGGCGTGTGGACTCGTTTTTTTTTTTAATTACATTCAAGCCGGAATATCGATGCATCGGCATCCAACATAAAGTTTAGCAGGGGACTCCCTCGCTCGAGTAGCAGCGGCGGTGGCGGCGGCGGCGGCAGCAGCGGGAGCAGGAGTAGCTGCCGCCACCTCGCCCGGCCAGAGCAGGGCACCCGGGGCATGTAGCGTGCAAGCGGCGGTGGGCGGGCGGCTGTGCCATGCGGGGCTCCCCCCGAGTAGCGGCGGCGGCGGGGCTGCCAATGATGCCAGGAAACAGTTAAAATCAGTAGAGTCACACGCCGAAATCAATACGGAAACTGTTCCGCTGCAACTGACAGTTACATATTGATGCATCGATACGCCGTCAGTAGCAAAGTTTTTAAAAAGAGGATGGGAAAAACGGACGTTGAAAAGTGGCATGCAAATGCGAAGGGAGGACGTGAGGTTGCAATCGATTCGGTCCAAAAATGGGTGCACGTGAGTACAGCGAAAGAGGGGTGGGATCGAATGGAAACCACGTGACCGCCACCGAATTCAAAGCGAAGGCAATGTCGCTGCAAAGCAATGCGCCTCGTGAAGTAACGGATCTTGAGGCACTGGCCCTAGCACAAAGCTCATCAGGTAAGATAACCAATCCAGAGCCATGAAATAAAACCCCTTTTCCAGGCAGGCAGCGAAGCATATCCAGCAGCTGCCGAGATTGCCACACCTCCTGGCAGGCTGTGCATCAGAGGCTGCAACTCGGGCACAATTCACCTGCTGGCCTTGCTCCAAATGGACCCTCATCTCTCTTCCTTACCAGGGTTCTGAGGTGGCACCAGTGTGGCACAGCATAGATCAAATACCTTTTTGCTGAACCAGGGAGCTTTTATACCAGAGCGGAATGGGAGGGAAAAGAGATTCTTGCGATTTAAAACCACCTCAAAGACAATCATGCCAAACGCTGTCTTTCTCCAATACTGCTCAGCCCAAGATTTGCTTCCCATTCTCTAAGGATCTGCCCAGTGCTGTGTGAGACCTGGCAACCCTACTGGTTGTTGCACTGTATGAAGAGAGCCAACCCAAAAGGCCTTTGGTCTCCTGCATGTGGCACAGCCCTTGTGACCTTCCTGGCTTTTCCCAGGTTAAATGTCCAACCTCATTTCCAGTCCCCTTTCTTTTCAAAAAGCACCCCCCTTCTTTCATTTGCCCCAGCCTCTCTCCTTCTCCATAATCATCCTGCTACTCATTCAGCTTCCCCAAAGAGTACAACCCAGAATATCCCAGCCAGCATGGCTGCCAATTAACAAACAGCATAACAACAATAACAAACAAAAAACAATCATCTTTAAATGGCAGAGCTGAAAGGGACTCTGTTAAGGAATGCACAGTGGATGCAATTAAACTCCCAGCCTCTGTCCCCGCAGCTAAACGTCTAACTCACTGAACTATCCAGCATCTCCCCATTGGAGATGGGCATGAAACTATTTTTTTTTGTTTCGTTATTCATTATTCGGTTCATTACGTAACGAAAAAAATAACGAACCTAGGGGCAAATTCAACACGAAACAAACCGAACCGAGAAAAATTGGTTTGGTTAGGTTCGTTTCGTTAATGAGGGGCGGAGATGTCTCCTACCTGGTGCTGGTCCGGAGGTCCTTTCGCACTGAGCTACATGGAGGGAGCATGCACCTCGTCGGTGCCATCGAGGGACGTCGTGGGCTCGAGCCTCAGCCCAGCCCCGGGATGAGAGATAAGAAGCAGGCCGCGTTTAGGCAGCCAGAGCAGCATGGATTCAAAGTGGGCCCCCTTACACCTCCCTCCTGTGGCCCGTTATCGTGGGGCAGATTGGGAGGGGAGATAAGGAGGCAGCACTTAGGCGGCCAGAGCAGCGCGGCTTCAAAGCAGCCACCCCCTTGCGCCTCTCTCCCGCGGCCTATTATTGCGGGGCCAATTGGGAGGGGAGATAAGGAGGCCACGCTTAGGTGGCCAGAGCAGCGCGGCTTCAAAGCCGTGTCTCCTTCCCGCGGCCCGTTATCAGGAGGGCCGATCGGGAGGGGTGATAAGAAAGAGGCCATGCAGTGGGCGCTGGGGAAAAAGTGGGTAAAAACAAATAACAAAACAACAAAACAACAAAACAACAAAATGAATTTTTTCACAAAAATTTGCAAAAAAGAAATGAAACAAACCAAACTCCTTAACAAAACAAAACAAAACACAATTTTTTCGATTCGTGCCCATCTCTACTCCCCATCTATAAAATTATGGTAAAATTGAAAACATATAGACCTCTAGCTTGTTTGCTGAAATCACTAAAATGATGCATCGTACAACACTGTAGGCAATAACATGAACATAACTATGTGCCCCTAAGAGCTTCCAAGCAATTTTTTTAATAGCCTATATTTTAAGCTATGCCATCCTAAAAATGAAATCCAAATTTGCTGAAAATCAGTAAAGCTATTTAGTGCCAACGATCTGGGCTGTCTCCCAGCCATTGCCAAGTCTCTCCCCCCCCCCCCATACATCATACAGCCTTGACAATGAACCATCATGAATGGTCAACCTCCTGATGATTCTGCACCCCTTTTTGTTTCATCTGTTGTTTGTATTTTCCACTTTCCTTTGTCTTGGATGCTCTTGGCACAGATTAGGCCTCTGGACAGGAGTCCAAGGGCTGCAGCTCCAGCGAGCAAGACAGCCCCCAAATGCTATGGTATCTGTTCCTACTAGCATCCCCAAGAGTAGCCTCCAGATCTGCCAACAGCCATGTTGTCACTACAGCTGTCACCTGGAATCTCAACTTGGACTGGAAAGTGCCAATAAGAAGGGAGCCATTTAAAATTCAAACTGCAGCACTAAATGATGATGCCCAGGCTAGATCCCCTCAGCCCATAAGCAGTCCTAGCAAGTATCATTTTTTAAATGAAGCAGAAAATATATCTTAGCATTATTCTCAAACGGACACCCAAGACTCTACCTGTGGCTGAAAGATCTCCGACTAAAACTGTTGGCATTACTTATGGGGCTTTGGGATGCTTTACGTGCAAGCGCTGGCCACCCCCTTTCTGCTCCTTGAAAGCGGAATACTGAGCCCATAGGGCTTGTAGGTGAAATCAAGCTTCCTGACTGATGCTCAGTGAGTTCAGTATCTGGCTGCAGAGGCAAAGGTTGGAAGCTCAGTTCAGCACTGCATCCCAGAAGAGCCAGCCTGTAGAGCCGTGGGCCAGCTGCACAGTCCCAGGACGGCCCTAGAAGAAAGGAATGGCAAACCACGTCTGTGCCTTCTCTGCCCAGAAACCCTGGAGAGGGTTACCATAAACTGACTAGACAGAGAGGCTCCTCCCAAGAAGAACTGCTCAGATCACTCATGCTAGCCAGGCAGGACATTTGGGAGTTCCAACCCCAAATGGAAAGCAGGGAAAACTGTGACAAAGAGTAGGACCTTCTCAGTGGTTGCTCCCCTTTTATGGAATCACCTGCCACCAGAAATCCGCCTGGCACCCTCGCATCAAACCTTTAAAAAGCTATTGAAAACATGATTTTACAGAATGGCCTTCCCTGACTTCTTAAACACCTAGCAATGTGTAGCCTGCATTACTATAATTAAAACTGTAAACCGCCCAGACACTACTTGAAGTGATATGGGCTGGTATATAAGCAGAACACTAAGCAGAACACTTTAGCAAGATACTATCCTTCTTTTATTCATTTATTTATGTACTTTTGTGTACTTATGAATTTATGTACTTATGAATATTTTACCCCATCTTTCTCCTTGGAAAAGGACAGCTTATCTCTAATTTGCTGTTGTTGTTTGATCAATGACTTGGTTATTTCTATTTTTATTTTAGTTTATTGTTGTTTATTTATTTGGTTATAATTTGTTACATTATATTGCTTTTATTTTCATTATTTAACTATTTTATTGTCATGTTGAGATTTTATGTTGTAAGCCGCCCAGAACAGCCCTAGGGCTAGATGAGTGGTATAAAAGTCAAACAAACAAACAGGTTATTGTCATCCTCATCTAACACAAAAATCTACTGAACAGTCTTGAAATCCGCCAGTGGCTTACAAAATAGGAGATACAAAACTACTCTCCTGTTTGCAGTCCGTGTGTTCATCAGCACCTAAAGAAAATAGCAAAATGGTTAAGTAGAGCCATGCCTGAGATTAATTAAGGGACTTTATTCCTTCATCTATCTAATTATTTCTAACCCATTCTATATCTAAAATATCAGGGCAGGGTACAATTAATGAAATAACGTGTGTCAGCATATTCTTGCTAGATAGAAGTTTAAAAGTGATGTCTAATGAGAGACACCTGCGGAAAAGGCTGAACACCTAAATGTCCTTGACAAGAGGCGAGAGATTCAAGGTCCCAGAAGCAGGAAAGGAGAGATGGAATGGCACACACACAAGCGAAGGCTCAACAGTCTCGGTTGTAAGTGCCAAATGACAGAATACAGAGTAACAAAAGTGACTGGATAACAATATTATATATGCTGAACATCGGAGCTCATGTAAGGAACAGGGAGAGAGAAGAGGGAAATGTTGTAAAGTTGGAAAGGCTTGGAAGTTGGCTGTGCAGGTATTTCTGTATGTAAGCTGGAATCTGTATTGGATGTTTTACAATGTAAGGCTGGAAGTTACTTTGCTAAGCGCTGATCTTGGATGTAAAGTTACTCAGCTGTATGGACGGTATAGTGTACATGTAAACAGATGGCTGAAACAAAGAAGCCTTGTTTGTCTTCACTGAAGAAACTACGCTTTAACTCTAGGCAGCAGGCTACACTGATAACTGTGGTGGACTACATATTCCATGGTCCACCCACACACTGGACAACTTGAAAACAATTGTAAATGAATTTAAATGTTTTAGATCAAGTTAAAACAATCCAGCAGTAAAAAAAAAAATTAAAAAGAGCAAACTGGAAAACAAGCCATGATCTTACTAGGTCCCATATATTTGGATGAATAATCTGTGCCAAAATGAAGCCAGCATCAGCACTGTCTTTTCAAGGGGAGAGCATTCCACAGTCAGGGTACTACCGCTGAATATGTTGTAATCTCTATGGGATGCGGGCCAGCAGAAACTGGGTTGGCAAAACCCCTTCAAAAGAGTGACTTAAGACAAAAACAAAGCCACCAAACATCCAAACACTGGGCCTCCTTTTCTTACCAGGTGCTATCTCAACAAATCTAATTGGAGTGGAACATCCGATAATCCACTTAATAAACTGAGTGGGACAATTCGCAGGATTCCCAAATGCCCCCCCCCCTCTCTCTCTCTCTCTCTGTGGCCGGACAACTTCCATATTGTCTGTGTCAAAGGAATACAGTAAAGCGAAACTCAACCTCCTCTCCAAAATGGAAGGGCTCACTGAAGGATTCTCTGCATTTAACTTAGCAGCTCAGAAGCTCTGCCAGCTTTCTGTCATTTCTGTTAAAGAATGTAAATGCTAATTCCATAAGGAGTCATTTCCTCTTCTGTAAGATGTGGGTTGACTTCATGCCACATAGTTTGTTTTCAGGGCATCCTGCTACGCTGTGTGCATTCTGTACGCAGACCTATACACACCCCATAATCTGAGAGGTGCTCTGACTCTATGATGTATTCTCGCTCCCTAGACTAAATTGGTTTATTACAGCATCTCCTGGCCCTTCTAGTTTCTGGGAGGGATTCAAGTGACACATTCCACTAGAGAAAAAAGTGGAGATGGGGTGGGGTGGGGGGCATAAAAGACCAGTAATCTGTCAGGGTCACAAAGCAGAGCTTAAAAAGCTCATTTAAAAGCTGCAGGCAAGCACCAACCCAGATTCAGCAAAAAGGTACAGTTTAGCGGCCTTGATTAAAACAGGAAATACTATGTCTTCAAAATGTGGACAAAAGCAAACCAACTAAAAGAAACAACATAACTTCTGTTTGCTCAGAAGCAATCCCTACCTAAACAACAGGCATCTGCAATTAAATGTGTTTAGATTTTCAGCCTGAATTTAATAATAGCAGCCAAGAGACTTGCATACCTGGTTTTGAAGGGGGGGAGTGGGGTGATAAGCCCCCAATTTCAGAAAGCAATGATCCAAAATTTCCAATAGACACAGTCTTCTGGCCAACACAACAATGCATAAGTACCATTATAACAGAACATTATCAATCTTTGGAGGAGATCTGAAGAGCTTGGGAATTTTCTGCTCTGGACAGAATGAGTATTTCCTCCTTTTCCCACCAGATGGCAATCTACTACTCCTTTCCAGGGAAACCCTGAGTGAATTCGCCAACAGCTTAAGGGCACACTAGATGTTTCATAGAGCCGTCTTGATGCCCTGAGCATACCTAATCTCTCCTGATCTTGGAAGCTGAGCAGGGTCGGCCCTGGCTAGTACTTGGATGGGAGACCACCAGGGAATGAATATAAGGTGCTACAGGCACCTGGAGTAGGAACTGGCAAACCACTCCAATATTCCTGCCAAAAGAATACCATGAACATGGGGGTCATGACACAACAACAAGAAGATTTTTCATAAGGAAAATTAGAAAATGAATCCCAGGTCTTCCCAATTTCCTGGCTGCCCAGTAGTTAATTGCTTTAATACAGGGCTGTCTAACTTTGAACAGGCTGAGGTCTACTTTTTCCGGCCCAAAGTGCTTGAGGGCTACTACACTAAAACCTCTACTTATGAATTTTATCCATTCTGAGCACATGCTCATAAGTAAAAAAAAATGTAAGTAGAGCAGCGGTTTCTCATAGTAATGCATTGAAAATCAATTAATCCATTCTGGAGGGTACAGATTTCAATGCTTTCCTATGGGAAGGCTGACCATTCACATGCTTCCTTTGCACGTGCTCGAGCTGGTGTGGGCGGGTGCAAGGGAGACATGTGCATGCTTGCCCAGGCTGCTGGAGTACTTTTTTTAAAAAGTTACGCTTTCCCTCCCAACCCGCCTGGGGCCTGACTCTCCTCTCCCTCCGGCCTCCTCCTCTTTTCCCCCTTCTCCCTTCCAGCCCCCTTGCTGGAATTCTCCAGGTGAGAAGAAGAAGGGAGACATCACCACGCAAAGGAGGTGGACACACCTGCGACCCACCTCTCCCTGTCTCCTCCCCTCCCTCTGCTCTAGCGACTCTGCTGGTCACGAGGCAGTGGCATGCCAATCATCTGGCCGGCGGGGGGAGCACGGGACTGTGCCATGGCCCTTGAACTGCCCCGCTTGGCTGAGACAGTGGGCTGGCAGACCCAGAACTTTGCTGGGGCAGTGCTGGTCCTTGGGGTGGGGGAGGGAGGGTGGAGAACTTATCCCCTCACATTTTTAACTGATGGCTGGCGGGCTACTTTTGAACCCTTTGCGGGCTACTGGTAGCCCCCAGTCTACCTGTTGGGCAGGCCTGCTTTAATACAATGCTTTTGGACTCTCCTGAAGGCTTTTGCTATTGTTGGTTAAGAACTCAAATACTATTATATCTCTGTAAATGGGGTGTTGAGGAAGGAGCTCTCATGGAGATGAAGCTTTCCCCCTCGATGGCTTATCTGAGGGGGAGAGAGGTCCTTCTCTCTCCCCCAACCCAAAAAAAAACCCTCTGAGGAGCCATTGAAAAGCCCCTTTCCTTTGTTCACATTTAAAGGAAATATCAGAAAAGGGGATTCAAGTGTTTACCCATACAGGGTGAGGGCAGTCAGCGCTGCCTTCATCCGAAATCCACTTTATAAATATCATCGCGCAGCAAATCTTATTAGATACTGTACACACCACTGTGACATTAAAATCCCAGTGCAAATGTGGCCAATTAAGCGGCTTCACTGTTTCCAGTAAAATCCAAGATGCACTTCAGAAGCCAAAATCAAAAAGGCAGGTGCCAGGCAAGGAATTAACAGGCAGCACTAGAGATTTAGAAGAAAGGAAGGGAAAGACATCAACAATCATTTCTGGGCAACAAATAACAATTTTTTTTAAAAAAAGAAATCATTCAGTGCTTACCTTTTCATATAATAGTGCCTTAATTTAGACTATCTGGCCTTCGTGAAAGTGACTTTCACCTTGCAACTAGTGTGTATGCACATTGAGAAGAATAAAAGAAGAGAGAAATCTGGAAAGGAAGAGTCAACCCAGATGAAAACCAGAACAGATTAACAGAAAACAGTGTCACAAATATTTTTCTCCACACTAATCTCTTCCATTATTCATCTGGCTTTCATGACAAGGGAACAGTCCAAGGCAGGAATACATATTTGCTCCAGAACTGGAAGAAGACGGATTTAAAAATGTTCCAGTAAAATTCTGGCGCTCTGAAAAAAATTTCCACATAGGAAAAACAAACAAGCCAGGATTTTCTGCATGATACCCAGAACCAGCATTCCATTTTCTACAAGCCTTCAAAGCACCAATTAGTGTGCCAACTGAAACTTCAAACAAGAATCACCAATTAGAATAACCATAAAATGGCAACATTTACTGCATCCATTAGTCAATAAATAACATCCAGTGGCCATCTTATCAGCAGCTGGGATCTCAGGACAGAAAAACACCCTCACAAGCACCAGTTTTCCTCAGAGATACCTGACCCTCATGGCTCCATCACTTCACAAGGCAGAAAACGCACACCATTTGGACCAAAAAGGGATCGAGTTTTCAACAGTGAAGAACCTTGAGTCCCGTAAATCAACGGGAACAAGCCCTGGGTTGTGTAAATTAAACTAAATTATAGATCTAAGAGCCCCTTCTTTACCTGAGAGGTAAAGCAGCCCCCTCCCCCCCATGCCATTCCCATGCCACTTCTTTGAAATATTAGAAAAGTCCTCCCCCCCACCTTCACCTTGGGGGCTGCATGGACTCCCTGTGACTTTCAAGCTGCATAGGAGAAGGGAGTCCCAACAGAGGTTGCCTCCCTATGCACCACATAGGGAGGTATCTTCCAACAGTTTGAAGAAGCAATGCAGGAATAGCATGGAGGCAAGGGGGCTGCTCTCTAAGCCCTATCGGTTGGAAGGCTCCCAATGACATAATTTGGCCCGGGGTGTTTCTGCTGAATGATAGGATTGAGAGTTCTTTAATTCCAAAAATCTCATCCACAATGGCAATATTTTTTAAAAGCATATTTAGAAAAGGTTGCTGGTTCCACCTCGACCATGAAAACCAACAGAAACAAATCATTGTGCTACCATTACACCTTTGAACAAATAAACAACACGACCAGCCTTGCATTCCAACAATCCTGCGTGCCAAGAGCCAACCTGGAATTACAACTTGAAATGGGAGTTAAGGTGAAAGTTCATTTGAAAAATGGCAGACAGCAGTTACAGGACATGGGCCAGATACACAGAGAAAGGGGAAATGCTTTCCTCCTAGGCTGTGATGATGATTGAAGATGTCCCGTCTCTCCCCTGGCCGGGGCCCCCCCCCCAGCTGCCCTTTGGTACAGGAAGAAATCTCCCCCAGAGACACCAAGCTCTTAGTTGTAAGGACTGTGATTGGACAGAAGGGAGGAGGTTACCCAGAATGAAGCCACAACTTGCTTCTTGGACAACGGCAGCCTGATAAAAATATCTGGCAGGGAAGAGGTTGGGGGAAAGAAATGCTCACACCTACTGTGCCAGCTTCCCTAAAGAAAACACTCCCTACAAAAGTGATTCCATCGATTTGAGCAGGATTAAAACTGACACAGAATATCTGAAAGCACATCACTCTCTGTGGAGCACTGCCTCCAGCACTGCCTCCGGAACCCTCCCCTCAAAAGGCCTCCAGAACCCTCCCTTCAAAAGGTGCTGCCAGCTTTTTAATCAAAATGCCCTTGGGTCTTCTGTTCCAGCAATTTGGCTTCAGCTATTGTGGGCATAACTGAGTTCAAGGGTCAAATGGCTACCAGGTTATGAAGCTGCCTTTGGCAAAGGAAGTCAAACCACTAAGACCCTACGTGTTCACCTCCCTCCCTGCCTGCCTGCCTTTATTCCCCTTTGACTAGTAAGAAACTACCTGGAAAAAAAAAACGTATATCTTATTCTATAGCTCTAAGAAGGAAAGCAAGATGTCGAAATATAGTGTATTAGGCAAAAACAACAGGAAAAGAAAGAAAGCAAAAACATTGTGGCCCTTTAGATTAACAGCTAGCTTTTAGGTAATATACAAGGTAGTCTAGAGGAAAAGGCAATGGACTAGCACTCAGGAGAAGTGGGTGCAAACCTTAGCTCAGCCATGGAAACTCATAGCAGCACAGATCTGGTAAAACCATTCCTTATATGTCTCACTATTATGGTCGCTGTTAATTGGTTCCAATTCAACAGCTTGAACTGATAAACTCTCTGTACTGCTAATATGATCCTCTAACCATCACTACAAAAACACTCAGAAGGCAAATTCAGATATAGTTCTTGCATAGAGGGCACAAATCTTGGCTACCTTCATTCTCACGCATACAAATAAAATGATTTATAATTCTTCTCATCAATGAGGTGCTGTCTGCATTTCTGGACACACAGAAAGCAGTAAGATTTTGGCTAATGAAATTAGTAGGAAATGGTTCGATAAGCTGATGCTTCTAGTTTGCTCTGCATTATTATTTATTTATTATTTATTTTAGATTATTTTTACCCCACCTTTCTCCTTAGAAAAGGACCCAAGGCAGCTTACAGTAATGAGGGATAATATACAGTCCAGTACAATTAAGACATGTTCAAGTATTTGAGAGAACAAGGGATTGAGAGACATCTTACAGCACTAAAAGACGAGATTACATAAAAGCTACAAGGTTATAAGTAGTTATGAACACAAGCCTATGTGAACCTATAGATTCATATAAAATACACGTGGTAGTCCATCATTCAGGGAAAGCTTGCCTGAAGAGAAAGGTCTTTGCCTTTTTCCAGAAGGACACCAGAGATGAGGCAGTCCTGGCCTCTAATAGTGGGAGGGAGTTCCAGAGTCTGGGCGCAGCAGTCGAGAAGGCCCTTTTACGGGTTCCCATGAGACTTACCTGTGAGGGTGGCAGGATGGAGAGAAAGGTCTCTCCTGATGACCTCAACACCCGAGTCAGTTCGTACTGTGAGGTTCGATCTTTGAGGTAGCTAGGACCCAGGTCATATAGTGCTTTGTAGGTCAAGGTCAACACCTTGAATTGTGCCCAATAGCTGATTGGCAGCCAGCGGAGCTGTTTTAACAGGGGTGTAATATGATCTCTGTACCCCCACCCAAGTCACCAGTCTGGCTGCTTCATTCTGGACCTGTTGGAGTTTCCTTAGACTTTTCATCGGTAGCCCCACAGAGAGTGCATTACAGTAGTCCAGCTGGGACATCACTAGGGCATGTGTCACTGTGGCCAGAGCTGGTTTCTCAATAAAAGGGCATAACTTGCGCACTAGCCTTAATTGTGCAAATGCGCTCCTGGCCACAGCTGTGACCTGGGCATCCAGGCTCAAGGATGAGTCCAAGATCATCCCCCAAGCTGTGCATCTCTTTTTTTAATTGGAGGGAGACCCCATCCAGTACAGGTTGCATCCCTATCCCTTGTTCTCCCTTTCGACTGACCAGGAGCACCTCTGTCTTTTCTGGGTTTTATTCCGCACTTAGGCCACTTTGCCCAGAATTTCCTATGGGAAAGCTGCCTACAAATAAAAGCAATAACAAAAGCTCTCACTGTAGAAACTGAGCAATGTACCTGGCAGTACCTTTATGCTCTCCTCTCTTGCTCATTCACCCACTGGAAAGCTATATGTGGGCAGGTGAGTTTTCCATCTTCTCTGCAAATTATATGTGATCAGCTTATAAGAAAAAAGAATGATCAGGGGTCTAAGTGCCAGGTGCATTAACAAACAATTCCTGCTCTCTGTACCAATTCAACTTTCAGAATGCTGCTACCAAGTAGAAGCACAGCAGTTTGTGGGTTTTTAAAGCTAAATACATATCAGGCTACATGCACCTGGCCAGGGTTGACTGAAATTCTGATGTTCTTGAAATAAACTGACACTTCAGTTCTGATTTAATTTACAAAGTCTCCGCAACATGCACTGGAACCACTTCAAGAACCATCTGCAAAGGCTTTGGTCCACTCTCATTTCTCACAGCCACAAAGAGATAACATCCTACAGACCATTTCATCTGCAGAATGAATGGAGCACTAATTGTGTCCATTTGTTAAAAATACGAGGGAGAGAAAGAGACAGAAGGAGAGGAAGAGCGCATGTTGTATTGTGTCAGGCATAAAGAAAGCTTGAAAGACTGCTCTGAAGAATGAGCAGATGGGACAAGAAGACGGAGCTAGTAAGAGGGCTGCCTCTCGCACTAGACAGGAGTGCTGCTGTCAGCAGTGGTTTTGTTTTGAAAATTGAATAATCTGAAGGACAGGACACATTTGCAACAGGATGATGAAACGTGCCTCAACCTTTTCAAGTGTCCCTCCCTGCCCCTTGGGTGTGATTTACTGTAAACTAGGACAATAACTTCTGCGTTTTCTTAAGTTTCCACATCTTTCAAAATGATTGCTACACGGCTGTGTTTTTAAGCACCCAGGCCGACTATTGTGAGGCTCCCCAGCAGTCTGGGGAAATCATGAATAAAGAAATTAAGGAGAAACCTAAGGAGGGGAAAAAAAAGAAACAACCAGCCCTAATAATAACTGCTCACGACCTGGGGTTCAATCCCAGGTAGTAGGCTCATGGTTGACTCAGCCTTCCATCCTTCTGAGGTCGGTAAAATGAGTACCCAGCTTGCCGGGGGGGGGGTGCAATGTGTAGCCTGCATTACTGTAATAAAAACTGTAAACCACCCAGAGACTACTTGAAGTGGTATGGGACGGTATATAAGCAGAGCAGTTTTTTTTTTCTTTTTGTAGTGGAACTCAGGCTTCAGGACAGAACAAGGACGCAAAATGAGCTTTGGCGCCACGTCATTCCTGCACAATCTTATAAACCATTGTCTTTGGAGATTTCCATTGTACTGTGAGATTGCTATTTATCCAAACAGAGACAACATTCCAAAATAACCTCCCAGTTCTGAAGATGATTGATCATGGAAAGTTCCTTTCCTGAAACTCACCATTAAAGTGCACTTTAAAATTGACTTCCTCTGACCTGCAAAAATAAATAGCTGAAGTGTCAATTTTGCATATAATAATACAGTGACCCCCCCCCCGCCATTTTGCGGTTCAGGTACCGCAGCCCTGCTACATCACGGGATCGCAGTACCTGCACCATGGGGGGCGGGGGGTGGCCGGGTCGCTCTGCGCTGCCCCCCCCCCGCACCCCCGAGAAGCGTCGGGAGTGCATGGGAGGGCGGCAGGGGGGCGCAAGCGGGGCACTTCACGCCGCCCTCCCCCACACACCCTCGAAGCCTTGGGGCGGCACGGGGGCACGACGGGGGGTGATCGGGTCCCTCCGCGCCGCCCTCCCACATACCCTCAAGAAGCCTTGGGGCGGCCGGGAGGGGCGGCGCGGAGCGATCGGGTCACTCTGCACCACTCAACCAGGCTCCCCCGGGAAGCCTTGGGGCGGCCGGGAGGGGCGGCGCGGAGCGATTGGGTCGCTCCGCGCCGCTCAACCAGGCTCCCCCGAAAAGCCTGGGGCCACGTGGGCAGGTGGCGGCAGGAGGTAAGATGCCCCCCCACCCGCTTCCACATATCACGGATTTTCTTGCATCACGGGTGGGGTGGGTCCCTAACCCCCGCGATCGGCGGGGGGTTGCTGTACAGCAGGATTCTCAGCCTCCTCTGGTTTGCTGGGAAACAGCAGAATGCTGGTGTGTACACCTGGTTTACCTTTGCTTCAATGAGGTATCTGGCTCTGGAACTGGCACTTGGGAGCTTAATTCCCCACTTGGCATGCCTGAAGACCCCAGGTGCCCCCAAGAGGTAGACAATGATAAACCACTTCTTAATACTGTCTTTCTAGCCAACCCTGAAAAGGGTCAGCATAACTCAGATCTGACAATGGTACACATTTACTGCAGACCGGATTACTCAATGGTTCAAGGATCTGGCTGCTGAATTGGACATTGGAAGTTCAATTCCCTACTGTGCCTCCTGGGTAAAAAAGCCAGCCTGTGTAGCTATGGGCAAGCTGCTCAGTCCCGGGGGCCCCATAGAAAAAAGGGAACCAGGGTGGATCAAAATCAATGCTTTTTTAAAAGAAAAAATTTAAAAATGGATTTTTAAATTTTAAATTGGTTTTATCTTCATTTAAATCAGTTTTTTTAAAAAAAAATACATGCTTTTTCAGGAAAAATCTCCCTAAAGATCATGTTATAGTTAAGATACATTATAGTCCATTCATCATTCACCTTGCAATTAATATGAAATTAGTTTTTAAATATACAGCATAAGGCTGTATTAATCCTTTCGCAATGCCATCCTCTCCCAGAGGTTTCTGATTATTTGAGGAAAAGTTTCTATCTAGAAAATATTATCAAGGATGCTTGGTTTTGCTAATTTCAAAAGTGTGCATTTGGGTCTGCAATGATAACATGCCCCCTTCATAGCAAAAATGTAATAAAATAAACATCAGAATTGAGGAAAAGACCTTAATCCCATTGTTCCTCTGCAAATCTATGTACACACAATCAACCCCCTTACCTCTTAAATGCGGTTTCAAGAAGTTCAGTGAATAGACGGTTGCTTGGCATGGAATAGATCAGCACAAGGAGTACATTTTGAGGAAGCCTCTTTAACGGTGGGCCTCTTTAATTACGGGCCTCTTTAATGGTGGTGGCTCGAAGTGTGAGGGCCTGTGATTCTCTGGTGGGTCAGTAAGCAAATGACCTGAGGGAGATACGCTCCACCAGATACTCAGGGCCCAAGCGTTGAGGTTTTGCAAAGGTGGAAAATGAGAGATAGAACTGGAAATCTCTTTCTAAGCCAAGCCTTCCCGTTATCTTCCTGCAGAACATACTTGCATTGACATAATCTGCTTTGAAAAGTGAACATTTAAGATTTACTATAAGAGAAAAGAATTATAACAAGTCTCTTCTACCATAGTTGGTGCTTTTAAAATGGTATTTCTTTCAAAACAGCTCATTTATAATCAGATTTTTATCATGGCCACAGGTCATACAACTCAACAAAGCAGCCATAAAGCATCAGTAGTAGGGGCTGAGAAACTCACATAAAAATTCCTGTGGAGAAGGATTGTATACATTACGACAGCAGCACTATTAATACTAGGTACAGTAGTTTAAAAATAATAAAATGAACTGCCCAAAGATATTCTTCTCAAATAAGAGAAACTTCCTATGTTATTAAAAGAGAGACAGTGGCCACACAATACAGCATGAAACAAACTGCTCATGATCTGTGGGTGGTTTTTTGTTTTGTTTTGTTTTGTTTTGTTACTTTTGCTCTAAGGAGGCAGGGACTCCTTTCTCCGTTTTCTTATGATTCTTATGAAACCGAGGGAGACACTTGTTCCTTCATCAGGGAGGAATATGTTAAACTATAAAATGTTTCTAGAGTTATGTGGATTCCCTCAGTGATTCCCCCTGTGTATCAATATTGGGGGGGGGGGGGCACATAGGTTAGAAGATAGCCACAGGGCTATAGCATCTCCAAGACTATATATCTGATGGCAGATCCACTGCCTATTAGTTTCCTACTATGGACATGGATTTACTACTGGATGCATACTAAATACTGTACTGGTGTTTGCTTCTAATTTGTACTGTATTTGGCAGTATACCTGAAGGAACAGAACGTCACAGCTCCTCACTTGTTGGCAGGCTCAAGTTCTGCTATGTGTCCCCTCCTCTTCCCCAGTCAGACAAACCACACAAGGTTCCTAGAGCAGCAGCTGCAGAGCTGGGCACTGCACCACCTTAAGACTGCCTGTGAGCCCAATTTGATGAGAGACTAAACTCAAAATCAAAAGCTGGTGGCATGAATTTCCCTACAGCAACACAATCGGTGCTTGAGCACTCAAGCGTTCAAATGAAGCCCATCTGGATGTCTCAACGAACAATCACAAAGCAAAGCCAGCAAATGGACAAAAATATGCAGGTGTGACAGATGTTTGTGCTGGGACAGTCAGACCCCCTTTTCCTTCAGAAAGTGTTGCTTCTAAAAGTGCATCTGGCTGTCTCATGTCGTTTGACCCTGTATGCATACAGATCAGTGGTGGCACTAGGAAGAGTTTGTCTTTGCCTGTGAAGAGCAAGCAAGACAGACGACAGAAAGGTAGGATTTGAAAAGACAGGCCAAGACAGGAGGCTCTACCCAGAATACACTCACAATGGACCTCTACAGCTTTGAAAACACCTTTCAGTTAGCATCTTAAATTCGATCTATGGCTCTATGATGGAACCTAATACTTTTCAACTTCCCCCAATTTCGCAAATACTTTTTAAATATCATCATCATCATCATCATCATCATCATCATCATCTTACAGAATGCTTTGCTTTGTAATTCATACTTTGGCCTAAACTGGAGAATACTTGAATATTTGCCCCTTTTGATATTTGTTAACATTTTTTTCCTCAATGAAAGCATAATAGCTCATGGAATCCAGTGAAAATGTTGTGATAAATTCAAGCTTAGATCGATTTTCAGAAACATACCTATACAGTAGTTTTCTGTGATTTCACCTACGCATATTGGTTATTTAAATGTGTTATTTTGCTATACTGCAATTTCATGTTGTAAACCACCCAGAGTGGCCCTAGGGCTAGATAGGTGGTATAAAAGTCAAATAAATAAATAAATAAATCATCTTAGAACTGCAGAGCTGGAAGGAGCCCTATGGATCATCAATTCCAGCCCCCGTCAATAATGGGGTAAGATTCAAATTCAGCCAACAAACTGGGTGTTTACCTACACTACAGAATCATAAGAGCATGGTACCTGGTACATTTTAACTGCCATGGTTAGAGTCAATGGACTCTTTGGAGATGTAGTTTGGTGAGGTCAATTTAATTCCCTGTTGTAGTTCAAGAAGTGCTCCCAAGCTTTCTTGTACACAATGCAAAATACTTTTCCAAATTATAAATTTATTTATGTATTACTTATTATTTCCATTTATATACCACCCAACTTTCCCAAAGGAACTCATAATCTCAGGATTCTGCGAAGTGAATTCATCTAAAATTGAATCAATTAATGAAAGTGGTATCCACTGATCTAACTGTGTAATGTAGATAATTCTAGCTCTCCTGGTATCCCAAACAGTCAGGTATCTGGTCTTGCTCAAGAAAGCCCACTTCTCAAGATTATTGAGCCTTTGAAAAAGCAAGACATTTCCCATAGCATACAACACCCTGCAATACTGCTGAAAATACTGCCTTCCATCAGATCCGTAAATTGGGAATATATTCTTGTTAGAATGGCACCTGCAAGACATGATGCCTTCCTTAGAAACTAGAGAAATAGAAGTGTCACAGTACACGGCATCATTGGGCCTTTTCACACGATCCCTAAACTCTGCGGCAAATGGCTCCCAGCTCCGCAGCTTAAAAATTTTTCCCCACCAGCTCCGGAGTTTACAGAAAATTAAGTGCGACCACGCCCACCTAAGCGCGTCCCAGCGCACTTTTCAGGTACCTGCTCTCCGGGGGTGAAAATCCCTGATGCGGATGTAACCTAGTGAGTGCCAGGCTCTCCTCGCTTCTGTTTGTTGTTGTTTTGCCTCCCGCCCCTTTAAGAGACAGGAATCAGGATGACGATGGGGCTTGGGGCGGCTTCGACCAGCAGACGGAGGTGAGCCTGCATTCTTTTCTCCCTTTTTTTCCTCCCTCCCCTCACGCAGACAGGAGCAAGGAAGTGCAGAGGGGTGGGAACACAGGAAGAGCAACGAACCCCCAAGATCTCTGGTCCAAATTTAAGTGGCCAGCGGATCTTAGGGGTTGTGTGAAAAGGCTCATTGTTACTACCAAGCACTTGTATTTAAACGCTATTTCTCCCTTGTGACATTTTGCAGTTCTTTTTAACATGATATTAAATTGTCCATCCATCCAACAGAGCAGCTGTTTCACTCAAATGCCTTCCCTCACATATGGAGTGGCAAATCTGCATTTATACTCTCCAAAAGAAAAGCATCCTACACTCAAGTAAAGCAAGGCTCTGAATTCAGAAATTAGAAAGTATGTGCATAAACAAACAACAGGTGGTCTTGGATTTGCCCTGTCACTGAGGTAGGCCAGAAAATGTGCTTTATGGCTTCATAATCCCTTGAGCTACACAGCCCAGAAATCTCCAGTGTGGGGAGCAGAATTCCCTTTGTCCACCTAGTTACATTAGACCTAAAAATCAGGACATCTGGTTCAAGGCATAAATATGTTATTGAACTGTGTAAGGGGTGGTATATAAGCAGAACACTTTGTTGTGTTGAGAAGACAAAACTCCCTTGGAAACACAGTTGGCCCCATTATCTGATACCATTGTTGTTTCCAACCCTTCCTCCCTTATTCGGGTTAAACTATATATACTGTACTTATGACAGTTTAAAGCTGGCAAATATCTCCCTAAAGTTCTCTTTTTCACTGGGTTTTGTATATCAAATGGAAAAAGAAACGCTTAGGCCAGTGTTGGTGAACCTATGGCATGGGTGCCAAAGGTGGCACTTGGAGCCCTTCCTGTGGGCACCTGACATCGCCCCTTCACAGCCACCCGTATTTAAGTTAAATTGCTGTATTGGCACTTTGGGAAAAATTCATGGGTTTTGAATCGCAGTTTGGGCACTTGGTCTCTAAAAGATTTGCCATCACTGGCTTAGGCTTTACTGCCAGTGAGGAGAACAGCTTATACATTTGGGGAGAGCCATTTCACTCATGTAGTATGCTAGCTGGCCTCCAAAGAATGAATCACCAATTAAACCTAGAAATTAAGAAAATGGGACTTTATAAGGAGGCATCCAATAATACTGCATATTCCTCATGTTTATTTGTTGATTGTATTTATAATAAATGGTTCTCCAAACAACACACATAGAATGAATATAAGAGTAACTAAGCAGTAAAATCCACTTATAGAAGAACAATATAAAAAGGAGGAACAAAACGTAATACATATAAAATAAAGATGAAATGTGGAAACCACTAGGGGGAAAAACCAACAAATCACAGAGCTAACACTCCTTTCAGCTATAAGACTGATGGTAGGATCTCAGAGCAGAAAGAGAGATGTGGATCCCACAGAAAAGACATCATCAAAAGAAAGCTCCAGTGCCTGCATTAAACCTCAGAACATTAAGAAATGCTTACTCTAAAAGGAACAAAGCTCTTCACGAGACAGATTATTTTTGTACTTCCTCCCAACAAATAGCCATATGTTACTTTGTACTTTTGAAACAGGAAATTCAACCCTTTCCGAGTGTAAGCTTTTTCTTCCTTCCTTCTTTAATCAATGGAAGATGAACTGGAGAACTCACAGCAGCAAAGATGGCTAGCACCTTCTTTTAGGGAACAGGACTACTGACTTACATTGAGCATCCACTTTTGAACAGGGCTAATGGTGTAATTCTGTAAAGTATCAGATCACATTTCTCCACCAAGCTAATGACAAAAGCTGGATTTTTAACATTCACTCACTTTGAGGACTGGACAACTTCTGAGGGTCATCATTATTAAAAGCATCAATTCCTCGAGTATGAAAACTTGTCTAATGAAAATGAGATTTTTTAAAATTGCCCATAGCTAATTAGCTTGTTTTCCTACTGGCTTGGCCCTCACACATTTAATATTAATCTTAGTACTATTTAAATATAATACTTGTTAAATTCTTTTTCATTATTTGTGTATCTCTTCTTTTTTAGTTTTTAAATACTGTTTTACAATGTAAGTTGCCTTCAATCCTTTCAATGAGATAGGCAGGGTAGAAATAGGTTAAATAAATAAATAATAAATACAGTAATTAAAAGCCAATTGGATTTCTGCTCTGAAGGGGATGCCTGCTTAAAACATGGCTGGTTCTCTTCTAACAGAACACCAACCATAGTGTCTGATGTGAAAATGAAAATCAAGCCTGGACTCAAAAGAGTGGTAGATTCATATACATGAGAGGTAAGATGGAGACTCCAGATATGGATAGGGGAGAAAAGCCTCTTTAGTCCAGCCTCAGGATGTGCTTCTCTTCTCTTCTCTTTTCCACTCTCCCACCTTGGGAATACATGTGGCAGGAATGACAATGCCAGGTTTCCAAGGGAGTAAGTAGAGGTGGATGGGCAACACGGGTGAGGGGAAGGATGAGGAGGAAAGGAAATGGCTTGGGCTGCCCTGAGGTAAGAACAGTGGGAGGGATGGCCAGGAAGGAGGTAGGGAAAGTACAGCTTCTTTGAGGTCAGGTGGAGTGGGAGGAAATGGAGTACTATGGCTGGTTCATTGTGTACAAATACGAGAGAGAGAGAGAGAGAGAGAGAGAGAGAGAGAGAGAGAGAGAGAGAGAGTCTGCTTGCTACAAAGATGTTGGTATTGAGAGAGGGCTTGCAGTTAGCAGGCAAGCCAAGCCACTGGGAGGTTCTGGATGCCTAGTGACTTAAAACACAAAATGGAAGGACCCAATAAGGGTCAGTCCCTTTAACGATTCACAAAGGGTCCAGTACACAAAACACATGAAAATGAAGGTGAAGGGAGTCCTTGTTATAACAAGATATGCTGACGACACTAACCTAATGTGAACTAGCATTATTTTTAGTAGTAAAAATATTTATTAAAAGGCAAAGCAATTTCCTACTTTTCAGCTAGGATGTTTAATCAGCTTATTAGATATTTTACATCACCCAGAGAGATATTTGTTCCTAACCCATATCAGAGCTCCTCTTAAGAAGCAATTGCTTTGGGATAAACTGAAACTAAAAGGTGTGACACACCCTTAAGGTGTGTACAAGACCACACACAGTCCAATTCCCTCCCAATCAGGCTCAATAATGAATATTTCAAATAACATTGTGGTCAGAGGTTATGTAAAACAATTCACAGAGAGCAAGTGCTTTAATATTGGTCTCACCCAATTCACCTCCCTAATAGCCAGAACCCTGAAAACTGAAACTTGGGGCAATCTTCTCTCACACCTCCAGTAAAATGGATCAGGTCACTAGGAGGCCAAGCAAAACTGCTTCACAGGGGCACTGTCCTAGCTGCTTCTCTAGATAATAAACCAACACTGGCCACAGGAATCCATGCAAATGGCACGTAAATATGGTACAGCCAAACAAGAAACAATGTCATCTTAAACCCTGTAGTGAGAAGTGGGCAGAGACAGACTTAATACACATTGCATGGGGCACATGGGATCGATCTTCACTCGCCATCAGCAAAACGTCTCTTCCCTGTCCATTTCTCAAACCTCTATTACCAGAATTAACATATTAGAAAAAGCACTAGATGAAATAGGATTCCTCACCCACCTCTTAAAATGTGCTCTAAATCATTATCCCCGACATCACTATCTACCAGTTGTACATGCAGTTAGCAACCACCTGGTTCAGATGTACACATAAATCTTGTGTCCACCTTGTACTTGAAGGTGTGTGTGTTGTGTCGTTACAGTCGTGACAGACTCTTCATGACTCCATGTCCATGGAGTTTTCTTGGCAGGAATACTGGAGTAGCTTGCCAGTTCTTACTCCAGGTGCCTACAGCACCTGGTATTCCCTGGTGGTCTCCCATCCAAGTACTAACCAGGGCAGACCCTGCTTAGCTTCTGAAATCAAGCGAGATCGGATGTGCTTGGGGCATCTAGGCAGCTGTACTTGAACGTAGTACCCAATGTTTTAAGAAGTTTCCCACCCCACGGTGACAAATTCCAGAGTCACCCCAGCCATTCTGGTGACTGACCATGCTGAATGTAGGATTCTGCAAAGTGTCATTCAAAAAAGTAAGTTTGCCAAGTCCTTAATGCAATTAGCTCCTCAGAGCCCCTATCCGTCTGTCATCCAAACCAGCAGTTCATACTCATCTCTAACTGGAACACATGGGGAAGTGTATTTCCTCCCTGTATATGAAGTATTTGTCATAAGCTAAAATTGGTTAGGAAAACAGGAAGAAGAAGAAGTTGGAGGAAAGGAAGAGAAGATTGAATTGCAGACAGCATTTCTGAAACTAACAATATTTATTATTGCTGGTTGAAAAGTGAAAGGATCCTTTCCCAAAAGGTCCTTTTCCAAGGAGAAAGATGGGGTTAAAATACTCTAAATAAATAAATAAATCAAATCCATATTGCAGTTGTCAGAGCTGAGAGAAGTCCCCTAAATATTTGCCTGCCTGCTCCCTTTCCCATCACAAAGACTTGCTATACAGTTAAGCAGTGTTTATACGCAGCAGCTCTGAAATATAATGGAAAGGTCGGCAAAACACTTGCAACATCTAAGCACAAGTAAGCCTTGTTAAGCTGAGATGAAATCACCAGTAGATAATGATGATATACATCCAAGTATATCCATGTCAGCCATCCAGACCTCTTCACGGCAGCCTGGTAACTCAGCCTTCTTCACTATCTATATAAAGAAAAGTACATTTCTGCCTGAAAAACCTTCGTGACAGGAAATTATTCAACTTGAGTAGACTTTGGCTTCCTTAATCACACAAGACAGCACTTTCCGGGCAGAATGGAAAAGAGCAACACTTGGTGCTCTCCTCACCACCTATCTGCCTCCACAGCTCTGTCTTCCCTTTATTCTTTTCATTCAACTGTCTTCATGTTCTCCAACAAAGAACCAGTTACTTACCTGTAAAGGTGGTTCTTCGAGTGGACCTTCGTGAAGCCACACAGATGGGTTTCCCGGCGCGCATGCACAGAGTTCAAACTTCCCTAGCAATAGGAAAGTTCGTTAGTCTCCTCCCCCAGCCCCGCGCATGAGTGGGAGGCTTCCCGCCTAAACACCTCAGCTCCTCTAGACTGCCAGAGTGGCAGGTAAGTACCAGCCAGAGCGTGACGGTTCAAGGGGAGGTAGGCGGGTGCTGTGTGGCTTCACCAAGGTCCACTCAAAGAACCACCTTTACAGGTAACTAACTGGTTCTTCTCCTTTATGGCCTTCATGAAGCCACACAGATGGGTGATTGCAAGCAGTACTCACAGGATGGAGGGAAGTTACACCGTCACAAAGGAAAGGACAGCTCTCCCGAAGGCCGTGGTGGACCTCATCCTGGCATCCATCCTGTAGTGCTTCACAAAGGTGGTAGGGTATTGACCATGTAGCGGCGTTACAGATGTCTTCCAAAGGGACGCCTCTGAGAAAGGCCGCTGAGGAAGTAACTGCTCTGGTAGAGTGGGCTTAAATAGTGCACGACAATGGCTGCTGTGTGAACAATATTCCCCAATGGGGTAAATGAAAGAAACTCTAAACAGTAACTGGTTGAAATGAGAGAAAGGACCCATCGTTGTGTGGTTATTGCCTGCCAAGCTGACAGAAACAGCATGAGACGGATGTCCGGAGGAGAGTCAGGAGTCATCACATTGCCTCCCGTCCCTAGATTTGGAGGATTGGAGGCAGGTAGTTGGATTTCTTGCCCTTGGAGGAGTAAGAAGAGAAGGTAGAGGGACAGGTGGTTCTGTCTCGAGTAGGTTGTCTATTAAAGGAATGCTGGAACCCTGAAGAGAATCCAGATCGCTTTGATTGGAAATGAAAGGGCCGCTGTTGTCACTGAGGAAGAAGGTTAAGCTTCTTCGTGGTGTCTGGTTTTTTATGGTGGTCCTCCATAAGGTCGTCGGTGGTGGGATGGAAAAGGCCATCACCTTCGAATGGCAGGTTCTCAATCTGGGACTTATTGGTCGTCAGATAAGCCAGTGGTATGTAGCCAGGAATGACGACGGAAGCTGACGGCCACTACCAAGACATTAGAAGTACAGTTAAAGGCATGGTGTGAGGTCCTCATCTGCTGTGCAGCCAACACCATGGCCTCCTGGAATATAACAGAGGCATCAGCTCATCTGGATTCAGGAATGACCTCCAGAAAGAGGTGCAAATGAGCCAGTAGCTCTCTTTGGTACATGCCCATGGCACCCTGGTAATTTGCAATCTTGAATAATAGGGCTGCAAAATTGTAGATATTTCTTCCAATATTGTCCAGTTTATGGCCTTCATTGGAGAGAGGGATTGGGACCTGGTTCATCCTGGAGTGAATCTGTAATGCAGCCACTACAACTGAGGATGCTTGTTAAGAAAGGTGGCCTTCTTGTCATGCACTTTGTAGAGAGTCTCGATTTTCCTGGAGACGAAGATAAACCCTATGTTCTTGAAGGACTCCTCCGCCATGGACAGGAAAGAAGGAATCATCGATAGGTGTACAGGCGCAGCTTCCTTGGAAGAGATCTTGCTGAAGATATAGCAGGTATGCCTAGGTCTAGGATGGTGAGTGGGAAGCTCAACGGATTTCATACGCAACACGAAATCAATGTAATTTCGCATTGCCTCAGAAGGAGGAGGAGGAGCATGCTCCTCAGTGTCTGAATCCAGAATGGTCCGTCAGCTGTGGAGACTCAAAAGTGACGGCTTCACCATCACTCAAATCTGAAGCCGAAGATGGGTTCAAAGAAGACTGATTTGAAGGATGCTCCATCTGGGATGAATCCGAGGACTGGATCATCCATTGCTTTCCATCAAAGCGTAAAGAGAACGCTGGAATTGCAGGCACCGGCATTGACCAAGCTGAATCCCTCAGAGTCGAAGTCCTACACTTCTTCTTTGGATGCTTCAACAGAGATAAAGAGTCTGTGCAGGTCGAAACTGAAACAGATGTTGACAGGGCTGAAGAAACAATGATCGGTACCAAGAGAGTTGGGACCGAAGATGACTTAGAGGCCGATGGATCCGAAGGTGGAATCGCGCTGTAGACAAAGTTGGTATTGAAGGCTTTGACACCGAAGAGTGGATCGACAGATCCGATGATGGAACGGAAGTGACCACTGGGGTTGACACCAAAGTAATGGATAGATGCGCCCATTTGTGGAGCTTCTGTGGTTTGTGGTGCCGTTTGGATTCCTGGGCAAAGGCAACCGGGTTCGACAGCAAGGACGTCGAGGGATCCTCAATCGTTACAGTGGCAACTGGTGAAGAGGCAGGTTTCGAAGCCATGGACATAGCCAGTGATCGAGTAGACATCAAAGCCGACAGAGAAGGTAAGTTCATGGTGTTAGGTGCTTGGGTGAGCAAGTTCTTCATAAGACTGTTAGGGGGTTGTTCTGAAGTTGAAGCCTTATCTTCGGAGGACGAACCCAAGGACGAAGGATGACATAACTGGTGGAATTCCGGCCGGTCGGAGCATGGCTCCACTGAATCTGAAAACTCAGTCTCATCGAGAACAACATCGGAAGATCTCGAGGGCAATGTCGACTTAGTCCGTTTCGAAGTCAAAGAAGTCTTAGGTGATTTCAATGACGCTGTTTTGTGCTTTGAGCGTTTCCCCAAACACAGGCAATTTTCGAGCCTGAGACTTATATGATGTCTTCGAGATCAAAGAAGAGGTTGAAGACGCTGAAGGAGAAGATTTTAGTTTTTCCATAGCTTGAGATTGAAGACACTTTTCAAGCAAGGATGTACTGTATTAAGGTGATTCCGACCATTCTTCAGTGCCTGGGCGCTAAAGCCCTTACAAATCGAACAAGCCTTGGGACGGTGTGACTCCCCGAGGCAATAAAGCCACCAAAGGTGTCTGTTGGAGTGTGGGATTTTCGCCCCACACGACACACACTTCTTGAGTGGAGGCAAGAAGGACATAATAAGTTTGGCAAAAAATGAGGAGGAGAAGAACAAATATTTTCGCAGGAGACCAACACAAATATGACCTCTAACCATGGTGGTAAAGAGGAACTCAGGCGTTTAGGCGGGAAGCCTCCCGCTCATGTGTGGGGCTAGTGGGGAGGAGACTAACAAACTTTCCTATTGCTAGGGAAGTCTGACCTCTGCGTGTGCACTCCGGGAAACCCATCTGTATGGCTTCACGAAGGCCACGAAGGAGAAATGGCTGCTACAAATATTGCATTTTTCTCCTCTCCACATGAATGGTGTAATTCCTGAATATCATCCACAATTGACAGAAAAAGAGATCCTGTCACATCTCACTGCACCTCCTTTCCGTTAAATCGTCTCTCATTCCTGGACAAGACATTTTTGCGCATGTTAAAGTTACAGAGAAACGCTACCAATGAGAAAACTCTAAGACAAAACAGCTATTGTACCCCCAGAGCACTACCAGCATATTGTGAGCACCAGAAAGCAGATATAAAGGAAAAAAGAAGAAAAAGAATTTGTATGAATACGTATTTTAGTACATATGTGCATGAGCGCATGCACGCACATGCACGCACGCACACAGACACACACATTTGTTGCATGTGAATCAAATGTTACAAAAATTAATTAATTCTGCAAACCACATAGAAGTCAAATGGAATAAAGGAAAGGGTACTTGAATATATCTCACAATAAAATATTAATTAGCTAGTACTTATACATCTATAGAGGCATACAGGCAACAACAGGCATTTTAAAATGAGTTCAGAGGATAATCATGATGTTATTCAGAAGTGATATCTTCTCTTCACTTAAGGGCAAAAAAAATGCAGTGTGGAGGCGTCTTTGGCATAAAAATAGTTCTGGTGAGAGAAGGTTCTCTGATATAAGTACTAATGCAATATTAAGCCAAGAATGGAAGAAAACACTCAAGAAATGATTCAGAAAGAAGTCAGTCCAAGATGTTAGGCAGCCCACAAGTTAAGCACTGCCAAACTACATTTAGGGGAGCCCCACAAAGAGTTAGAATTAGGGTCCTGCAATCAGAGCAGAAGAAAAGCCTCCAAGACCAATTTAGCCCAGCATGCTGTTTCTGGCCGCCAACCAGAATGGTGCAGCTCACAAGAAAAAAAATGGAATGAAGAGCTTCCTGGAAGGACAGCTCAACCGCCACTTCTGCTGTAACCCTGCAGCGATTGCCTCCAGAGCATTAGGCACACCCCATTCACACATGGGAACAAGGAAGAAATGGAAATCTAGAAGGCATTCAGATGTGAAGTGAGCATTTGTATTCAGTCCTTTGGCTAACCATGGTGGGAAGGGTTCCCCTGATTACAGAAGGTGTAAAAGCCACTGAAAGTCACACAGGTCACCCCACATTGCTTTGTTCTATATCACCTCTCCTCATCACCATCCCCATACACAGTTCCCTTCCCATCCAAGGCCTTGGGGGTGATGGCGATGCAAAGGAAGCATGAGAGGCGTCCACAAAAAGAAGTGTTTTTTAGCAGTGGCACCTACTTTGTAACATGCTCTCCCAGGAAGGTATATCTGGTGTTTCTATTATACAACTTTACTCCAGATTTTTACACTTGAGGCTCTGTTTGTTTTTTTAGTGTGCCTTCTGGTTGTGATGCCTTTTTAATATATTTTTTCCTGTTGCTCTGTGGAACTTCCTGTTGCAGGCAGAGAAGTACTTACTGTCCTTTGGCCGTTTATTCTCATTCTGCCTGCCTTTACATTTTAAACCTATGTTCTTACACTTATTAGTTGCTGGTATTTATTAAACCTAGGTTTTCTTCCTGATGGTTTCATCTGATGCTATTTCAGACAAATTAAATTGGATTTATCTCTAATAATATAATCAGATATAAATAAAAGTTTTTTTAAAAAAAATTTAAACTAAGCCACCAAAATTAGCACTCTGCATCCTCATATTTACCAATGTCACAACAAACTTAAAAAAGGAAACGGAGGGAAGGACCTACTGGGCTGCAAAATTTGTAGATATTTCTTCCAACATTGTCCAGTTTATGGCCTTCATTGGAGAGAGGGATTGGGACCTGCTTCATCCTGGAGTGAATCTGTAATGCAGCCACTACAACTGAGGATGCTTGCTAAGAATGGTGGCCTTCTTGTCATGCACTTTGTAGAGAGTCTCGATTTTCCTGGAGATGAACATAAACCCTATGTTCTTGAAGGACTCCTCCGCCATGGACAGGAAAGAAGGAATCATCGATAGGTGTACAGGCGCAGCTTCTTTGGAAGAGATCTTGCTGAGGATATGGCAGGTATGCCTAGGCCTAGGATGGTGAGTGGGAAGCTCAACGGATTTCAACATACGCAACACGAAATCGATGTAATTTCGCATTGCCTCATAAGGCTCCACAGTGTCTGAATCCAGAATGGTCCATCAGCTGTGGAGATTCAAAAGTGACGGCTTCACCATCACTGCCATTACAAGAAAGCAATATTTCCTTGTAACAAACCACCATTTAAAAATTATTTTCAAAAATTGATTATGTATAAAATATACTTCCAGCAGATCCCTGTGTTTCCCCACTAGATTTTCTAACACTTTGAAATATATTTAAAACCTATTATTCATTAGAATTATAAATAAGCTGATCCAAAACATGAATGAAGCAAAAGCTCCAAAACATTATTTCTTTCGCCAGTTCTTCACCAGAAGAACCAGCAAATAAAGAAAGGCCATTATAAGAAAGCAATATTTCCTTATAACAAACCACAATTTAAGAAATTATTTTCAAAAATTGATTATGTATAAAATGCACTTCCAGCAGATCCCTGTTTCCCCACTATATTTTCTAACACTTTGAAATATATTTAAAACCTATTATTTGTTAGAATTATAAATAAGCTGATCCAAAACGTGAACAAAACAAAAGCTCCAAAATATTATTTCTTTCGCCAGTTCTTCACCAGAAGAACCAGCAAATAAAGAAAGGCCTTGCTGTTTGGCTGATGAATCAGATTAAATGGGCAGCTGACGGACAAGAACAGTGGGCAAAAGGGAACTTAACGAAGATGTCTAGAAGGAACAGTCTAGCTAACAGCTATAGCCTTGCGTCATCCCCACCCTTCTCTCATCTCCTTCACCTACCATCTCCTTCATAATAGCTAGCCAGAATCACTCGTCTCCTAGCAACATCCATGTAACAAAGGCATCAACCAAGAATAAGTAATGCTTCATCTTGCTGCATTTCTGGTTTTATTTCAACCCATTTATCCGGGCCATTCAGGTTTCTACTAGATCCGAAACAAAAACCTGGCAGACCTTACTCCAAGGCCTCTAACAAAAAGAAAGACCACAATGTTCCACTCCAAAATGTCATGATTTAGGGAAGTTAGCATATTTGTTCCCAATATCATCAGTCAACACTGGGCCCACGTACTTTTGAGATGGCTATGAAGATGGAAATGGTTCCCAAATATGTAACATTTTAGAACAGAAAAAGAAACCTATCATTTAAAGTAAATGAAATACAACCACAGTTGGTTGTTATTTAGATAAACAGAGTCAAATCTCGGGTTTTGCTAGGGGAAGTATTTCATCTAGGCTGATCTTCCACAACAAAACAGGATTTAAAAGAAGAAAATTGATGAGAAACTCATGTTCAGACTAACATGACTGTCATTAAAAGAATACTTTCAAACATAAATTCAGTGGATTTCCTAAGTAGTACTGTTCAAACGGCCAACTTCTACCCTTATCCCAGGAGAGTGAAAACATGATGAACACTTCCATATATTCCATAGATTCAAAGATGGGAAGCCTAAACATTTTTAATATGGATTAAGCCTCATTCAGCACAGTCAGATTTATTTCTGGGTAACCATCACAACCATCACAACAACTACCCAACCTCACACCATTTGGTCACAACATTTAAGATGGTTATGGCTCTTGGATAGAAACTGTTTTTTCATCTGTTTGTTCTTGCTTTTGTCACTCTGTATCTCTTGCCTGAAGGCAGTAGTACAAACAGACTATGTGCAGGATGAGAGGAATCCCGTAAGATGTCATTTGCCTTTTTAAGGCAACTGGAACTGTATAGTTCTTCCAGAGATGGAAGAAGGTGACCAATGATCTGGGCTGTGGTTATGACCCTCTGGAGGGCTTTCCTCTGTGGCCTTGCAGATGAAGAACCAAGGACAGACACAGTACGTAAGAATGCTCTCAATGGAGCATCAGTAGAAGGACACTTAATCTGGAAAGTGTTACACACGGGTAATTTACTCAGAACTGAAGCATGAAACCAAAATGAAATATGCTTTACCAGCACAATGCAATGCAGTGAGTAGAGAGATGTAAATTCTAAAACTAATTATGAGAGGATTTCAGTTCAGTATTTTGAAGCAACATAAACAAGATCTCTAAGTTAATTCAGTTCCAAAGTGCAATGTGCAGAAAAGTTACACAAACATGAACCAAAGGTAACACATGAGAATTGTGTTCTTCCTGTTACTGAAAGAACTGTGCAAACCCTTTTTCTATTAGAAAAACATTTTGGGGGGGGGCTGCTTCTCTTAAATCGATGTCTCCCTCTTTTTTTAAGGAGGCACTATTATGTAAGTGCTGGGAAATGGGAAGTATAAGAACACCCAACAAGAAGGTCGGCAAGAACAATGGAAAGAAACAAGCAGTTGACTTAGGAAATGTGTCTTATCCCTGCTTAATTATTGTTTTGCAAAGATCCAAACTTTCCAGGCAGAATTTCCTGTGTTTAGCTCAGAGATGGAAATTCTCATGACGTCTTCTCTCTGGTTTCTCTTTCCACAATGAGATTACAGAGAGATTGCAATCATGCCTTGCTCCCTTTCCAAATCCTGATACAGTATTTAACATACAAGGCTGTGTGGCTAGATGCAAAATAGGCAAGACTTGTACATCTTTCACAGTGGTAAAAAAATAGGTACCTCAGGACGTATAGCCTTCATGTATCCGCCTGTAGTTGAGTATTACTAGAACAGGAAAAATATACAAGAACAAACCCCATCCACTACAATGTACAGTACGTATATAAGTTGTACTTATAAGTTGACCCAAGTATAAGTCGAGGCCCCTAATTTAACCCAAAAAAAACTGGGGAAACTTATTTACTTGAATATAAGTCTAGGGTGGGAAATGCAGCAGGGCCTGGCAGCTCCTCCTTTGTGATGTTTAAAATGACTTTTAGCCACCAAGGCAAGTGCTTGCCTCAGTGGCCAAAAGTCATTTTAAACATTGTGCACCGCTCCCCCGTGATGCAGAGTGAGGTCAGGAGAAGCAGTGTGCAATGTTTAAAGTGACTTTCAGCCACCGACCCAAGCACTTGCCTCGGTAGCTAAAAGTCATTTTAAACATTGCACGCCGCTCCCCCGCAACGTGGGGGGGGGTCAGGAGAAGCGGCACACAATGTTTAAAATGACTGTTAGCCACTGACCCAAGCACTTGCTTCAGTGGCTAAAAGTATTGACCCGAATATAAGTCAAGGGTCCCTTTTTTCAGCACAAAATTAGGGCTGAAAAACTAGACTTATATTCAAGTATATACAGCAATCATATTCACGACAGTAAAGGAAGTAAAGACATCAGAGTTTGTCTTAGCTTATAATATTACTTTTGTTATTAGCTGAATTCCTGTTGCCTAATGTAGCAACTCACACTAGAATAGACCCATTAATCCAATTTGATGCAGCAACATCTCTTTAAATTCTATTTATTCAGTTGGGCCTAGTCCAGTTGCAACACTTTAGTATAGTAAACTACAACTAGAGTAGGCCCATTCAAATCAGTGGAACCTATGCAGGTGTTGGCTTACCAAATCCCCACAGATTCAATGGGTCTACTACACTGTGACTTGCTATGCTAAGGAACAGGATTTCAGCCACAATGTTTAATAAATGACAGTAAACCACAGCTTAGGAAGATTATTGGCAAGCTGGGACCTATCCACAGGAAGGCAATAACGAGGGTAAAAAGTCTGGATGCCAAGTTATGTGTTGTGGGAGTTCAGTATGTTTAGAATGGAAAAGAGAAGATTGAAAGGGAATACCGTACCCATTTTAAATATTTGAAAGGCTGTCCCATGGAATCATAGAACAAATATAGAAATTATGGATTCTAATTATTGGAAAAGAAAAGTAACAGATTGTAATTATTGGAAAAGAGATTTTGGCAAAACACTGCAAAGTATTTCTTGATAGCAAAGAGAGCTGTATGACAGCCGGATGGACTGGTGGGCTCTCTTTCTTTGGAGGGCCTTTAAATAGAGCTTAGATGCTACCTGTTAGGGTTGCTTGACTGCAGATTTCTGCTTTGACAGGAGCTGAACTCTATTATCCTTGGGTTCCTTTCCAGCTCTACAATTGTAAGTCACTTCATCGTTCCACTATTAGGTATTGATCAAGGAGACGGAGAATTGTAAAACATGGGGGGGAAACCAGCAACAGAAACCAATTCAATGATAAAAATCATTAAAATCTAAAGAAAACAAACTAGATTATAAAAACTCTTAGAACTCATAAATCTATAACATTTAATATAACCCAAAGAAATTAAATACTACCATAGGCCATTTAAAATATATATCTTCACAACCTTCCTAAAAGCATCACAAGTGGAAACTGTACACAACTCTAAGGGAAGTACATTCCACAAGCCAGAAGTTACAAGACCCTCTACTACCATGTACCCTTGTAATTGTCAAAGTGGCCTCTGTTAAAGATCATTTGATCCACAATAATTCATAATGAGACAGGCAATCCTTTAGATATCCAAACCACAAATCCGTTAGAGTCTTGAGGTTAAAGCCAGCACCTTGAATTGGGCCCAGGAATCAGCTAAGAAGCAGTCCATGTCTTTTAGTACTGATGTTATATGACTACAATACTGTGCACCAATTGGTAGGTGCACCAAGTGAAGATCCTGGAATCTTGAAAGCACATATTCCATTGATCAAGGGCCTGTCCTTCAAGGGCATGCCAAAATTACATCAACTTAACATGCTCCAACACTGAAGTCTAAAACCAAAGCACATGTAACTCACTTTGTGGGCAAAACACATAGCAACTTCCTGCATCATCACCCCTTTTCCAGTGACCTAATGAAGAAAGCCTCACACATTGAGAAACATCAGTGCCCTACTGCATAAGAGCAGAGACTTGAGCTTTCTTAGCTGCCTTTCCAGCTGCAGCATTCTGTTTCAAAAAGTTATGTTCTTATTCATCCGGAGTTCTCCTCCAATCGCACTTTAGCTGCTGCCCTGCCTGTTTTTTCATAGTTCCCAGGGACTGGTTCAGCCAGGGAGCTCACCCAAAAGGAAGTATGGGAACAATTGCCCTTGTTTTTTTCCATATATTCCATAGACCAGTCAGAGTTCTGAATGCACCAATTAACAGAAAAGGTTTGCAGGCATGTCCAAACTTTGGCCCTCCAGATGTTTTGGACCACAACTCCCACAGTCCTTTGCCACTGGTCCAAAACATCAGGAGGGCTGAAGTTTGGACATGCCTGCTTCCCAGAAATGGTCAAAAACCACTCGGATCCCTCAGATGCCTGGGGTGGATCATCTCAATTGATCCATCACTCTGCAGAGGTTAGCAACAACTGTTATTCTGAAACAAAGCAGATGGAGTCTTGTCAGAAGTACCCCCTCCACCTTCAGATCACCCAGGCCAAGTAGAAGAGGATGCCAAAACCAAAGTATGGTCTGTCACATGCATCGGGCCAACAACTAACTGGGACAGGACCATGGTTGTCATAGTATGGTCCTGTGCCACCTCCTGGCTGGGTGACTCAAATCTTGCAGAATAGTAAGACTGGGGTAGTCCTGTGCCATAACCAGAGATCACTCCAGACAGCTCAGGAAAGAAGAATAGTGCGGTCAGAGGTGACAGTGTACCAAAAGAATCTGTACCAGCCACTCAGCCACAATAGTGTACATTCAAAACTGGCAGACTACGGGAGGATCACTGGGTCCTCCTTACAGTCATATTCAGGTTTATTCTTCTTTTTCATGTACGGATACGCTTGGGAAAGAATTGCTAGCTCCAAGCAATTGCTATAAAACCATATAAAACAGATCTATTGCTATAAAACAATAAAACAAATTCATTGTAGAACTATATACACCAACTTCATGAAACTGTGGTTTCATAGCTGAAAAAGAGTTCGAACAGAAAGCTGGCTTGGAATCAGATGTTAAATTTGGGCACTCTTATGAACTCTAGATGTTTTTCTTCTACATTGCACACAGACAGCAAACTTCAGTGTTGCAGAAACACCACCATCCCCAAGAGTTCTTAGTCAGACTCATCTTGGCAATTGTGAAGTTGGAACAAAAAATCTGTGATTAGCACAGGAGTGTTTAAAATAGCTTCTTCGTCACTTAACTTGGAACGATTTAATGGGAAGCAGTGGTGATTCTGAGAAAATCACAAGTGCTGTGCAAAAGCCCAGCGAGAGCCTCTTTGGCAGATGCATGCAGTTCCCAATCATGTGTTAAAAACAAAAGTATTTGAGGAGCAAGTGGAACGGCAGTGCATGACGGTTTACATTAAATGGGGACAGAATGGAGAGCAGCCCATGCTCTCTTAGGCATTCTTTTCCTAGATTAGCACTCAAATATGGCAGGAGAGGGCTGAGAGGCATTCACACGCACAGGGATGCCAGTATCCTTCCTGGTGAATCCTGCTGGTGAACACATGAGCTCCGGCATTTGCACAACCAAATCAGCTACAGAGGCCAAGTCTGCTGCCCACCACCTATCACTCCAGGTGTTTCAACCTATAAGTCCCATCAGTAACCCATCATCCATGGCCAATGATAAGGAATTGTGGGAGCTATGGGGCAAAAAAATTGGAAAACAAATATTCATGTTAAGATTTTGACAGATTCCTTCTCTTTGGCTTGAAAGAGTTCAATCAATATCCCACCTGCCCCTGCTGATTTATTTCTTCCCAGTGCTTTCAGAGCAGTTTTCACTTCACTTTCAAGAACTGGAGGTTCTTTATCACAAGATTCCTCTTCCAAGTCATCCTTTTATTCCTTCTGTATAGGCCTTGAGTATTCAATTTCCACCTTTTTATTTTATCCTGGTCAGATAGTGTGCTTCCCTGTTGGTCTTTTAGCATTTATAATCTAGGCTGAAATTTCCCTTTGATTTCTTGAATCTTTTGGAAGAGGTTTCTTGTGTTCCCTCTTTTATTTCTCTATTTTATTTTCTTACCACATCCATTCTAATAGGGTTTGTTTGTTTTTGTTCATTTTTGGAGGAGGGATCTCTTTATGACAGTGACCAAAACCTGCATTCAAGATTCTGACCCTACTTCTATTACTTTTTACTTGTGCATCTTGCCTGTCCTTAGATGTCCAAAAGTAACTGTAGCTAGGTAAGCTGAAGCCTTCTTTATTCCTCCAAAGAGACATGGCCATACAGTGTTTTTTCCCCCCCTTTAACCATGAGGATTCCATTGATCAAATTCTTACCAGACAACATCCATGTTAATTTACAACACAGCTGGAGACCACAATGTACTTCACCCCCTCTATTCATACAGGGAACCCCCTGACTATTTTAAAACTCTCCCATGTACCACAATAATTAAGCCTCTTTGTAGTTAATAATGTGACAACTGTTGCTGTGTACAGTTATGTACACCCAACATGAATTACTAGTGCATATGCAACAGAACAATTTATGCAAGAAAGGGCATGGTATGTATGGTACATGTGTGTGTGTATGAAAGAGAAAGAGACTACACAAATACTGAGCAGAAAATGAAGGGACACAATGTGTGTGTGTGTGTGTGTGTGTCGCAAGCTGAAACACATGCCTCACTCTCGACCTCTGCTTTATGCCTCGACTGCATCATTGAAATCAAGAAACTTGATTCTATTGATAATTGCATGTTCTGCTGAGTAATGTTCTATGGAAAACAGCAACTCAGTCTTTCTGGATTTCCCAACTGTCCCTCGCTGAAACCAAATGCCACTGTTCTGTTCCTTTCAACAAAGCTTCATGGTACAGTTCATTTCACAGACACACAGGAAGTAGTTTCACAGTACAAAATGTTTGCTGGCCTGACTGAAGTGAGGGGAGGAGGGACCTGAGGCCTGAATACCCAACAGATCTGAATGATAAAAGGAAGGACACCTGCCAGTTGCTGTACTGTTCACAGAAATAAAATCCTTCCCAGCAAGCAGCAGCCTAATCATTTTTAAAGGATTGGTACTTCTGTTTCAACATTAGCAAGAATCCTAGCTTCACTCCAGGCACTGATTCCTTAAGATTAGTCAGATGTCATGTTGTCATCACAGTACATCATTTCCTGACACACAAGCTATTTTGAGAATTAACACTGATATGACACCTAGGGGGCCAACATACCACTATTCTACCAGTGACAATGTCATATTGATTTCAGAATGGGACCAATGGAGAGAATAGGATGATTTTGATTCATTAATTTGCTTCCTTTTATTTTTATTTTTTATTTTTATTATTTTTTATTTTATTTTTTTGCTTTACATATGGAAGGTCCCACATTTAATCCATGACATCTTCCATTAAAAAGACGATTCAGGGAAGAGGCTGGGAAAAACAGTCCCATTATCAACAGGCACAGAGGGACCTCTGAGTGACCATGCCTGGTCTACCTCTTCACCTGGTCTCCATCCCTCACATTCAGGTTGTTCTGTATCACTGAGTCATACCTGGCTTACTGTGTCTCTGACGGGGCTTTCAAGGTACGTGAAATGCGTAAAGAGTGAGTTTACCATTTCCAGCTCCCCAGTGAGTTCTCATCACCAAGTCAGGATATGGGGATATGAACCCTGGTCTCCAGAGTCCTAGTCCATCGCTTTATCCACTAAACCACACAGTGTACTTCACAATCATCTATACCAGGGGTCCTCAAAGTTTTCAAACAGCGGGGCGGTCCACCACCGCCCAGACACCAATGGGGGCCGGACCACAGTCCCCCCCCAGAAAAAAGCCACCACGGAAAAAAGGGCGAGGGACAAGCAAGTGGGCGGAGCCCCCGACGACTCTCCCATGATCATTGTGTCTCCAGGGGCCCAGCAATGCCTCCTGCTCCAGATCACCACCCTGAGGTGCCACCGCTGGGATGCCTCTGCTGTGCCTCTTCCTCCTCCTCCTCCTCCTCCTCCAGTGGCAGTGGATGGGGAGGCTCTCCTTCCTTCCTTCATTGTGTCAGGAAGGAGGTGGCAACCCAGACAAACTCAGGCCCCTCATCACCTTCTGGATGGCCACTCAGGATGAGGAGCAGCAGCCACGGCAAGGACAGCTCGCAAAGCAGGGGGTAGGTGCAATTGGTCCCGGGGGCCAGATTCAGGACCTTGGGGGGCTGCATCCGGCCCCGGGGCCTTAGGTTGAGGACCCCTGATCTATACTGTATACAAGTTTATATATACTGTACAGTCACAATCATGTGCACTGTATATCTAGACTTGGAGCTAAATATAGCACTTGATGTCCTGGAGGAAACAAATTGCCATCTGTGAAAGCTTACACTGAAACCAGTTTTTGACGTGTCACAATACTTCTTATATTTGTTCTTCCTTTTCTCCTATGGGGCAAAAGTGGTCACATTTTTTAAAAATGAGCATAATATCTTCACCATGGCACAAAAGTGATATTAAATAAATAAATAAATAAATAAATAAATAAATAAATAAATAAATAAATAAATAAATAAATAAATAAACAAACAAGCAAAACATGGGGAAAGCAGATATCCCAAGGCACCTAAGCAAGAGCAGCAGTAAGGCATGAAGAGGTAGAGGCTGATCCCCAGGAAAGCACCCATAATGAAATGCCATTGAAGGACCCTCCTCCCATCAAGTGCCCTGGTTACCATGAACCAGTGCAGAAATGGGTCCACGTGAGAGGAACCTGCACTGAGATACATCCAAGGAAAGGAGAAAGGAAGTGGCAAAAATGACCCTCAGAAATAATAATGACATATTTGTTATTTTTCATTTGGGGGCCCTATTATATTTTGACAGGAAGAACTGCATTATTTCCCCTTCCTTTTTTTGCTATTAAAGAGTTTTATTGGTTTTAGGGGGGAAAGGAAGGGGAAAGAAGGAAAAAGGGGGAAAGGGGTACAGTATTTCCCCTTCCTTGATATCACTAAGGAAACTGAGTCAGGGAAAGGGAAGGAAGGAAGGAAGGTGGACCCTTTAGCATTTCCTTTACATGCACTCCTGTCTATAAATAATTAGGACATGAAACAAAATATTCTGAAAGAGAATAAGGTCACCTTAATTCTTTTTCAGTGAACGGCTAAAAACAAGAAATTCAAGAACTCTTCAACACAGACCTCCCAGAGATTCAGCAAACTGAAGTAACATAAAACAGGCACAATAGATCAGATTACTCTATATATTAAAGCCATCAAGTGGCTCTTTTTAAGCTCCAGATTTACAGCCACCAAGCTGACCATTTAGCCACTGACATGCTCCTCCTAGATCAGAAGTGGGAACTAATTCACGTGGAACATTTAGAGATTTCCCAGGCTCCACCCAGATTTGGTAGAATGTCAAAAATACATGCTGTGATTGATTGCACAGAATGAGCTTGAACCCAGGTTTACAACAAGAGTCACTTTAACGAACAAATGCCCAATTCAAAAAGGAACTGACCCACTTCTGCGGACAATGCCTAAACACTGCCAACCATTATTCTTTCCTTTTCCTGCTTGGCATATCACCAGGCTTTTAGTCCTGGCCAGTCAATCTGGAGTCTAGTTGCAGGTCAGCAGTTGAGTATCCTAGGAGGACAATACAAGCACCACGAGTAAATGTGTGTAATGCTCTAAACAGGCTTTATGGCTTTTCAGGTCAGCATAACATTCTCTACCCAAGTTCTTGACATGAACATGAACATGGGTTGTGGATGGGGGGAATTACGGGCTATGGAATGGAACAAGTCTACTTTTTATATATATTTACTCTGAAAGGTAGACATGAACAAGAAGACAGCTTTACTTCCTGCGAATCGGACCTATACTGCAGGTAAAACTGTGCTCGCAACCTGGGGTTCGATCCCAGATAGCAGGCTCATGGTTGACTCAGCCTTCCATCCTTCTGAGGAGGGTAAAATGAGTACCCAGCTTGCTGGTGAGGAAAATGTGTAGCCTGCATACTGTAATTAAAACTGTAAACTGCCCAGAGACTACTTGAAGTGGTATGGGGAGGTATATAAGCAGAACACTTTGCTTTTTGCTTTGCTTTATTTGGCTGTTGGCCCTCTGTTTGCTTTTTGTTCATAATATAATTTCAAACACTCTGGTCTCAAGAATCATTTAACCTGTAATCAGGCATCTACAGACACTGTACTTAGTGTGTGAAAATACCCTACACTTGAGAAAACAGAGCAACTGTCCTTTGCAAAGTAGTTAGATTTATAATCTTTAATAAGTGGCAGTGCTGGTGTCAGGAATGAAAGCAAGTTAAAAAAAAAACCTGATCTGCCTCTTTAGAACTGCCAATTGTTGTATACATATACAGTTCAAAGACCTCCAGTAAGGACAGCAGCAATAATCGCTACAGGTCAAGGCTATTCTTTTCTATTGATACTCAGTTCTTTTTGTGTTGAATACATATATATAAAAGCTTAAAACAGGAGTCTGACCCTGCAGATAATGTTAGATTTCAATTCCTAGGATACACACACACACACACACATACACACACTGCATTGAAGAAACTGGTTAGGTGTGACTGGTGTTCAAACACAACAACATCTGGAGGGTGGTATTCTGCCATCTCAGCCTAGAAAGTTTAATCTATTCAGGCTTCTGAAACATCTAATGGACTCGCTTAAATCAACAGCAGACAAGTCTCTGAGACTTGTAAC
>JAHTLZ010000010.1:52014112-52040052 GCA_023846285.1 Phrynocephalus versicolor
AGAGAGAGAGAGAGAGAGAGAGAGAGAGAGAGAGAGAGAGAGAGAGAGAGAGAAATGCCTTTCCTGGCACACCATCTGCATGTCACCTGAAAAATAGGTGACACCTTTGTATTAATTTAATCTCTGTAATGAAGAAACTAGAATTTTTCTGAACTTGCAAAAGACCTAATTTTTTTTTTTAAAAAAACCTTCCAAAGATTTGGACTCAAAAGAACTGGATTGCTCTTATGATTTATCATGAGCACTTTGTTCACCTCTCCCAGATACGTCACACCAATTTCTGGACAACTTTTCTCCACCATTCATGAAGGGCAGAGTGCTTAGTGCCCGAGGAAGTGGATTTCATCCACAAAAGTTTGCTGCTTGTTTAAACTTTTTAGCAGTCCAATAAAGGGCACCACCTACTCTTTGATTAACTTTCTAAAAGAGGTAGGTATGTCTCTGAATCCCCCCCCCCCTCACCATTCCTAGCCCAGAAGAGACCTTCACAGTCTCCAGAGCAAGCAGTTGGGATGGTTTGGGGGAGAGGAGGCAGTCACAAGAGTAATTAGCAAGTCTTTTATTTGGAGTTTGGGGTGGAAAATTCTAAACATGCTTATAAGAACATAAGAAGAGCCTTGCTGGAACAGGCCACAGCCCATCCAGTCCAGTATTCTGTCTCACACAGTGGCTCACCATTTGCTTTAGGGTATTCCCAAGCAGATGTCTTCACCGGCTTATGATTCCCTGAAAATGGCATTGAGAAATATCCTGCCTATCTCTCCAACCCAGAGGTTGTCCTTAGGCATCCATAATGATAGTCATTGATACCCTCATTCTCCATGAACTTGTCCAATCGTTTCTTAACGCTTTCAAGGCTGATAGCTGTCACCACTTCTTTTGGCAGGGAGTTCCATAGAACAGTGATCCTCTGAGTGAAAAGGTACTTTCTCTTATTTGTTTGAGATCCAGCACCAAAATGTTTCATGGCATGCCCCCCTAGTTCTAGTGTTGTGTGATAGGGAAAACAGCTTTTCCTTATCTACTTTGCCCACAATGTGTATGATTTTATAAACTTCAAACAGGTCACCTCTTAGGCACTGTCGTTCAAGAGTGAAGAGGCCCAGCCGTTGCAGCCTCAGATGCTAAGGAAAGTGTTCCACTCCCCTAATCATTCTGGTTGCCCTCCTCTGCACTTTCTCCATTCCATAATATCCTTCTGGAGGTATGGAGCCTTTTCACGCGACCCCTAAGATCCGCTGGCCACTTAAATTCGGACCAGAGATCTTAGGGGCTTGTCGCTCTTCCTGTGTCCCCACCCCTCCGCACTTCCTTGCTCCTGTCTGCGTGAGGGGAGGGAGAAAAAAAGAAAGGAAAAATGCAGGCTCACCTCCGTTCTGCCTCTTGCTCTTGCCGCGGCAACATTCCAGTCTCTTAAGTAGCTCTTAAAGGGGCGGGAGCCGAAAACAACAACAAACAGAAGCGAGGAGAGCCCCACACTCACTATTGTTACACCGCATCAAGGAATTTTCACCTCCAGAGAGAAGGTACTTGAAAGGTGCACTGGGACGCACTAAAGTGGGCGTGGTCGCACTTAATTTCCTGTAAACTCCGGAGCTGGTGGGGAAACATTTTTAAGCTCCGGAGCTGGGAGCCATTTGCCCCGGAGTTTAGGGGTTGTGTATAACGCCCAAGGTCACCAGAACTGTACACAATACTCCAGATGGAGCCTCACCATAGATTTAAAAAGAGGCAAAATGACACTTGCTGACTTATTTTCTATACCCTTCCTAATGATCCCTAGCATTGAGTTTGCTTTTTTCACTGCTGCGGCACACTGGGTTGACAACCTTCATTGAGCTGTCCACCAGGACACCAAGGTCCTTTTCCTGGTCTGTTGCACAGAGTTCAGACCCCATGAGTTTATAAATGTAATTGGGGTTTTTTTTGCCCCAACTTGCATCACTCTGCACTTACTAATGTTCAAGCTCATTTGCCACTGGTTTGCCCACTCCCCCAATGTTAAGAGATCCCTTTGGAGCTTCTCACACACACTCTCAGTTTTTACTACCCTGTATAATTTAGTGTCGTTGGCAAATTTGGCTACCTTGCTATTTACTTCTAGATCATTTATGTAAAGGTTGAAAAGCAGGGGTCCCTGTACTGAACCTTGGGGGACCCCACTCTTTACTTCCCTCCACTTGGAGAAGTGTCCATTTAATGCTACCTTCTGTTTCCTGTCCCTTAGCCAGTTGCTGATCCAGGACAAGACCTGTCCCTTGATTCTATGACTGGCAAGTTTATTCAAGGGCCTTTGGTGTGGGACCTTGTAAAAACCTTCTGAAAGTCCAGATAAACAATGTCAACTGGATCTCCCTTCTCCACATGCTTGTTGACACTCTCAAACAATTCCAACAGATTACTGAGAGATGATTTGCCCTTGCAAAAGCCATGTTGGCTCTCCTTCAGCAGCACCTTCTCTTCTACGAACGTGCCTATTAATTTTACCTTTTAGGATGGTT
This sequence comes from Phrynocephalus versicolor, assembly GCA_023846285.1. Classification (NCBI taxonomy): domain Eukaryota; kingdom Metazoa; phylum Chordata; class Lepidosauria; order Squamata; family Agamidae; genus Phrynocephalus; species Phrynocephalus versicolor. The sequence continues at coordinate 52,016,614 of JAHTLZ010000010.1, forward strand.
TCCATTACTTTACATGGGACACATGTCAAACTGATAGTTGGTAATTTCCTGGATCACCTCTGGATCCTTTTTTGATAATTGGTGTTACATTCCAGTCATCAGTCATCAGCACAATGCCTGATTTGAGGGAAAGATTATATATTTTGGCTAGGACATCAGCAATTTCATCTTTAAAGTTCCTTGAGAACTTGTGGGTGGATGCCATCTGCTCCTGGTGATTTGTTAACATTTAGTTTAACAAGACATGCAAATACCTCCTCCCTGGTTATTTCTATCTGGCTTAATTAAGGGATGTTGGAAACCATACCTCTGAACTGACTTTACAAGTTAGCTCTGAATTCACCTCATACCTACCGTCCCTGCCATCAATTTTAAGACTCTAGCTTGCAATTTTGCTACATTACTTATGGGGAGGATGTGGCTAACTTGATAAAATGGGATTTTATACATGATCTATATTATTTGTTTAGTAGTTCAATAAAGGTATTACTTCTGCATTTCTGTAATCTTTTTCCTAATTCCTTTTTGCATTTTGTAACCTTCAAAAAAACACCAATCCTTTCCTTCTTCTATAGGGCAGAAGATCTTCTTGTAAGGAAAATAAAAAGGACAAAAATACACAAGACATCATCAGCAAGTTTCAATGGCAACTTCCCATTTAGGTTCAGTGCATATACAGAATAGTAGACGGGAAGTCAAAGTGTGCAGATGTAATTTTAAAGTTCAGTTGACCAAGACACTCCCTGAATTGTGCCTTGAAATTAAATATTTTTTGTGCTTCTTACACAGAGATCCATGGCTCCAATTATTTCAAAGGTAGGTGTTCATAAAACTTTATATTATCCCAAATCTCACCTTCAGGGGATCCATTTTATCAACAGAAGAAGAAACACAGTGTTTCCTGAATTACATAGCCCAAGCCTATAAAGACACCTTTTCCTGTACAAAGCTGTAATTAGGAATGGCATTTAAGTCTTCTCCGCAAAACAGCAGACAGTTTTGATCTCAAGAAAACAAAAGGATCTGGAGACAACTATCATTTTCAGAATGAAGAATCTTCTGTACATGCCCATTTAGGATCTTTAGAATGCTTATTTACACCTTGCATCATTCATCTACTAATCAAGTGCAACATTAAGGACTTTTAAATAGATTTGGCAGGATGAGAATAAGCTGAACTATCCATAGCAGAATTCCTTTCTAGCAACTGTTCCTTCTTTGCTATTCTTCCATGAAAACACATTTATTTGATTTTTAAAAGGCAGAAGAGGGTGTTGACTGAGCCATTAAATTATTTCCAAGAGGCTAATATAGTACAATTTCTAGGCTACTAAATGGTTGCAGATAACTACATCAAATGCATTATTATTCTGCTACATTCTGGTCCCACACAACTACTGTGTCCTTCCTTGGTACTGGAAGGATTTAAGTTTCAAACAATTTTATATTATAAACCACACAAAAATCATATGCAGAAACTGATGGGAAGGAGAGGGATGTTGAGATTCAATTCTTAAAATAGATACACCCTGGGACTCATTTGTTACTGAAACCAATTAGTCAATTCCTATCCCAGTAGGGAAGCTAATTTGATCCTTAAATGTTGCTCTAGGGCAAGGTCTACAAATAAAGTGAAAAATATTAGATTACAAAGAAGCAAAAGAATGATGAAGCCCACAGAATTTATTGTAACACTAGTGATGTTCCACTTCTGTGCTGACATATGGAAAAGCATTTGATTCTCTGGGTACCCCCGTGGTTTTCTTTAATGTCATTCATCAATATTCCATTTATCAAATAGCACTTTTTCACTACATCATACTTGGAGGTTTCCCATTTTAATTCTGCATAAATCAAAGGAATTGGCAGAAGGGGAAAACATTCTCAATTTTACAGAGCAGAGTACCTGTGGATATTCTCTTATCTATGTGATATTATCTGGGAGTTGAGTCATGGCAACTGAAGTTATTTTCTTGTGAGATCGAAATGTTTCGCTGCCTATCCAAGAAGCAAAAAGTTTGGATCCCACCAGAAAAGAAGTCCAGTTGCTATGACTCAACTCCCAAATATAGAGCAATGGGGCACTCATACTAATTCAAAGATAATTAATGGTTCTTCCTCAGGTGCCATGTCCTCATAGAACGCTGGCAATCAGTATCATGATCTATTTTTTTTAACTAAATATATTCTAAATAGAGAAGCTGTACTTACTGAGAACCATTAGCTTAAATTTTTAAGCCAGAATGTTCTACACCTCAGGCCACACTTTCCATATATTTTGCCTTAAAGGATAACCTGCAGCAGATGGTATTTGTTATTATACATTATATGGCTGAAATATTACAATGTTCTTCTCTTTACAGTATTGAGAATTTCATGGTTGCAAAAAATACCTTTAATAATTCTGAACTGCAAAAAAAGCAACCTAAGGTGCCATGTTTATTTATTTTCTGCTTTTAAGACAAGAGCCATGTTTATTAATCAAGCCCATTACTTGCTATATATTGCAGGATAATGTATATCAACCCAACCTGGGGCACATGCTGGAAGCGAATGAGATGTTTCTAAACAGTAAAAAGACTGGCAAAATTGAAGTGTGCTATGACCAGCTTCAGCTGTATGTATATCACAATGTCCATTTCTGTCCATTCATTTCATTTCTATCACTTCGGATTGTATCAAGGCATTTCCGTATGCACCTGAGGCACTGCTCCACACGCACTACAAAGAAACCAATGAAGACTTTGCATTTAGTGTGCAGTCAGAATGATCCAAGTGTACATAAATATGCTTCCAAATGCTGGTTTGCTGTATTCACACATTTCATTTCAGGTCTACAATGAAAGACTTAGGTTTCTACCTAAAATCAAATGTGTGAAGCAGCGCTTTGTCATCAACATTCAACACTTCTGTTTTCACATGCTGGATGTCTGGCAAAACATAGTACAAATGAACTGTCAAAATGTAATACACCTGAAACTCAGAATCACTTTTGTGTCTCCTTCACTGTTTTTGATTTGAACTTCTGCAGTCATCTTGGTCTTAAACGAAGGCTCAGACTTAGTCTAAGGTCTACACCTTCCTTTGTTACACAGAAACTTCGAGCCCGCCGATGCTGAGGCTGCAACAGCTTTCTGGCACCTTTGAATTATTGTTTATATGAAGACAATAAAGGAAAAAAATCACTTTACCGACCAAAATAGTTTCTTTTCTCAGCAAAGAACAATTCATGCCTCCCTTGGAGGAGAATGTGAAATAGAACACATGAATGGGCCACGAAACATCTATTACAAAAATTGTTGTCACACATTATCATTTCTTGCAGTGGTAACAAAGAGTGGGATTAAGCAGCTCCTCTATAAAAATTGTCTTCAACAATGAAACTACCCCACACAGTGTTCAACACTATTCACACAGCAGCATCTCAGTGTCATTTTGGCATTCCTGCTTCTAAAGCTATTTATCTCTTGGGAAAATGTTAAATATGCCAACATTCTTCTCCTTCAGAGACACCACAACTCATCTTACAGACATCCTCAGGCACCATTGTTATCCTTTTTTTCCTTTCAATTTGGAATGTCCCCTGTGTGAAACCAATCTCTAATTATTGGTACCTCTTCTCTGTTTCCTGTAAAAACTTGAATTAATGACTTCAACCAGAAAGTACACTGCAGCAATAAGTGCTTTCTGGAACATCACTAGGAAACTCGGAGAAAGGGATTTTGTTTTCCTTTTCTTCTCATTGCAAGGGTGAACATGAAGCAACAGAAAGAGAAGCATGTTAGCTAATCCTACCTTGCCACTTCTTAGCCAGTAGTTTACCAAGGCAAGTCTACACAAAGGAGAGACAGAAGATGATCAGAGGTTATATTATGAATATATAGTAGACTTTGCCCCTTTTGATTGTGTAATTATCTCTGACTTGGATGTCAATATAATACAAATAATCTCTTTGATGAACCACATGGCTCTTCCACATTATTTCATGGCTAGTTAATTCAGTCATGTAAAGTAAACTGTATGCAAAATTACAGAGATACACTCTAGCAGTGACAAACAATGAATTATTCTCCTCTTAGGGAAGGCAATATACTTTGCCCAAATGTTCTATGGTAGGCAACTATTTCCCCAGCACACAGGAGAGCTAAGTATGCCCATAGCGCCCCTTGTTTGATTCCCCAGAAGTCTTAATCTCTTGCACCCCAATATTCATCCCCTCCCCACCCAAAATCTAGGGAATGGGATATAAAAAGGCTCCTCACACTCTCTAGAATGTGCAAGGGGGGAGGGGATTTTGCCAAATTCCAGCTGTGTCTGGTCACGTGGAGAGTAGACATGGTGTCCCTTTTGAAATCTGGTAATAAGATCACATCAACATTTTAACCAAAACTAGCAGAGGAGACCAGATTGGTTTTTACATCACACACCATCAGGAGCTGGTCTTTTTAACATTGTCTTCTAGCTGTTACAAATTCCTTGGACTAAAAATACTGAAAAGGCCATAAACCAACTTTGTAATCCATCTGAAGCATATATTGAAACTGAAAGCTGTATTATACCTTTTGATTTCGATGGAAAATAAAGTTTAGCTCCAATTAACTGTCACAGCTTCATAAACCTTTTTTTTAAAGTGTCATTTTCCATATTTCAAACATGCAGAGACATCTGTGTGTCTTCACCACAGACCACACTATGGATTGCGACACATTTAGTATCATCAAACATAATGTAGCATATATTTCTTGGGATAATAATGGGTTTTTCTTAAAACCCATTATCTAATAAATTGGTTCAAACTCAGAAAACACTTCAGGCACAATACATTTGCTGCTCTTTAAAATGTCACCATACTGTGTACTTTTTGCCACAAACACACACATCTACTAATCCAGAAGGCATTTTGGCAGAAGTCATGCTTTACAGTTTCCTGTAATGCAGACTTTTACACAAAAGCAAAAGGTCATTGCTTCTTCCTGGTACTTTTCTGAACAGGAAAACAGACAACCTCGAACTTCCAGCAGATGTGAGTAGAAGGGGACAAAATGCTTTCAGAAGTCAAAAATGGGGATTTTATTTAGGATCAGTATCTCCCAACAATCATGGCAAATGGCTGCTTTAAACAAGCCAGGTCCTCTTCATCTTGCAAGAACATCCACCTTTATATTTCAAAATTGAAAAGATAATTAAGTTGTAGGCATAGCCTAAACAAAAAGAATGTTACTGGGTTAGATACGCAAGCAGGAGACAATCAGGTCTTCTGCCTGTCGCATTCTCTCTCTTAATGCATGCAATGACTCCCAACAACACATCATGGCAATTTTCACCAATTCAAGACTTCTTGATGAAAGGAGACCCAGGAACCATGGGTGCCTCAGGACAAAAATAGGAAATGTTACAACTCATGTTGCTAACCTTCTTAGGCAAAATGCAAATGCAGGCTCAGATGATGGATAGCACTGGATGATTTCTTTCTGTTTTCCAGCATGCATGCTGGATGTAAATGCCTCTGACCGAATGGGTCATATGACTATAATAAACTATTTGATTTGATACGTCTTTTTTGTAGATGTTCAAAGTAGAGAAGCCATACCACATTAAGAGAAGTGGCTCTTACACACTTTGTCTCAGTGCGTTAATCGTTGCAGTTGTATTTCAGCCACATGAACAGCCACCTATGTACCTTAACATGCCAGTTGTCATCACCTGGCAGCCTGCTTACACTGGAAAACTAGAAGACTTATCTTCACTTCCCTCCCAAAATTCCAGTATCCCTCTGTCACTTTCTCACCTTGCCCTCCATTTCTTTTGTCACTCTCCGAACCAGAAAACTTGTATAAACTTTGTACAAGTTTTCCAGCAAGTTGGAAAGATTTTATAGATCAGTGAAAGCAAATAAACAACAACAACCATATATCACAGAGAGTGGTGTTTCAAATCTAGCCACAACAAACATTGCCTGAATCAAGAGTTTGCAATATAAAAGAACAGCAGGTTTTATGAACGTACACATGCAAGAAGTCCACACAGGTCTACACCTAAATGACATGCAGATATGCAACTGACTTGGGGCTGAGTTACAGCAGAATCTTATTAATTCAGCACTAACAGCAGGATGCAGTACCTTTGACCATGGATGCACCGTACCTGCAACCCACTATGGAACCCTCCCATGGCAGTCCCACTATGGAGCAAGCTATTGCCTTTAGAAGCATAGAATTATGAAGTTGGAACGGACCTACAAGGCCAACTCCCTGCTGCACGCAGGAATGCAAATCAAAGGATATCTGCCAGGTGGTTGTCCAAATTTCTCTTGAATGTCTCCAGTGTTAGACCACTCACAATCTCTTGAGATCATTGGTTCCACTGCCACATCACTCTTAACAGTTAGGAAGTATTTCCTGATATTCAGACAAAAGATGGGTACTCTTAGCATGAGTCAATTGTTGCGTGTCCTACACTTTGGGATTATTGAGAACATATCCTCCCCCTCCTCTGTATGGCAGCCCTTCAAATCTTTGAAAAGTGCTATCATATCACCCCTCAGTCTTCTTTTCTCTAAGCTAAGCATGCTGAATTCTTTCCGTTTTTCCTAATAGAGCTTGGTTTCCAGCCCCCTGATCATCTTCGCCACCCTCCTCTGAACTTATTTAAGACACCCTGGCTCAGGCTCATCTCAGTTCTCCAATTTACCCTCCACCTTTTCAAGTCATCCATCTCCTGCTTGATCATCAACACAGTTTTCCAGTGTAAGGAAAGTTAATTCAGCAAGTACCAGTCCCGTTCAGATGTTAACAAGAAACCATAGCCCAATGTAACATAAATGTTTCCACAAATAATGCTTCTGTTTCTATTGTCCCATTGTTCCATTCCTACCACCACCACTTCCCTCTTGTTTAAATGGGAAGATTTGAAGAGTCTGCTCATGACTTGGAGCTTCAGCATCCCAGTTTGTACAATCTCTTGTGATTTAACAAAGTAGCATCAATCTCAGTTTTGCACCCTGGTCCGCAAACTATATATTGATAGGAAAAGTAGCTGAGGTTTGGTACCTTTGATACAAGCTTCAGCCAATAATTACCTCTATCTCATTAAGAGAAGTGGAAAGGAGGAGGAGGAGGAGGAGGAGGAGGGGTGTGCAAGTCTGTCACTTATTGTAGCACTTTCTTCTCACATAAAACCATGGTTTATCAAGCCATGTTAACAGAGTCATTGTCTAAGATCAATTTTCTACTCTTATTGCTTCCAAAACAGTAAACTGCTCCCAGGCTCTGGAACTCCTTGCCAAGAGAAGCTGGGTTTAGTGCCTCCTTTCTACCCTTCTAGAGGGGGAAGCAAAGACCTTTGCATTGCCACAGGCTGAAGATAAGATCAGAAAGAGGTAAAAAAGTTTGAGGGGTGACGATGAAGGAGTTAGAAAGGATCATCAAGTTGTACGGATGTATCACTGGAGGCGAGGCCATGATCATACACTCTTGAATTCCTGATTGCTTTATGTGGGTATGAAGCTGGATGGTGAAAGCTGGATGTTGAAGAACTATCTTTGAAGGCAAAAATGATGAAACGGAGCCTGTCCTACTTTGGGTACATCATAAAGCAAGACTTGCTAGAAAGACAATGCTGAAAAAAGTTGAAAGTAATAGGAAAAGAGGACTGGAGATGGATTGACTCCATCAAGGAAGCTTATATAATTCATAAGAGCTGAGGAGGGCAGCTGAAGGTAGGACATTTTGGAGACTGCTCATTCGTAAGGCCATCATAGATTGATATGACATGGTGCCGCCATCACCACCACCACCACCACCACCACCACCACCACTACAACAACAACAACAGCAGCAGCAGCAGCAGCAGCAACAACAACAACAACAACAACAAGGCTTCAGCAATCAAGAATCTCAAATCAGATTTGAGGGTCTTAACTGCCAATGTGCTGGTTTTCTTTTTAAAGGCAAATAAGTATTAGCATTTTAATAAAGTGATATCAAAGTGTTTTATTTTTAATTACATTTAGATAAGAGTGGATTTACTTCTATTGTACTGTTATTGTATTTTAATTTTCCACCGTTGAATTTGTTTTGCACAGCTCCTTAGATCTCATTTGTGGGTGAAAATTGGCAAAGATACAAAACAAAACGCGCAAAATAGAATTCCTGTGCACCACACATTACTAATAAAGATGTTAATCAGTAGGGTGGGATTGGAAGGAGGAAGAGAAACAGACAGAACGGCTGCTACTTTAAACTCAAAGAAAAGACCAGGACTCCCTCAATTGTGAAAAATTATTTTTAAAAAATAAACAAATAGTTATTGCACAAACCCTCTGATGTAGCTTAACTAAAACCATAACATCCGTCAAAGCTCATGTGCCCTGAAGAGCGATTAAGGAGAAGGAAACAGAATCTGAATCTCTCTCTACTCCCTCGCTTCTGCTTTCATCAATTCTCCATTCTTTCTTCCTTCCTCCATGTCCCAACCTACAACAACACTTCACATACTTTTTAGAAACATGCACAACCCAATTTTGTCCAGCAGTTTAGCAGAGTGTGACTGACAGAAAGGATCCAGAGGCTTACGTTTCCATCCACAGCACGTCCCTAAATAACCAACAAGAGTGGGAAGGGCTCTCTCTGTGAATTATCGAGCAAAAGCCAAAACAACAATACAAAATGTACGCTCTAATCTGTGAGGGAAAAACCACCCTCTTGGTTTCCTGAAATTCCCCAAGAGACAGGTGCCGAAGTCTGGAGGATTATGTTTTAATAAGTAGTTGAACCGACGGGACATGAAAGCCAAGAGAGGCAGCAGGGGTGCAGAAACAGTTTTGCTGGTAACAGCTTTCATTGCGACAGCTTGCTGAGACATGGTGGATAAAAAGGACAGATGAATCATTAGAAGGAGGGGTCTAAGTGAACAGGCTGTGCAGACTTGGGTACAACTCCCCCCGCCACCTGCAAGCACAGTAAGTCATACTAATCCCATTCATTCTGCTGCGTACATCGTTTGACTGTTGTTCTCTGCTGGTAACAGGCTTAAAAGTTAGACATTGCAACCACTCCACCAGCAAAGAAGTGTCATCTCGCAAACAATGCAGAAAGGCATCCAGAGGGCATAAACTATCTCGTGTAACAAAGGCTTCTGGCCAGTTCTCATATCCTACCACTACTCTACCAAAGTTGTTGGAGCTATCAAGACAAAATAAAAAAGGAGAGGTCTTCTGAGAATCCAGCTCCAACTGCCCATCTAGCAGAATAAGAATGTAGAATCCTGAGCAGACAGTACCCAGACTTCAAATTGGTATTAGGTTAACATTATCCACACAAAAAAATAAATCCGCTTTGCTGAGAGAAAATGGACAGAGACAAAAGTTTCCAGCCCATCCCTCACCTTGTTTTGCTTGTTTCCCAACAACAGAAACATTTTACGTAGGGCAGTGGTGAATCATGTGAGTTCTCCATTCCGGAATGATAATAAGGTGGCAGAACCAAGTTTTCATTCCAGACGGCAAGGGGAGGATTTATCAAGTCTTACATGTGCAAAACAAGAACAACAATAAACAAACCCTGATAAGTAGAAAAACAGAGTTAGAAAATCAGGAGAGAGTTATATTAGAAACCTTGCCTGGCTTTGCTTTTTGCGGGAAGTCACTTGCCAGATAAATAGCTGCCCCAAAATGTTATTTCCCACTGGCTGAGTGAGGAATTCTATATCTTCTGAACTATCATCTCACTTTGCTTGATGCACATATCCATCCGCATCCAGGTTCAAGGGAAGGCAAATGGGTGGCCCTTAAGCCTCTTTTCACTGTTTGCCTGACCTGATGGAACATGCAGGGGAATTTTCCAGGAAGTCCCACCCAAGATTCAACAAACAAGTTTGGCTCTTTTGCCTTTATTAACCACTGGGGTAGCTTGACACTTACTAATGTTGAAGTAGGATGAGGGCAATGAGGAGAGGCAAAGTTATTTTAGTTTTGCTGGTGTAGTGCATGCACAAGCAGCAAGGTGTCTGCATGAGGTGCTGGGATCAAATATTACTTCTTCCCTCTCCACACAGCCAGGAGGAAAAATAAACCCACATTCTGTTTTTACTTTGCCGAGTTTTCTGCACAATGCAGCAACAGACTAAGGGTGCAGCTACACTGGCAGTCTGAATTGCTCCAATTCAGCTTTGCTGTAGCTTGATTTGCAGCCTACATTACAGCTGAGCTCACAGTCAGTGATTACACAGAGGTTTCAGACTGATTTGGGAATTAAATGTTCACACTTGATGCAATACAATTCTCTTTTCTGAATGGCTGGCAAGCCATTTGGTTTTGAAAGGGTTGTACAGTGTTTCCAAGAAGGTGGGAGGATTCCTAACTTGTTCTAGTGTGTTCAAAAATACCCCATACCACACAGAAACAGAGTGTTGCCAAAAGGAACTCCGAAGCCACCTGACAGCAAATAATAACAGCAAAATATAACAAAAATACAAGATCTGAAAGCTTACAAATCTGTTGACTTTGGGGGGGGCACCCAATAAAGTTATGACATGATCCCAAAATAAATCGGACAGTATTGGTTAACATTCCAAAGGCTGCAATTCAGATCAATGTCAAAATGGCATTAAAGCTTATATTCACAGAAAAGACATAGGCCCTTACTTCACGAGGCGCGGCGCTCCGCAGCGATATTGCCTTCGATTTGAATTCGGAGGCGGTCACGTGGCGGTCACGTGTTCTCGCTTCGCTCCCGCCCCTGTTTCTCAGTACTCACGAGCTGCAGTTTTAGGACCGATTCGAGCACAACCTCACCTGCTCCCTTCGCATTCGCATGCCACTTTTCAACGTTCGTTATTTCCCATCCGTCCTTTAAAAAAATTCCTACCAACGGCGTATTGATGCATCGATACTGGACTGTCAGTTGCAATGGCTCTACTGATTTCAACTGTTTCCTGGCATCGTTGGCAGCCCCCCCCGCCGCCGCCGCCGCTACTCGGGGGGAGCCCCGCATGGCACAGCCGCCCACCCTCCGCCGCTTGCACGCTGCCTGCCCCGGGTGCCCTGCTCTGGCCGGGCGAGGCAGCAGCGGCTCCTCCTGCTCCCGCCGCCGCCGCCGCCGCCGCTACTCGAGCGAGGAAGTAACAGCGCAAAGCGATGAAACGATATAGTGATGCATCGATAACCCTGTTTGAATATTTTTAAAAAAACTTGAAATAAAAGCCAAAAACCGAGACCACACGCCACGTTGGGAGCGAAGCGAGATGCGAAGCGAAAAGATTCCCGGCAACTGGCAGGGGCACCACTCGCCCCGGTTGGAGCACGGTAAAGGGGGCGTGGTCGGGGTGGCATCGCAGCCAAAAAGGAGGGGCGTACGGACTAAAACGATCGATTCGGACAGGAAAAAAGGCTAGCCGCGAATCGAGCGGCTCGTGAAGTAACGGCCATAGTATCCCCCATCCCACCCCACCCCACAAAAAAAGAAAGGAATTTCTATGAAGATATCAAGGAATGAAGCCAGAGCATATGGGTTTACTATGTCTATCACTTTTCTTCTTTCCAAATTATAGATGGAAAAGTTCTCCTCCAGCAACCAGAGGAGCCAGGATCCTTTGCCAGTTAGTAGACTGCAGGAGGCAGTGAACAGTCACAGGTCCTCTTGCCAAATATTTCAGAATCTGCAAAATTGCCAAGTTAGTTTGGCAGAAAAGTTTTTTTGAAAAGTATTCTGGAGAGGCAATATGGCAGAAATTCAGGACAGTACAGTATTCTGGGCTGAAGTTGGGATGGTGTTTATGTTTTAATGGACTCGAGGTCAGATTTTCATCACCAACTCCAAAAGCAAAGATTATTCTCTGTGTCAAAGCAGAGGTTTTGCTCCATGTTCCTATAGAGAGGAGGGGAACAGACTCTAGTACCAAACTGATGTACCTCAACAAAAGCACAGAATTACACACGTCTACTCTAAACCTGCTCAGAAGAATACAGTAAATACAGTGACCTTATAGCCCTTTGCACAGCTGTCCTATGTTCTAGCCACTATTAGATATATATGGATTAGGACAAAATGCCTGGTGACCAATATCTTTGGCCCTGCCCTTTTCAGACATAAATATAACCCAGTTCCCTGCTTCTCAGGGCTTGGCTATACTACTGAAATGAATTAGGAGCTGGATCAGGGATTTTAAAGTCAGTTGTAGTTTGAGAGTCAGTGTGTACATCCTCTTGGGAAAACTTTTAATCAAGTAGTAACCTGCCAGGTGCTGGTGGTGGAAAGGAAGTGGAGGAAGATGAGGGAGTGGCACTGCTTACCACTGACACCTCCATTTTTTCTGTCTCCTTCTCACTTTTGGAAACTTAACTTTTGCCTTGATCAAGGTGATGCGACCACCCTGCTAGTCTTCCACATTTCTTAGACAGAAGCCAGGTGCCACAGTTCTCCACTTGCCTGGAACAAGAGAGAAAGAGTAGGCAGGCCAAAAGGGGCTGAAGTGATTTTTTTCAAGGTCCCTCATCATGTTTTAATATTTGTTTTATATATTTTTCCAAAGTGAAATAGCACTAAATTGGTATTGGAGAGAGGAAAAAAGTGTAACAGACAGGAGTAAAAAAAATGTTACCCTGCAGCCTGAAACACATGAACCTGATATCCAATGCTTAAACTTCACAGACACAATTTCCTCCAGCACATGCGAGCACACGAGCCAAAAAATTCAAGATAAAACATGTTCACAATCAAGTTAAAATAAACAAAAGCAAAAGCAACTTTATATATAAAGTTGCTATCCAACAAAAAAAAAACTTTGCAGAAAAAAAATCACCTTTAACCTCATCATCATGCAGACTGATATTTTTAAATCAATTTCATACATGGCAAGCCTGACACATAAATGAGCCCTCAGCCATGAGTTAAATCTTGATTACATTTTTGACAACTTTCTAAAAAAAAGCTATGCATTAAATGTGGGCTTTATTCTTCTGTGAAGTTGCACTGCTGGTACCTAGCCAAATCTGCAATTCCCAAGTTGCAACTGTAACCAAAATCTCTTTCAGAACTGAACAGACCACACTTTTTTTGAGGACTGATGAAATCATCAAGGATTTGTATTCTCACTGAGAAACGTTTCCTCCAATTTTTAGTTCCACCAGGCGGGAGGCTCTGCCCCTTGCACACGCAGTGTTGCCCCTCCCCACAAATATGTGACCCTCCCTGCCCCATATAAGTTCTGTTGAGACTAGAAACAAAGGAGGTGAAACTGATGATTGAGTGGGGGAAGAGGAGCCATGTGCAGAGAGAGGCAGAGTTGCACAGACCTTAAAGGGAAACTTACTGAGCAACCAAAGCAACTTCTCACTCTCATATAATGCAAAAAATAGTTTATAAAATTAAACACAACCTTGGCCATAAAGCAAGTCTCTTCCCCCACCCCCACTCCCCAAAGTCCGCTGTAAATGTCCTGAATTTTTAAAAGGCCTGACTCATGCTCTGTGTGTGGGGGGAGGGGGTTCAGTCAGCACAGCTGACTCAACTCCATCTTTTTCACAGCCAGGAACCTTCCTCCCACAGGAACCTATATTCTGTCCTCAACGATGACAGGCAGCTCTATGATATATTTTTTCAGATCTTCTTTGCAGATGAAGCAATAGGAAAAACATGGAAGGAAGCACAACTCCACCCCATTAATATTTTCCCAGCCATGCCATTTCCAAGGTCCTGTTAGGTTAATCACATCCAACTTCTGGAAAACAGGGTTCTCAAGGTATATATTTAATCAGTGGCTTTACCAGTGTCACCACTTACCACTCACCCCCTTGAATTTCCATGGGTCAGGCAAGATTCAAACATTGCTATCCTGAAAAGAGTGTGGTGGCTCAGCGGGCTAGAGAGATGAAATTTCAGCTGCAAAGTTGGCACCTTGGCGGTTCGAATCCCGGGTGCCCTGCAGCGGAGCGAGCTCCCGCTGCTAACCTCAGCTCCTGCCAACCCAGCAGTTCGAAAGCATGTAAATGCAAGTAGATAAACAGGTACTACTGTAAAAAGCGGGAAGGTAAACAGTGTTGTGCCCAGAAATGCATTCAGCCATGCTGTCCACATGGCCATGGACTTGCACGACACTGGCTCTTTGGCTTTGAAACGGAGATGAGCACTGCCCCTAGACACAGCTAGCACGCAAGTGTGGGGAGAACCTTTATATTTACCTTTATTCTGAGTCCTAGGTCCTACAGAAATGGCATAGTGCACTTCAACTAGAAGAGTGCCCACACTTCAAGCACAATCTGGAATGGAGGAAATCAGACAGGCTGGGTGGCTCGCTCAGTGGTTTGGGCACCTGGTTGTGGAGCTAGAGACTGAGAATTCAATTCCCCACTATACTCCCCCAGCAGGGGCTAAATCTGATGGTCCATAGGGTCTTCTAGCTTGCTAGCTCTGCAGTTCTTAGATGCTTCTCTTACTCAGGAGCTGGCCCATGCGCTCTTCCTTCTGTATGGCAACAACATGAAACCCAACCTAGTCATAGCTTTTTGTCAAATATGTCCACACAACACAAATGCTTTTGTGGACTCCTAAAAATGCAATCTGAAATAGCCCTAAGAAGTGCTGAAACCTACCAAGCACTGCAGTCTCACTCTATGACCCAAGCGGCATTTCCACTGGTAGCAGCACCATCTTCAGATCTCCACTAGCTCTAGTGTCTCACCTGAGGGATCATGGGTCTATAATATAAAACAAAATCCTTCCTGCGTCAGATACAGCTATCAAGTCCACCAAGGAAAGAGCCTCAGGTAGAAGGGTACACATTTTGCTAAATTGTCAGGTCTTTCCATCTTCTACCCCCCCCCCCTTTTACTGTGTCCCAGCCCATCACTACTGAATTTCCCACACCACCAGTTGCATTTTGTGGCCAAGTATGAGGTAATTTCCCTCCCTCTAATCAGCCCTTTCCCTTGAGAGACTAGATCTAGTTATTTCTTCTTACACTCAGGCAGTAGAAATGATGCTGAGTTAAAACTCCAGGCTGTTAACAGGATGATTACAGGCTGTTTTGATTAGCTAATAAGGAATCCCAGCAGAAAGCTACATTTACATTGGCAATTCGTCATATGACCCAACAGTAAAATTGCTCTACCACAGTAGGCTTTAAATATACCCTACGCTAGATGTGTATTTTAACTACTGTACTGAAACTTGCAGGACCCCCCAATCGCCTCAAGGCAGAAGCTAAGGTCTCTGCTAAAGTTAAAAGCAAAGGAAGGAAGTTCTGCTATTCAACCAGTATGGATATCTGGAAAGCCGCCAGCACAAGCTCTCCTCGGTAGAGTCTACACAACCAAGGATTTCAGGAAACTGGATGTCACCAGTTTTTTCTCCCCACCCCCACCCATCCTCCAGGTGTTTTTGACTGTGACCCCCCCCCCCCCCCCCCCCGTCAGTGTTCTGCTGCCTAGAAATGATGGGTTGTTTTGGTCCAACATACCTAGATGGTGCCAGGATCAAAAACTGGCAGGTGTCCTTGCAGGAAGAAACGAGTGTTTCCTAGATCTGGTATCCCAAACTCCTTTAACTGGACCAACAGGGGATTGAGACTGGCCTTGGCTGCATGGAAAGTCGGAGCTTTGAGGGGCATCTTAGAGCATTATAAAGCAACATTAAAGCTTAACAATTGATAACATAGTGTCAGTGCAATCACACGAGAGATATAAACAAAGTTATAAGTGGTTATTTTAAAAAGTCTGTGTAGCCATATATGGTATACAGTGACACCCCCCCCCCGCCATTTCGCGGTTCCAGTATTGCGGTCCCACTACATCGTGGGACCGCAGTACCGGAACCATGGGGGGGGCAGGGGGGCGGGTTAGTCCGCGCCAACCCCACCTCCGAGAAGCCTCTGGGGTGCGTGGAGGGAAACGGGGGGAATCCGGGCGCTCCGCGCAGCCCTCCCATGCACCCCCCAAGAAGACTCGGGGCCGATCACTCTCCGCCGCCCCCAGGCCCCTCTGGGAGGCCTCCGAGCTGGGCGGGGGGCGCTGGGAGCAATCCGATCGCTCTCCGCGCCCCCCGCCCCTTCTGGGAGGCCTTTGAGGCGGCCGGGGAGGGCACCGGGAGTGATCTGATCGCTCTCCGCGCCCCCTACCCCTTCTGGGAGGCCTCAGAGACGGGCGGCGGTCCACTGGGAGCGATCCGATCCTTTTCCACAGCCCCCCGCCCCTTCTGGAAGGCCGCGGAGCCTCGTGGGGGTGGCGGGGAGCGATCCAATCGCTCTCCACGGCCCCCCTCCCCTTCTGGGAGGCCTCTGAGCTGGGCGGGGGTGCTGCCAGGAGCGATCCGGTCGCTCCGCACGGCCCTCCCACACACCCCGGAGAAGCCTCGGGGCCGTGCAGGTGGGCGGCAGCAGGGGGAGGTAAGATCCCCCTGCCACCGTGGCATGCTGCGCAATCACCCCCTGCCCCCCACCCGCTTCCGCATATCGCAGATTTTTGTACATAGTGGGTGGGGTGGGTCCCTAACCCCCGCGATCAGCTGGGGGTTACTGTATTCATAAAAAGGCACACTATGTAGACCATAATTCAGGGAAATCTTGCCTGAAGAGAAAGGTTTCTGCCTCTTTCCAGAAAGACAGCAGAGATGAGGCAGTCCTGGACTCTAGTGGGAGGGAGTTCCAGAGTCTGGGCACAGCAGCTGAGAAGGCCCTTTCATGTGTTCCCACAAGGCATACCTGTGAGGGAGGCAGGATGGAGAGTAAGGCCTCTCCTGATTACCTAAACACCCGAGTTGGTTCATACTGTGAGATTTGATCTTTGAGGAAGCTAGGACCCAGGTCCTACAGTGCTTTGCAGGTTAAGGTCAGTAGTACTTTAAATTGTACAGGATAGAATGAGTGGCAGCCAGTGGAACTTCTTTATTAGGGGTGTAATGTGGTATCTGTAACCTGCCCCAGTCTACAATCGGGATGCTGAATTTTGAACCCGTTGAAGTTTCCTGAGGCTTTTCAACATGAGTCCCATATAGAACGCATTACAGTAGTCCAGTCAGGATGTCACGAGGGCATGAGTTACCATGGCCAAAGCAGGTTCTCCAGAATGAGCGTAACTGGCATACTAGCTTTAAATGTGCAAATGTACTCTGGCCAGATACATGACCTGTAAGGAGGCATTCACTACTCTACCTAACTAGTCTGCCATATCTTCTCTGGCAGCTTTTTTGATCCATGTGGGGCAAGGATCCAGCAGACATGTGGTGGTTCTCATCTCCCCAAGGGTCCTGACCACGTCATCCGGCTGTAGATGAAAGTCATCTATTAATACAGGACAGTCGGGGGGGTTTATTTACTGGCTCTGGATCAATAGCAGCATACAAGGTAGCCCAAATCTGAACAATTTTGCCTGCAAAGTGTTGTGCAAATTATTTGCAGCGAGTTACAGAGTGGTATGTGTCATCCACCCACTGGTCTGCATGTAGCAGACTTTTGACTGTTTGGAAAAGCTCCACTGGGTGATTTTGTGCCAAAGTAATGGTGCTGGAGAAAAATGGTTTCTTTGCTGTCTCCACTGCCTTGGAACAAGTCTTCCAAAGGCCCTTCACTGTTTCTTTGTCTGTTTCAATCTGTGTTTTCCACCAACGCCTTTCACCTCTATAGGCCACCCATTTCAATTTTGCCAGCTTTCCAATGAACGAAGCAGCCAATTTGGGTCTATTTTGAGGAAGGAGACATTTAGGAGCTATCTGATCAATGGCTTTGCTCATTTTCCCATTCCAGTGATCAACGAAGGATTCAATAGAATCACCTGTCAGAGAAGTAGGAAACTCCCCAAGGATGGTTACAAAACCATCTGGATTCATCAACCTTCGGGGTCATATTGCTTTTGTCTGATTTCCCTCCCTGCCCAAGCTCTGAGTTGCAACAAGCCTAAAGCACACTACAGTATATAGTGGTCAGTCCATGACAATGGGACTTCAGAAAGTTCCTTTACCTCGAGGTTCCCCAGAGCTGATTTTATTTTCAAACCTATATCTACTCTATTAATATACAGTATAGGTGCTCTGACAACCCTGTGCAGGTGCCATCTTTATCCCCACAAGTAAGTTGTCATTCTTTCCTCAGAACTTTGCACAATGTATTGAAATGAATAACCTTCTTTTTACTAAAGAGATCATGCCATTCCTGTTACAGGTCTGTACTCTTCTATAAAGACATTACCTAATACACTTCTAAAAATGGCACAAAGAAGTCTACCCTCCAGTTTTTCAAAACAGAGAAAAAGATTCTGAAAACATCCCCAGCATAGGGCCTTACATATGTTCTGTACTGCAACTACTATGGCTTCCACTTTCCCTGGCCTGTGGCTATATTATTCAGGGCTGAGAGAAGTTGTACCTCAATGGGACTACAAAGAGAGGAAGTTGTGCACACCAGCTTTTGAGTTGTGGTTGTTCCTGGGCGGGGGGGTTGTTTTTTGTTTGATTGGTTTACTTTGCTTTTTAGGGACTTATACCCACTCTTTCACAAAGCTGAACAGGATGATGTACCAGTAAAAAGGAGGCCATTTGCCTTTTTAATGGTACATCAGTAAAGAGTCACAAACCGCAGCTCTCCCTAGTGAACTATCTCATTTACCTCTCAGTTTTATGCTGTGGTCATGCGGTGTAGCTGGTTATACATAAAAACCCACAAACCAATATTCTATCATCTATGTCTCACTGGACTGATACAGACAAGTTATTCCTCAGTTTGCAAGTGTTCTGCTTCTGTACTCTTCCGCCCAAAAACTTGGTATATTTCTGATAATTACTGCATGGTCAAATAAAGGCCTCAGTAGATATGCAGTGGCAAAGAGGAGTTTGGGAAGTTGGTTTTCCATCCTCTGACACTCTCGCCTGCCTGCGCCTCACCCCATTCTTGCCTGCCACTCCCAACCTTTCTTCCTCCTACTCAACACGTGTCTCCAGATGATAAAAACAAAGCAGGACACTCAGTTTAAGAACTGTGCACAAAACTCTTTCCTTTTTACACACACACATGGGGGGGAGTAAATCAGGTTCAAGGTAATGGTTTTACCTTATAAAACCCTCCACAGCATAGGACCTGAATATATGACGGAGCACCTGTCCCTTAGATTAATGAATGCCTGTCCACCTAGTTCTTCTTTAGCGTTGGCACTTATGGTGGCCACCCCTAGGGAAGCCCAAAAAAACTGCTATGAAAAACTAGGCTTTCTCAGTGGCTAGCCCTGCTCTTTGGAACCAATTGCCAGTCGGCATCCCCTTGGCTCCATCTGTGGAAATGTTTAAGAATTCTTTGAAAACCTGGCTCTACCATGAGGCTCTTGGCAGTGCTGCATGTTGCTCACCACCTACCTAACTCCCTATTATGATTTGTCCGTGCTATGTGTTTATTATGTTTAATGTATGTAAAGTATTATTTTTATTTTATTGTTTTAACTTTACTTGTACACCACCTGGAGTTTTTCATTGAATTAAACTTTGTTGATGTTGTGCCATTACAGTCATGACCGACTTTTCGTGACCCCATGCCCATGGAGTATTCTTGGCAAGAATACTGGAGTCACTCGCCAGTTCCTACTCCAGGCACATACAAGCACCTGGTATTCTCTGGTGGTCTCCCATCCAAGTACTAGCCAGGTCCCACCCTGCTTAGCTTCCAAGATCAGGCGAGATCGGATGTACTCATACCATCTTGGCAGCGTAAGAATTAAACTTGGCAGTAAATAAATAAATAAATATATTATTTCAAAATTATTTCAAAATTTCCAGAAATTTTACATCTCTAATCCTGCATAAATAAACTGTAAACCACCCAGAGAGTGCTTTCAGCACTGTAGAGCAAAAGCAAGGCAAAGTGTTCTGCTTGTATACCAGGCCATACCACTTCAAGTAGTCTCTGGGTGATTTACAGTTTACTTATGCAGGATTAGAGATGTAAAATTACTAGTTTAATTGCAGTATGCAAGCTACACACACACACATATAAATGTAGTATATAAGCAGAACACTTTTTGCTTTACAGATTTTCTGGTTAAAAATTAACTCTGATCTCTAAGCACAGCAGGAGTTAATAATTTGACACCAAAAGCTTCAATGGTAAAATTAATCTACATCCATTAAGATCATTTGTCATGCACTGCAGGGGACTGAAGTCTCTGGATGAAACACAACATTAACAGGGAATGTACATTTCCTTTGCTTCTGAGTGTCCATCACAAGGAGCACTCCAAATAAAGTTACAAATTATCAGCATTTTAATTAGCTTTCCATAATAATTAATGTGAACCAACCAGATACCATCAGCAACCAGATACCGTATTTTTTGCCCTATAAGACACACTTTTCCCACCCTCAAAAGTAAGTGGAAATTTCTGTGCACCTTATAGAGTGAACATATACAGTATATCACAGATTTTCATTTAGAGATAAGATACCCATCACCCCGTTTGCAAAGAGGCTTCCTCCAGGGAGCCTCTCCCCACCCCTTCCCTTCTGCAGCCAAGATTCCCCAATCCAAAATCACCTTGTTGCAAAGAGCTCCATGGAGCCTCTGCCCTCCCCTTCTGAAGCCTGGATTCAACAGCTCCTATTACCTGGTTTGCAAGCCTCCTCTTTTGCAGCTTGGATTCCACAGGCTCCAAGTACCTCATTTGCAAACCTCCCCTTCCCCCCTCCATAAAACCTTAGGCTAAAGATATTTTTCTTGTTTTTCTCCTCTAAAAACTGTGTACATCTTATGGCCCGGTGCGTCTTATAGGGTGAAAAATACAGTACCCAGAACAGAAGTTATAAGCTGCACAACTTTTGACACAGTATATTGAATCCAATTCACAATACACACATTGTCCACTCATTGGTACAGTACTTGACCACCTGCTGTATCTGTGCAATCACAGGCAAGGTTTTTGATCCCTAATATGCTACTACTGCACATGGTGAGTGGCCTCTGTTTAGCCTGGTGCATCACCAATTGTGCAGATCTGGGATGAAAGCAGGCAGCCGCTGACATAGTACTGCAGCCTGAAGCACTGTGAGCTAAATGCACGAAGAAATATATGACACAGGGTCAAAAATCAAAATATTCAAGATGCTGAAAAAGAGCACTACTATTTGACCATGGGAATGCGGGTGATATGGGAATAATTCACAAGAAGTGTCTTTCTTGGCTTGCAGTAAGACATACAAAACCTAGGAAGCTGTTCATTCACACCTGCACTAAAAGTCAACACATCTCCTTTATGGTTCCCACAAGGCATGAGTTCTCACAATTCAACAGTTAGTCATAAGTCTGAACTCTTGACAGCTCTGAGCTTGTTAGAAGTTGGTAGCACAAGGTAATTTGCACTATTAGAGTTAAACACAGTAACAAACACTTTAATCTAGAAGGAAATCAAACCTCCTGAGGGGGTTGAATCTTGGCAGCTCTAGGCTGAACTCACATGACAAGTAGAAGTATACTTCTGTCTTAGAGAAGATTGCTGAGACCATTGAGCTCCTCGCTCTTCCAAGAACAGTGATCAGAAACGGAGACTTTGCCAGTTACAAAATAGGTATAAGGTAACTCACCACAGACTCTGCACCCAGTCTTGGCCCACTCCATTAATCATAACAGAATCATAGGTTAATGGGGTTGGAAGGCCATCACGTCCAACCCCCTGCACAATAAAATTTTAATTCAGTTAGCACTCTTGTGCACCAATAGGACGAATTTACTGATGCACACATAGTTTGCGTTAAGTTCAACCATGTCCCCTCAAAATGCATTTTACCATAAGAGTGCCTCAGCTAAGATATATCACCGCAAGTAACTTTTTATAGGATGCTGTCACTCACTTCAAAGCTGTTCAATTTACCATGCTGTCACAGTTACAAAGTACAGTGATGCCTCTCGAGATGAATTTAATTCATTCTACGGGGCAATTCATTTTATGAAAAATTCATCCTACAAAATGCGGTTTAATGCGGTTCTCATAGGAATGCATTGAATTTGTTTTGCGAGGCCTCCCATAGGAAAAAATTGTCTTACAAGTTTTTCCTATTCCTGGAAATTTCATTCGTCTTAACGAGTTTTTTGTATTAAGGGGCATTCATCTTACGAGGTACTACTGTACATTCATTTTTTTAACCTGCAAGATGTATCTGGTTTTCTGGACTTGGTGTTAGCAACGCAATTTTTTTGGTCACGGCTGCTCCCCAAACGCCTTAGAGCAGTGGTTCCCAACCTTATGTAACCCAGTTGTTATCAGACAGGAGGCAGTTTCCAGAAGCCTTAACCACCACCTGTGCTGAACGGGGTTTTGGGGAGTTGCAGTACAAGAACACATGGGTTACGCAATCTTGGGAACCATTGCTTAGAAGATGGAAGAAAGTGGGCTTGGTGAAATACCCTGAACACAACACACTGTCTTCAGAATTTACAAGAAACATTCACATCTGCAAAAACAGCCTGGTAGCAATCACTCATCATCTCAAGTGTCAACTTATTTCATCCAGGCATCCTTGTGAATAAGTTCTCACCTATCGCAAGATAGAAATGGCTCTAAGTAACCATGGAGAGAAAGAAGCTCTTGCACCCCAAAAAGATCAGACATTTATTTATTTCAGATTGTTGATGTACCACAAGTGATTTGCACTGGCACATTGAGGGTAAAGCAGGCCAGTGATTTCTGGACTAGTAAAGCCTACAAATTCATTTGTATGGCTGCCAAAAAAAACCCCACCCATAATATGAGCTGTTGCAAATTCCAGCCTGCAACATGTTTCTTATATGATCTTTAGTATTCGTCAAGTAACCCAGCCCATTTTTAGACTGCTCCCTGCTGCTGCTTGTCATATTTGTTAATCACCTACACCCCCTGTTCACATTTCATCTTCATGCCTCACTTGAAGCTTAGCATTTGCAAAATGTTCTGAATAATTTACACATGTCATTATAAGCAAAAGCGGAGAGGGGCATATGTTGATGAAGAACAGACCATCTCCGTATCAACACAGTGATAAACGGAGGCAAAAAGAATGCAAAAATGATGCTACACGACATGTCCTTATTCAAAAATTCCGCTCCTTATTCTGTAGCATCCTGGCTCAATAAGGGGGAGAGAAGAGATATTCCTCTACTTAGATAAAAACAACAACATTTTATACAAGGTTAAGTGATTTATCCATCCAAATTAGATATATGAGGGATTGTTTCAATTGCAGCTGCCACCAACATAAACACAACCAGCCAGAGCTGGGCAAAGCACTTATTCACCTTAAACAGATCACTTATATAGAAGAACTATTTCTTTCATGCTTTTTGATTTCACTGGTCTTATGCTCAAATTATGTTTAGGCTACCTATATTATGTTTAGGCTACCTATGTATGTATGTATGTTTATCTATCTATCTATCTATCTATCTATCTATCTATCTATCTATCTATCTATCTATCTATCTATCTATCTATCTATCTATCTA
>JAHTLZ010000010.1:52040062-52058209 GCA_023846285.1 Phrynocephalus versicolor
CTATCTATCTATCTATCTATCTATCTATCTATCTATCTATCTATCTAATTTCTATACTGCCCATGTGGCAATGAAGCCACTCTGGGCGGTTTACAACATAAGAACATAAGAAGAGCCATGCTGGATCAGGCCAAAGTCCCATCTAGTCCAGCTTCCTGTATCTCACAGTGGTCCCACCAAATAACTCTAGGAGCACATGAGACTAGATATCTGTCTCCTGATACCACTCCCCTGCATCTGCCCTTGAAGTACACATCTCTATCATGGTTTGTAACCTGTGATGGACTTCTCCTCCAGGAATTTGTCCAATCCCCTTTTGAAGGCATCCAGGCC
Source organism: Phrynocephalus versicolor (assembly GCA_023846285.1). NCBI lineage: Eukaryota > Metazoa > Chordata > Lepidosauria > Squamata > Agamidae > Phrynocephalus > Phrynocephalus versicolor. Next base: position 52,040,396 of record JAHTLZ010000010.1, read on the forward strand.
AGATGCTATCACCACATCCTTACCTGTATTGCATAACAAACAAAGCATAACTAAAAATAGCAGTGGGACCAACAAAATACAGTACAGTAACCCTCCCCCACCGATTGCGGGGGTGACGGACCCACCCCACCTGCGATCACGAAAATCAACGATATGTGGAAGCGGGTGGGGGGACCTGGGGGCGAGTGGGGCGATCACGCGCCTTTCCCAAAAGCCTCAGAGGAGCATGGGGGCGCGGAGCGACCCGATCATCCCCTGCCGCCCCCCCACGCAGCACCAAGGCCATTCGGAGGCACCCGGGGGGGACGATGGAGAGGGACGCCGTCCCTCCCCACAGCCCTTCCGTGCAGCTCCAAGGCCCTCCGAAGGCACCCAGGGGGGCTGCAGAGAGGGACACCATCCCTCCGCGCGGCTCCAAGGCCCTCTGGAGGCACCCCGGGGGCTGCAGAGAGGGATGCTGTCCGTCCCCACAGCCCTTCCGCGCGGCTCTGAGGCCCTCCGGAGGCGCCCGGGGGAGCTATGGAAAGGGACAACGTCTGTCCCAGCAGCCCTTCCGCGCAGCTCCAAGGCCCTCCGGAGGTGCCGGGGGGCTGCAGAGAGGGACGCCATCCCTCCACGCAGCCCTTCCGCACAGCTCCAAGGCCCTCCGGAGGCGCCTGGGGGAGCTGCGGAGAGGGACGCCGTCTGTCCCAGCAGCCCTTCCGCGCAGCTCCAAGGCTCTCCGGAGGTGCCGGGGGGGGCTGCGGAGAGGGACGCCATCCCTCCACGCAGCCCTTCCGCGCGGCTCCGAGGCCCTCCGGAGGTGCCACAGAGATGGACGCCAGCCCTCCCCACAGCCCTCCCGCGCGGCTCCGAGGCCCTCCGGAGGCACCCCAGGGGGCCACAAAGAGGGACGTCAGCCCTCCCCGCAGCCCTCCCCCGCGGCGGCGCCCGGGGAGGCGACGGAGAGTGATGCTATCGCCTCCCGCAGCCCCCACCCCCAGGCTTCTCGGAGGTGGGGGGTGCATGGAGCAACCAGATGCCCCCCCCACTGTGCAGGTACTGCGATCCCGCGATGTAGCGGGACCGCGGGACCTGAACCGCGAAATGGCGGGGTGATTGTACAGTTAAACCTTGGTTTACGAGTACCTTGGTCTACAAGTGTTTTGCAAGACAAGCAAATTTTTATTTTAAATTTTGCCTTGATCAACAAGCAATTTCTTAAAATACAAGCACATGACCACAAGTGGTTCTCTTTCTCTCCCCCTGCTGGAGGGTGGATGACTGTCTTGAACATTCCAACTCATGCAGCCTCGAAAGCAGAGGGAGGAGAGAGGAAGAGAAGGCAATGAAGCCATCTGCCAGCTCACTCCCTCTGAGAAAGAAGGAAGGACAGACAGTTGGTGGGTGCTGGCAGACAATACAGACTCCTCTTATCTCCCTCAAACCAGCCATGAAGGTTTTCAAAGTTGAGTGCAGGTTACGGTTTGTTTTGTTTTTAATTTGTTTAAATTTATTTTATTTATTTTATTTTTATTTATATATTTTATTTTATTTATTGTTATATTATATTACAGTATTATAATCAAATTTGGGGCTGTAGAACCAATTATTTGAGTGTCCATTACAGTGGTACCGTATAAAGGAATTAATTTGTTCCAAATGAAATTATGTTAAGCAAATTTTCCTTTATACAAATTTCCTATAGGAATGCATTGAAATGGAGTAATCCCTAATTGCAACCATTTTATACTGTATGGATTCACCCCATAGGTGATTCTGTTAAGCAAATTTCCCCTATCTCTGGAATTTTTTATGTTGCACAGATTTTATGTTATACAAACCATTTGTTATACGAGGATCCACTGGTATTTCTTATGGGGATATTCGATTTAATATACAAATCATGCCTTGATTTGCAAGCATGTTTTCAGAACGAATTATGATCATAAACCAAGGATTTACTGTAACTCAGATCACATTAAAATACAATCAACATAATCATAAAATTCCATTTTGGTTAGAGAAAATAAAATTGTCAGTAAACGAAGGTCACGTATTAGCCAGTGGAAATGCCTGCTTGCATAGCCAAAACTTTAGCGCTTGCTTGAAGGACCACAACAAGGGTCCAGTCAGATGTCTGGTGGAAAGTCATTCCAAAGGCGTGGGGCAATCGCCGAGAAGGCCTGATTCCTTGCTTTCTCCTTACGGGCTCCTCATACTCTTTGCTCCTCATCCTGCTTGTTTTCTAAGATCTCATAACTTGCAAAACAGGAACTCATTCAAACTTGAATCTTACCATTTCACAGCATATATTTATGGACAGCTAAACTATCCTTCTGCACTGCACTTTGATCAGTCATGAGCTTTTCGATTAGCTGTCGTGAGCTTTTCAGGCTGTTTGGCCATGTTCTGGAAGTTTTTCTTCCTAACGTTTCTTCCAGAACACAGCCAAACAGCCCAGAAAAACTCACAACAGCTATCAGATCCCATCCATGAAAGCCTTTGAGAATGCACTTACTAACTGTTCCTCTCTTGGGCCAGGCTATAACAACAAACAGTATGAATATAAAAAGCCAAAAACCAACTTATATACACAGATACTGGCCAATTCACAGTTTTATTCTGGAACTGTAAACTGTAAAAGAAATGTCATTCTTGACCTGTCTTCACATTATTAGCACCGAGCCTGTCCACACAGTTATGGTATATAGTTCAACGATAGCTTTGCTTGGCATAGGGCAAAAGACCTCATCTGCATAAATTGATTCATCTTTCCCCTTTAAGTGCTAGCCCATATCTTTCTGGCACAGGGCTAGGGCATGCAATCCTTTTGGGACAACTAGTTGAGATGCAAAATAGCTCTTTATTCTGCTTTTGAGAGCAGTGCCAAGATTTAAATTAGATTGCAATGAAGATAAGGGCCTTGTAAGCACCGGCAACAATTTAACAGTGTGGACTGGCCCATATACAGTTCACATAAGTCATAAGCTTTTCCCCATGCAGGCCGGTCTAAACAGCAATGTTGTAGCACCCTGAGGTCAACACAGGTCAGATAATAGAGAGAACCAGCAAGTGGGAGTCCATAAACAGAGTCAAAATCAAAAGTGGAAATCAAACATCCAAGTGCTGCCAGAGGCCAGGTAAACCTGACAGGGAGATCTAATGCCTAAGTCCAACTGAAATTCAGTCGAAAAACAAACTTCAAAAATAGCCCAGAGTGAAAGCTGAAAGCACATTAATGTCTCAGGAAGTATTTCCATGTCTGTACAATCAGACATCAACAGAATTATTGCAGAGGTGAGAAAAAATCAGGGTGTGATGTATTCATTTAAGAATGTCCCCTCTCCAGTCACATCTAGCATCTGGCCCCAAAGTCAATCTTGCTCCAAGCCTGTGTGGACAGGCTAAGTGCTAATAATGTGAAGATAGATTCAAGAATGACATTTCTTTTACAGTTTACAGTTCCAGAATAAAACTGTCACTCTAGCATCTGGGCCCAAAGTCAGTCTTGTTTCAGTAGTAACAATAATCAGACAGGCAGATTCTAGGATATGCAATCAAACCTCTGCAGAGCAGGACAGTCGGAATCAAGAGTCATAAATATAGCAGTCCAAAGAGATGCTACCTGTAAGAAATCTACGGTTCCAGGACTGATACTATATTCTTGGCCTGCTGAAGGTCCACAAACAGCTCAGCTGCAGGCATTTGAGAAGCTGGCTCTCATAGGTAGAGCTGTAGGACTTTAACCGCTGGTGTCCCTGGAACCTTCCTTCAAGGAAGTACACTGAGTCTTGAAGTGACCGCTTCTCACAAGGCTTGCAACCAAGCACTTTGCTTAAGGGGCTCGAGTCAAGCTCGTGCCTTCAACTCTGGACACAAAGCTGCTACCCACTGCCAGGGTAGTGCGATCTGTGGTTCTTATGTTCTTATGTTACTCCTCCACAGGCCATGGAACCCAAGGATCCAAGGCCTGCGGAGTCCACCAGTTCCTCACTGTCTTTGGATTTGATGGGGTCCAACTCATCCTTGGTAGAGAATCATTCCATGAAACCATAGCAATACGAGACATTAGGCTGTAAAAATCTTGGAAGCTGCTATGCCAGTTGTAAGCTTCATCTTGTAACCTCAGACAACACTAATAAAACCCAACATTGAAAGCTAAGTGGAAGTGCACCCAGACCTAAAAACTGATAGTATTTAACAGGGATGATGCTAGCACTTGGTTGATTTAGCAGTATCTGGTGTGAATCTGTAAGGCTCTTCAAATCCTAATTCTCACTCCACACACAATGTTGCTTATTTCATCTCTCTCCCTTGTGCCCTCCTCTTCCTCTGTATCTCTATGCTTAATTTGGCTCATGAGAGACTGGAGGCATATCTAAGGTAAGCAGGTATTAATATGTTTCCATTTTTTTGCTCTAATGAAAACAATCCTCTTTGTCTTATGAGGATGTTTATACACTGAGTTCCAGGTAGCAGAGGTTCAATCAGATTATGAGTTGAAGAATTCTTAAAAGTCTGCAGTCTTGTTCGCCTGGGTATTGCAAAGTGTTCAATTTTATGTTTCACTCAAATCCCAATCAGAAGGAACTGCACACCCCTGCAGCAAGTTCATCCCAGAATAAAGTGCTAATTCTAGACCAGACATTCATGTCTCACATGCGTAGAACTCATTAAAGGTGCTATTACGCCTAGTCATAAGTTGGCATAATTGTAGATATTTATTATGCTTTCAAACTCATGAGATGACAAGTACAAAGGAAAATTCTGAAGCGGGCTGGCTGAGCCATCCACGAAGAGACGGCAGATAAAGCAACAGAAATCTCTCACACTCCAAACATGACCTGAAAACAGGAGGGTCACAAATGGAACTTCACAGCTACAGCTGAACACTTCTTTGCAAACCTCCAACTGCAAACTCCACACACACCGGCCATGAATAGTCAGACCAGCTGCCTTTACTTCGGCTGAGCAACCAGACGTAGGTTAGTGAAACCAAAAATAAGTTGAGGCATGCAAAGCTTCCGAGCTGCTGTGTCAAGTGGGAATGCGGCACCACGACACATGGAAACATCTTGTTACCTGTCAACACAAGGCTTTGACCCAAAGGAACCCCTACCATGAGAAAAGGGGGAAGCACAGATGGAAGGTTTGTCAGACGTGAACATATTTGCTGCTACAGTGCTATCGAGGAAGCATGTACATGACAGAACAGTAGAAATGTTGAGCTTCAAGGCATTCCCAAAAAGAAAAGATTTGCTTGTAAGTAGGGAATCAAGTTCCTCTGTCACACCCTCAGCTCCCAACACTTGCGTGTACCTGATTCCTAAACAGCAGACATCTGGCAGGTTCACTTGCTTACTATTATAGACCCAAAAAAAGCAAAGTGTGCTTCTTATATGCCACCCTAGAGGGCGCAAAGCACTCTCTGGGCAGTTTACAAGTAATTATTCAGGTTAGACATTGCCCTCCCACTACCAGCAAACTGAGTATTGTACTCATTTTACCTTCCACAGAAGGATGGAAAGCTGAGTGAACCTTGAGCCTGCTACCTAGAATTGAACCGCAGGTTGTGAGCACAATTACAGCTGCAGTACAGTAGTTTAACTACTGCACCACAAGGCTCAACCCCAAATACTGTAGTCCCAACTCTAAACAACAGCTTCTGCTTTAAGTGGCCCAGTGCAAAACATGAAAGGAAGGGAAAAAAGAAAACCAGCACTTAATCTCATTTAGGTGGATGGAGAGGCAATTTCCTTGAGTTTCATCTTGCCTTCGTATGCAGCTAGGTGGAAGAGTCATTGAAGGAAAACATTTTTGCCTGAAATATTTATTACAAATATCCAAATTATCTACTTCCACATCAAAGTTAAGGAGTTAAACAGTGTAGATTCATTTGATTAGCCAGTCATTAACACTACACTTTTTATCATATACCACATGGTAGCAACAAAATATTACCATGTCCTTAACCATGTAAATATTGCAGCAGTACAACATCCCGATTACATTTGACATGTTATGAACTTTGTTTAATTAATAAGCATTGACATTTTCTGTCTATGAACACAAGATTAAACCACAGTACAGCATTAAAAGAATAAAACTGCCTTTACCTTCCCCCACCCCCACTCTGGCTCATGTGCTGCATACATTTCCTCTTCTTAATAATTTTTTTAGGAAAGCAAAAGCTTTGGCTTTTATATTAATTACCCAGTTTTAGTAATCCATTCAAATCCTAAATGATTCTTAACCTGGACTAGGATTAGTAAAAACAATCCAGCTTCATTAAATGTGGTTGCAAGTATCCTGGTTTCTATTATTGCTATCTAGGAATCCAGCAAATTAGTCAGTTAGACCAAGTTTGCATAACTCACTAAATGGTGATAAGGTATCTGGAAGTTGAGTAATGGTAGATTGAAATGTTTCACTGCTCATCCTAACAGCTTCATCAGTCTGAGGAATACTCCACTTGAACAAAAAGGGCACTCATTCAAAGATGAACATGGACACAAGTTTGACATAAGAAACAACGATACACAGAAACCTGTCTCAAATCACTTCAGTTTACCTGGACACTCCTTGAAGGACCTTGAAGTCACCGTTTTGGAACAGAATCATTACAGATCAAGAATAGAAAGGGAAACAGCTGGAATAAGGTTTATAACCATAATGGACACACACAAGAAGGGACTAAACATAAGTCGGGGGTTCCTGAGTCATTATCAAATGTAATATTACCATATTGCCACGTTTCCATGGACTCCAAGGTAAAAACTCTACATTGCCATTTTTACATGGACTTTAACTTAAAAACTCCCATTCACTCTCTTGCCCTGTCTCTTGCACTAGCTCTCTGACCTGATCTGATCTGGTTTCTGTCACTTGAGCAATTTACTTCCCACACTTAAAAATAAACAGGGACTGGTGTGGGCCATAAAACTATACAGCTCTAGCCCATACTTCTCACCATTTAATCTTCTCACCATTTCTACTAATTAACTCTCCCTCCTCTTCTTCCCCCCCTCCTCTCTCCCCTCCCCTATCCACCCCCCCCAACTCTATACTCTACAGTAGAGATGGGCACGACCAGAAAAAATGACGTTTTGAGTTGTCGTTTGTCGAACGGGTCCGTTTCGGGTCGTTTCCGTTTGTCGTTATAATTTTCAAAAATTTCTCGTTTCCGTTTGTCGTTTAGGGTTGGGGTTGGGGGGTTGGGGGTTGGGGTAAGTGGGCTCTGGGAGGCACCTCTCTGGGTGCCTCTGACTCACTAAGAAGGGAAGCGTACTGCCGTACAGGTTAGGAGTAGGGGTAGGAGTAGGGGTAGGGGTAGGGGTAGGGATAGTGGGCTCTGGGAGGCACCTCTCTGGGTACCTCTGACCCACTAAGAAGGACAGTGTACTGGCGTACAGGTTATGCTTAGGGTTGGGGTTAGGGTAAGGGCTAGGCTTAGGGTTACGGTTACGGTTAGGGTGGGTTAGTAGGCTGCACCTCTGGGTGCCTCTGACCCACTAAGAAGGACAGTGTACTGGCGTATGGGTTAGGGTTAGGGTTAGGGTTAGTGGGCTTTTTATGGCCTCTGGCACATCCAGAAGTCTCAGTCAAAACCTGGCCATGCGATTGGTGGAATGGCTCCAAAAATTTGCATGGTCCCATCCCATGGCCAGCCCATCATTGCGCATGCGCAGGTGTAAAATAAATAAATAAAAATAAAATAAAATAAAATCAATGGAGACGTTTTATTGCAAGAAAAACCCACTGCTGCTACTATAAAAATTCAGGCAGTTAAAATACCTTATTTTCACATGTTTCTGTTGTGCTTTAGTGGGTTTTTTGACCACGATTTAAAAATAAATATTGCGGTCGCCATTTTGGATCCCCACCACAACCGCATGGCATAGAGACAGCCCAGGAAAGGAGGGGGGGAAAGGCCAGGGACCCCCCCCCAGAAAACACCCATCTGGTAGGTGCCCTCACTCAGGCAGGCATATTTTCGCCTGCCTTTTTGGACGGGAATCGGGTTTTTTTTTTACTTTTAAAAACTTTTTTTCTGTGCTGCTTGTTGGCAATAGCATCGCGCGAGTCCGCGATGCCATGAACGACAACGATAAACCAGAGCCAATTTTCCTTTTTTCGGGTCGGGTTCGAGCTGGAGCGGAGTAATTCTCGTTACCGTTACCCGTTACGTAACGATAACGAGAACTGAAAACGGAAACGAGAATTTCGCCGCTCCGTTCCCATGTCTACTCTACAGCCAATGATATCTGGACTACAGCCAATCAATATTGGGTATGATATGTATATCTCATACTATACAGTATCTCACACCTCATTATGCTGCTATGTCTGAAGAAGTGTACATGTGCACAAAATGTCACATTAAAATATGAAAGTTAGTCTTTAAGTTGCCACATGTTTGTGTCTTTCGTTTCGTTTCGTTTTGTTTTTCTTTGATTTTTGCCTGAACATATTAGAAAGAGAAGATAGGTGGTTTGAGGGAGGGGTCAGGGAAGCTATTCATGTAAGTATTGAAAACCCCTCTCTGAACCGAGGTGGGGGGCCTCAGGCACAGTCTATCTGCTACTTATCAGGCAGTGATTTTAACAATACCCAGACAAATCAAAAATACTTCACACCTCCACCACCAAGGCCATAGCTAAGGACCCATACTTTATGGGTTTCAGCACCTTAGGCCATTGTTCACCTAATGGCCTATTAAGACTACTGTCCACCTAACAAGCCTATTCAGGCCATTGTTCATCTTACAAGTCTATTTCAGACCATGATGACATGAGGTCAAAGTGAACTATAAAATCGAGGACTCACCACTGGCTTCCCTCAGACTAACAAAGCTGTTTGGATGAGCAGCCAAATGTTTCAATCTCTCAAGAAAAGAAGTCCAGTTGCCATGACTCAACTTCCAGATGAACTCACCTGGATGTCTGAGAATCTTCACAGACTGGTGATGAGGTAATATGAAACTGAAAGCTCCCAAACTCCTCCTGTCACAGCAAAGTAGGCAAGGAGGGCTGGTGTGGCACGATTAAAACTATGATTTAGCACTAGGTTCTAACTGGCTTATATTTCCAAGCATCATCTATAACGGATCAATAAAAACACAGCACAGAAATGGGCAGCAAGCCTCCTCCTATGTTCCAAGCAGCAAGCCATGCCTTGATTTCAGACCGACACATATTCTGTGGGTTGTTTTCAAGACCAACAAAAAAAAACATGAAAAAAACCAATGATATTCACTGGAAGTACCAAAGCAGCAAGTCAGCTGTTCTTGTTCATAAAAAGGAGAATGCTGGAATGCCATGGGACAGCAAATAATATGGAAACATGAGAGGTGAAAATATCACAAGAAACAGACAGGCCACAGAGCCATAGCGAGGAAACACAAAACAGAACTACCATCTTGTCCTCTCATTCTGTCCCACATGCTCCTCAGATCTTTTCTTGCCTGAGTACAGTGTCTGAAGACTGTGAGGAAGAAATGCAAAAAAAAGCGAGAACAGAGAGTGTGCCATCTGACACAGACAGAAAGAGAGAACAACAGGAGGACACGGAAGATAATAATGTAGTGAGAGGAGCGGAAGGTGGAGTGAAACAAGAGCAGGGAGAAGGAAGAACGCGAGAGGTCTTTTGGGTAGGAGATGAATTGGCCGGGTTTGAGGAGATGACAGTGACAGGGGATAGCTGGAGCACGAGGGGAGATCTCGAGGATGCATGCGAAGCAGTGAGGGGAGAAAAACTGTCAGTAAGAGACGCTGAGAGCCAGACTCTGAGGAGAGATGATCGAGGCAGGATGTTCGAGGTGGAGGTGGAGAAAGATTGGACTTGGCTCATCAATGTGAGACCATTACAATGGCCAGCAAACGTGTTAGCGAAGAGGGGAAGAGGCAGGGCGGTTCTGAGGGAGAATCCGGTGGCCCAGTGGGCTCGCCACCCATGCTGTGGGAGCCAATGTCTAGGGCGGGGAACGCCTTGGTGAACAATGTCTCTGATGGAAAAATGAACCCACCCAGTTTAAGCCCGGCTGGCAACCAGTTTATGTCTAAAGTTATTGTTATGGATGAAGAATATGTAAAAGAAGCAAGTGCACCAGAACCAGAGTTTAGTTTTGTTAATAAAAATTTATTAGAAAATCTGAACGACAGAATGGACAATCTTTATTTCTCCTCGGAACCTTGGAGAGAGGAAAACGAACCCTCACAAAGACCAAAAGTTGGGGAGGAAAAATGGAAACTGGACAAATCCACCTTCAAAACAAATCAAGGAAACAAACCTGGCATGCAGTCCAACCTCACACATGCCGTTTCCAAGGTATTTCTTACAGCGTTAACTGGATCTTAACCCCAGTGGCTACCCTCTGCAGCTTGAAAGGCACATACCTGGCAATAAGTACAGTTTCCAACATCTGAGGAACAGCCTTAATGCCAAAACTCACACTCCCCAGCACTATCAGGACAGGATTTTGTTCACTTCAAAATAGTTGGATCCTATGCAGGTGCTGGTACTGATCTACAAAACTCAAGAAGGCTTGGGAACTAGCTGTACTTAGGCCCCACCATCCTGAAAAAGCTCATTTGATGAGTACTTTTTTATTTACAGTACTGTATTTATTTTAGAGTATTTTTACCCTGCCTTTCTCCTTGGAAACAAGAGAACAGTCGGGCTTCCTCCAAGAGTTTTTGAATTGCACTAAGGTTAAAAAAAAAAAGGTAAAGGTTCCCCCCATACATGCATGCTAGTCATGTCCAAATCTAGGGGTGGCCCTCATCTCAATTTCTAAGCCAAACAGCCAGTGTTGTGCAAGTTCGTGGCCATGTGGCCAGCATGGCTGGACACATTACTGCACAGAGAACATGGTTTACCTTCCTGGTTTTTACGGTGGTACCTATTTATCTACTTGCATTTATATGCTTTCAAACTGCTAGGATGGCAGGAGCTGGGGTTAACAGCGGGAGCTCACTATGCTGCATGCCAACCAGGATTCGAACCACCAACCTGCAAATTTCACCATTCTAGCCCACTGAGCTACCATGCCCCTCTTGAATGGCACTTTACCAAGATCTTTGAATATTTTTGTTGTACAGTATATCATTTTGGGGGGCCCTCAAGGCAGAAAGGATACCTATAAATACTTTTAATACAAAATAACACCAAATACACCTAGATTTCAATAGTTACCTAACTGTTTTCAATATCAGTCTGGAAGGTTAGAGCTTGTAATGAAAAGGTAACTCTAACATCACTTGGCCTTCAGAAAAAGTATCTCAAGGAGACACACCTTCCTCGTTTTATTCAAATATTTCCCAAGAATACACTGAAGAGACAGAAAAGTCCCTCAAGGCTTGTTTAATACAATTAACTTTTTTTCAAAAAGCTCACCATGATCGTGCAAATATTTTCCATTGGCTCACAAACAGAAGGAAGTACACAAAACACAGCTGGTTATCATTCACACAGTGGCAGATCGCTTCACAGCCAACTAGTTTTTATAAGTTATGTACTCAACTTGTATTTCACAAGCAGAGGTGCAAGAAGAGAAGGGGCAACAGCCATACGAAGTAAGGACCACTAACGCAAACACATTATCAAAGCAAGCAAAATGCACATGCTTTTGGTCAGAACTGATCTATACATCTCTTTTAAATTCTGTAAGTAATAATTTACCAAAAAAGTCCAACTAGTCACATTGTTCTACTGTGGTTGTAGTCCCTATTCTTCCCAAACTGAACATCAGCTGAAAGAAAGCAGGTTAACTTCAAGGAAGTCATTTCAGTCGCACTCCCAAATACAGTACCTGTGTAAAATCCGTTTTCCTAGCAACCCTTCCTCCAATTCTTAACTATGCTGAAACTGGGAAAATTCCAACATCTCTGCTAAGTGCCATCATCCAGGGTAAATCTGTTTTAAACAGAAACTTTGGCCTATAAACCAAAGCTAGCCAATATGGACTCCAGCAATATCAAAGGGGTGACGGGGACCTGCAGTACAAGAAGGCCACAGATGGTTGACCCTAGTTTAAACCTTCGTCCATGTTGGTCAAGTTAGTTGCATGCTAGTCTTGCATTTTCATCCATTATCTCTGGGCCACAGAGAGGGGAAAGACCGATGGTTAATTGGAAGTTTATTTTTAAACCACACACCCAAAATAAGTGAGACTGATAATATAGAGTCTGAATTTTCTGTATACACAGTACATTCTTAATACCATTAACTACCCCTCAACACCTGTGCATCTTTCTTGGCAAGAGACACATAGGCATGTACTGGAAGGAACATAAAACTCCTTTGCTGTGTTTATAGCCTGGCATTAAACTGTCAGTTTCTCCACCCACTGCTGAATTCGCTATTGGCTTTCCACATGCTTGCATCTCCCTCTCTCTCTCTCTCTCTCTCCCCTTCCCTCTCAATCTCTCACACCCGCACATAACTCTGGTTTCAACCCCTACACACACACACACACACACACACACACACACACACACACACACACACACACACACACACACACACACACACACACACACACACAGAGAGAGAGAGAGAGAGAGAGAGAGAGAGAACCAGGTGAGCTTGCAAGAATTCTACTAGGACTCCTGAGTCAAGGTTTCCCCTTTCAGGTTTCGCTTTTGCTTTGGGGCCACCAGATCGCCCCAACGGCCTCCCTTCCCCACCTTCCCTGCTATTCAGATTTTGGACAGGGGCAGCTTGTCACTCACTCTTCAGGGCGGCGATAAGGGACTTTCCGTCTTTTATGAGCTCCTTGATGAACTTGTTGGTCTTCTCCAGCTCTGCTTCGTGGGACTTCAGCCTCTCTCGGAACTGAGGACTGTCCAAACAGCAATCGCTAAACTCCAACGCAGGGAGTCCCATGACTTCCCACGACCTCTCCAAAAAGACACCTTTTTCCAAAAACAAAAAAATGAAAAATCCGGGGACAGGAGGATGGCAGAGCGCTCACGGACTCAAAATCTCCCGCAAAACGCCTGGGGGTGGGGGGGGGGGGGAAACAGCCGCAAGCAAGCAAGCAAGCACGAACGTGAAAAACAGCCGATGCAGACTGTCTTGTGCTCCCGGGGGCGGGGCGGGGGTGTCTGTGTGCCCAAATCCTTGGGAGTCCCCGCCGGGAAAGAAGAGCTGCAATTAAAAAGCTAAAAAGCAGGCAGGGTCTCCTGAGACGCAGGATTTGCACCCGGAGCGGTCTTAAATGCCAAGCAGCAAGGACACGAGCCGCCCGCAGGAGCAGGAGGAGGAGGAGGAGGAGGAGGAGGAGGAAGAGGAAGCCAGTGTCGTGGGAGCCCTCTCCAATGCCACCGCTGCCTGAGGACTGCTCATGGCGAATACTCCCAAACACGCTGCAAACTCAGAAGCGGCGGGGACGCTGTTGCTGCTGCTGCTGCTGCTGCTGCTGCTGCTGCGGCTGCTGCTGCTGGGGCTGCTGCCGCCGCCGCCGCCGCCGCCTCCGAGCCTGTCCGGTGCAGCCGCTGCTCGTGCCTGTGCGGAATCCCCGGGAAGGGCGCCCGGCCGGCCGGCAAGGTCTCTCCCACGCGGCCTCACCCACCGAAGGCGCTGGGGGTCCGCGGGGGGGGGGGGAGCGGCTCTTCAGCTCAGCGCAGCCACCGCCGGCGGCATCCGGGGTCCGTCGGGACTCGCCACTTCCCCATTGGAACAACGCCGCACAGCGCCTCCCTCCCAACCGCGCGCTCTGCCCATTGGAACGTCGCGAGGGAGCCGCGAGAAGGGCGATGCTTTTTCTTTTTTTTTTTCCTCTCTTCTGTCTTTTTTTTTTAAACGCCGCCGGACGCAACCCCGCCTCTTGCGCCAGCCGGGGCCAATCAGCGCGGCGCCTGCTGGCGGGGGCAAGAGGGAGGGGGAAGTGGAACGTGGAGGGAGGGGGCGAGCAAGAGAGAGAGGGAGAGAGAGAGAGGGAAGATGTCCTGCGATGACAGACCGGGGTTGAAGGAAGGAGTGGCCAGAGTTATGGCAAACCGCATGGAGGTGTCGCGCGCCCGCGCGCCACCGTCTCTTCCCCCCCTCCGCGCGCCCTACCCCCCTCGCCTTCTTAAAGGCACAGCCGCATGCGACCGTGCGGGGGGGGGGGGGTAGAGATCCAGGGTTGCTCAAGGGCGTTTCTCGGAAACCTGTTGCTGCACCGGCTCGGGAAGGGGGGGGAGTCCACCCCGTTCCCCTCCCCCGGGAATGAACGGGCCCGGGAGGGGCGTCGCTGCCGTTTCCAGCGCTTCCTCGGGCGAAGGCGTGCACCGCCCTTTCCAACGCAACAGCAACGCCTTGACATTGGTCCCCCGGCCGGGCCATCCTCGGCAGGTGCCGAAGGGGGGGAGGGGGAGGAGATCAAGAAGAGGAAGCAAATTAATGAGCTAATTGATCGATCGATCGTGATTGTCAAGGATTTGGAGGCGTCTGCAGGGGGTTTTGAGCGTCGCCCCCCCCCATGTGCTGCTCTGCCCCGGGCAACAAATTGCATGCAAGCCCCGGAGAACAAAATTGGGACCTTAAACAGCGACCATTACCTCCCTTTTGCCTCTTTCATTATTTGGGGACTACTATAATTTTACCCAGGTGGCGCGAATACTAGAAGGTATTGCCTAGTTCTGGTTTTCCTTCTTGCTTACGCAACACATGGATAACAGTATTCTCTTGTTTTATCTCTTTACCCAAGCTTGCGTCTTTGGCCCATAGGCAGTTAAGGGCCACCGATTTAGGTCAGGGATGCGGTGATGCTAACACGCAGGAGGAGGGGTGGATATTCAACCCGTAGTCTCGTCCAGATTCCCAGGTATAAATCCGCCCTGCAGAATCTGAGGAAAAGAAGGAGCATTGTTTTTGGAAAATCGGAACTATGCAGGGAATGGTTACAGAACCCACCACCTAACCTCTGATTTGATCCTGACTAGATCGTAATGTGTTATGCAAAGGGGCATTAGAGGGTTTAGCCTCCTTGGGATAGAAAGGCATTGGAGAATTCTTATGGGCTGCTTGGAATATTCTCTTTATTCAATTAGTATACTGTACACGCAGAAGAATTTATGGGGTCGCTGCAGCAGCAGGTGAACGCTGGTACTGCAGGTCGAAGAATTTCAGAGAGCAACGGATGCTCCTTCGTCTACGCTTTGTGTCCAGCCAAGCCAACCCCCTCGTCCCATTCCATGCACAAAAGCTGCTTGGACTAGCAGTGGACACTTTTCTCAGGTGCTATGTGGGACTATTTGGGCACTCCTTCTGTATAGCCGAGGCTGAATCTAGGAGGAACCTAATGAAGCTTAAACTTCAGGCACCCTAATCCTAGAAAAGCAGGTGAAGTGACTTTAGTCCACCGTTTATATTTTAATAAGCGAGGATCTGTCTTGGAAAAACTATTGAAGATTATAACAGTGGTTGCCCAGACTGTGTTGCTGTTTGTGAAGGGGCCCCTTAACAGTTCAAGCTTCAGGGCCCCAAAACGGCATGTCCAAAATTCGGCCCTCCAGTTCTTTTGGATCACAACTCCCACAGTCCTTTGGCATTGGCAATCTAAGCTTAGAATTCTGGGAGTTGTGGACCAAAACATCAGGAGGGCCGAAGTTTGGACATGCCTGCTAGAACCTGGGGAGGAATCAGTGGTTAAGGCTATGTTATTTTCTTTAGTTTCTTCACAAGTTACCATCCTCTGGGTTCTGTGGAACAATGTTCTTTTTGTGAATTCTGCAGACACAGTGAACTTGACAAAGACATTAATTCCTTTCCCTTTTCTTTCAAATAACAGAACCGTGACAGCCGAAGAAACACCCGCTAAGCTGGATGGTACAAAATACACACCCTTAAGTTGCATTCACATCGCTAACCAACAACATGAGTTGCTGGTAGAGGAAAAACAAAGTCATGCAAATGTTGCTTTGAAGAAAACTGAGGCTCGGAAACAAAAACCCCAGGTGTCCCAGGGGAGATCAAGGGCCTGCATATTATCCTGCCAGGAAACAGCAGTTACTGCCCTCTCCAGCATTCCCTCTCTCTCTCAACTGAAGTTTCAAATCACAGGCCCTTCCTGAGATTTCCCCACCCACTGGGCTGAACCAGTTAATCCACAGGGCAGCACCACTCTGCCCAGTGAGAGGGCCAGCTTTGATGTCCAGTTCCAGCTGAAGGTCTGTTACCTTCTTCAGGCTCTGGTTAAAACTGTGTTTCAAAAGCTGGGCATATTAGGAGAACCAGTTCCTTTTATTAGCTCCCATTTGTAGAACACAGCTAATAATCATCCTAGGCCAGTGATGGCAAACCTTTTGGAGACGGAGTGCCCAAACTGCGGTTCAAAACCCACTAATTTTTCGCAAAGTGCCAATACAACCATTTAACCCGAATACAGGTGGCTGTGAAGGGGGCAATGTCGGGTGCCCACAGAAAGGGCTCTGAGTGCCGCCTTTGGCACCCATGCCATAGGTCCACCAACACTGTCCTAGGCTGTTAGCCAGAGTATACAAAAAGACTGCCAGACAGCAGCCACAGTCAGATTCTGGCTTACACACAAATGTCAGACATTTCAGAAAAAGTGTGTTGTTAAATGATCCCGTTCCATTCTTCGGTCCAAATGTATGCAAACAAGTGTACAATAAGAACCCTTACTGTGAACACATAAAGGCGGGTGTATCAAAACATACAATTAGTTTAAGTATATTAACAGGATTATCTGTATATGTTTAAAATTGCTAGTGATGAAAAGAAATCTAAGTGACAGAGAGAGAGAGAGAGACTAGACGGGTTCAAAGCAGCCAGATGGCAAATGTATTTCAAGGGCTTGTGTTAGGATTAAAACATCTGAAGGGGCGACAGGCAGCTGATTTTATTTTGTTAAATTAAGATATCTCTGCCCAAATATTCTTGGTACTTGGAATTTGATAGAAACTAAAACACTGCCAGACTTTGCTATTTTACTAATTTTATTCATTTCACTACTGTAATCAGAATAATAATGTAATACATATTTAGTGGCCATCCTATAGTTCTCTAATATTACTACTTTCCTGATCATCCTCCCATCTGTGTTTAGGATTATCTCTTCCAGATTAAATGAAAGCCATGAAATGAAGGAATTAGTTGCTTCAGGTAATTTGCTATAGTCTTTGAAGCTTATGGGCAGTTAGCATTATTTTAACAAAATCTCTTAATATCTCTCTTTGTTTGTCACTAGGAGTCACGAAGAGTTGGTCACGACTGTAACGACACAACACACACACACATGACATGCTTTAACCAGTATCATTGCTTATGGAGATACTTGCCTGTGCCTCTGTGAGCTATCATGCTTGTTAAAAGTGTCATAATAAATCTGCCACACATTAGTGCCCAGTTTCATTATCTCAACAACATCTTACCAAGCATTTGTCCAAAGCCAGAATTGTGTAAGGAATATAGTATTGAATTAAAATATCTTTCATCTTCACAATGCAGTTAAGCACTGTTTTACCAGCATGGGTAAAAAAAAAAAAACACACAAATTTGAAGGACTCAAATATACGTTTGCAGTCTTATCATATACAAGGCTTTGTTGGGCTCATAAGAGGCCAGAAAAGAAACATGGGGGACACAGTAATAAAAGTGGCTGTTTTTCTGTGTGCATGCTGCAGTGCTAAACACAGATAACATTAATGGTGATTTGAAAAGGAGCCAAGCCTATATTCCCACGAGACAAATGGACCATGCAGTAAACAGTAATTCATACAAGCAATTTCCCAATGAGCAAATAAACATATGAGCCATTCCACATGCACTGAAACATACCCCTGAACTCATCCTTAAAAAGTGCCACACCATGAAATAACAAGTGAT
>JAHTLZ010000010.1:52058816-52068826 GCA_023846285.1 Phrynocephalus versicolor
ACACACACACACACACACACACACACACACACACACACACACACACACACACACACACACACACAAAAACACATATTATGCTTTTAGAACAGCCCTGGGCAGATGGCAGTTTAACTGTTTGAAATGGAAGTGAAACTATGTATATATTCCTGAGCAATATGGGGAAAGATGAGAGGATTTGGGAGGAGAAGTAAGTCCTGATGAGGTTTTATAAACTACAATGCCCAGCAAATGAGCTATCCTTGACAGGCAAGGCGGGTTGTCAAGTTGCTTCTGTTTCTTGTCAACAGTATGAATTAATGGCTCGTAAATAGTCTTCTCTTTAGTGGCCATGATAAAGTCATGGAAACAAAGGGCCAGGAATTCTTTTTTGGGGTCAACACGTTTTATGGTTCTTTCTGTTGATCACTTATGTTCAACTGTACCTGTCTCATGTGGCTTTTTCCAGTGAGTTATGAGGTTTGAGTATTTCAAGAGAGCAGACCATGGGTAGACTCTGGGCATCCAGGCTATTTGAAGCTGATGCATGAAGGTAAAGGAAATGCAAGTTCCCCCACTGGGAAATTGGACTGGAGACTTCAGATTTACCCAGGTTGGTGTGAAGCACAGAAGGAGGGAAAGACATTGGCTGACAGCTTGTTAATGTAGCTTTTCTGTAGCCCAGCAGGGGCACAGCTACAAAAGAACTTGTTAACAAGGGCAGAGAGCTGATTTCTAAATCATGTTCCCCTTTGTTTCCACAAGGGGAGCAAGGGAGGCGAACTGGAACTATGAGTGGGACAAGCTGCCTGTGCATCTGTCAGGAAGATCCATTAACCAGACTTGTTGAATGGCCTGGAAGTAAGTGGTATCAAATGGAATAAAGAGGACTGGGGTTGGGGAGGGTTGAGTAGCACAGAAAAAGAGGAACAGCAAAAGATGGAGAGATTTTGTGCTTTGTTTTCAGTTTTTTTTAAATAAATAAAAAACTTCTCCCATTAGCACAAACTTTGTTTGTCTCTCACCCAGATCAGATCTGTTCTGGAGGCATCAGTTCAAGTGATCACACCACAGGAATAAATGTGAATAGATTAAAAGGAAAGGAAAGTAGAAGGCTCAAGTGGCAGATGCAAAAACTACAGATTGGTAGAAGAACTCTGGTCTACTTCACATTTCCTTTTACATCATGTGATCAATGCAGAAGGGGGAGTGAATCAGCTTGCCCCAATCACAGACCATTCCCCATATTATTTGCTGTGATTGAAGCCTAAGCATATCCGCAGGCTATATTTGTTCCTATTTAAAAGGATATTAAATTGGCATTGGTTTAATTTAGTTTAACAAATATGCATGATATTACAGCAGATTTAAATAAAACCCTCCTTTTTTATTCCATTTCAGAGTTACTTTCTCTCACTTGGGAACTTATGTTTGTTTGTTTGTTTGTTTTTCTAGTGCTCTCTCTCTCTCTCTCTCTCTCTCTCTCTCTCTCTCTCTCTCTCTCTCTCTCTCTCTTTTCAGCCCTGGTGATTCCAACTAAAGCTGTTATGTGTGGAAGTGCTGTCCTCAATGTGGAGCAGGGCTGCTTCCTGCTCCCTCTTTAAATCACTGAGGCATGATGGGGTGTTCTCCCCAGCACCGCTGGCTTTCATCTTTTGATTCATACCTGTTGGTACCAATATAAACACTTTTACCCTGCAAGAAAAAAATGTAACAGTGCTAGGCTCTCCTTCCATGTCTGAAGAAGGTAGCAATGGTGAATAAATATCTCATGATTACTAAAACAGTCTATGATCAGCCAGTGTTCAGCTGACTGGACACAAAGCAAAGTTTAACTCTATAGAGACCTCTTATGGCTGACTCAGGCATGACTTGATCAAGTCATTGGTGGCTGACAAGAACAGTTTCACTGGGAACAGAGAACAGATGGAAGGACCATAATAGAGAAACTGTCTGATAATATGCAAAAGAAAATTACAGAATCTGCTACTCATCAAACAGATGTTCATCCAGCCACCTTGAAGCTGACAGCTCATTACATTTCTGCACATTTACCGACCAAGATTATTTAAGTACTGTGGTACCTTGTATAAAGGAATTAATTTGTTCCAAATGAAATTATGTTAAGCAAATTTTCCTTTATACAAATTTCCCATAGGAATGCATTGAAAACTGAGTAATTCCTAATCACGACCATTTTTATGTTGTACGGATTCGCCCCATAGGCAATTCTGTTAAGCAAATTTTCCCTATCTCTGGAATTTTTTATGTTGTACAGATTTTATGTTATACCAACCGTTTGTTATACAAGGGTCCATTGTATTTACAGTATTTTTATGTGTATAAGACTATATTTTTATCTAAAATTGTTAGAGTAAAAATGGAGGGTCGCCTTATACACAGAAGTAAGTCAAGGAGAGAAGCTTTCAGTTGCAAAACTAATTTTGGGTTGGAAAAGGGGGTCATCTTATACATGGGGCATCTTGTGTAGATGAAAAAATATGCTCCATGCAATGTCTTTATTCCATAACATGTAGATTTGTGTTTTAAAACATATTTATCATACAGGTATATGCCAGGAATGGGATTGATTTAGGTTTAGCTCGAGCTGGCAGTGTTTGAACCAGCTCTTGCTGCTGTCCCTTTAACAATATTTTGACCTGCATCCTGTAACCATTTGTGGCAGGTAATGTTTGGTTCATCACATTAAATGCTTTCATGGCACTTAACGAAGTAGGAATGGAATACAGTAGGTGGAGTTTCTTAAAATCAAGCTGTGTTTCCCTACCAGCAAACCCGAGCATCCTCCAATGGCACAAACGGAATGGACTGCAGATAAAATGTTTCCTTCCTTGAAATGGACATGCTCCTCTAATGAAAGATAAGAAGCATGGCTTTTGAGCAGCATGGATTGCTTGGTTTCCAATGGAATCAGGAGGGGGCTGACCCTCAAGTTGTTGGGATAATAGGTCACATGGTCTATCCATCACAGTGTACAGTACTTTCTAATAACCAGTGCTGGTGAATCTTTGGACCACAACTTCCAGAATTCCGAGCTTAGATTGCCAATGACAAAGGACTGTTGGAGCTGTGGTCCAAAACATCTGGAGTGTTGCAGGTTCACCACCACTGGTCTAGAATATTTCCAGAAAAGTCCCTCTAAACTGTGCATTTGCTTTTTGAAAGTGTCCTCAAGTGGCTGTTCTGTTCAGTCCCAACTGAGTTCCATGGGCCTACAACAAAAAGATAACAATCTTCAGCTTTACTTTGCTTTTCTGTCTAATGGTTACAGCAACACAGCTTTACTTTCTCAGAACTCAGATTAAAGATTTATTTTAAAGTTTTCTCTTCTTTCCCCCTCCACCACCACTCCCAGTCTCACCCCCACAACCTCTGGGTGTGCTGTCAGTGCAGAAATTCTAATCCTTTGGCCCAGCTCCACCTGACTGAAATGTACATCTGCAACAATTTAGTTCAAATAGAACTGATTTACTAAGCTAGTTGTGGCTGACTACTGCTGGACTTAGAGAGAATCTGTGGTGTCAGTGCATGTTATAAAACAGTCCTATTTAAACAAGATCGCTGGGGAACAGGCCTAAGAAATAACAAACCATTTCCCACAAGTAATTAGAACCCAGTCTCAGCAGTAAAGGTGAAAAGGCTTATGGGTTTGGGTTACCAACTTTTGGCAGCAGCCTAACAAGTGTTAATTCCACATATTAAATGTTTCTGTGAATCGAAGCATTATAAAAAAAAAAAGGAAGCCAGCAATTTCTGCTTTTATGTCCATAAGCTATTAAGTTAGCTGTTCCAACTTTGGATTTCCCATATGTTTCTGCACTACAACTCCCAGAAATCCTGGCCAACCCAGCTTGTGGTGAAGGCTTCTGGGAGTTTTAGTCCCACAACATTTGGGGACCCAACATAATGGGGATCATTACATTGATGTGATTTTTTCCAGGAGCTGGAAAATACAGATCCTTTTAATTACAGATTAACATTCATTTCCTTTTGACTAAAACAAATGAGAAGAACAAGAGTCTTAAAATGCTATCATTGGAGAAAAATAGGAGAGCATCCTTCTGGAGTATTAAAGAGTTGCCCTCAGATATTGTGGTATCAGAGTAAGGACTGTAAAAAATTCGGGCAAAACAAAACTTATTTTGTCATGGACAGTGACACAAGATGCCAACTTAATTTCAGTTAAGTGAGGAGTACAAGTCTGTGCTGGGTTCAAAAACAATCACTCTTTTTATTCTCATAATTAAATACAAGTTATGCTGTAAATTTGAGTACCAATGGGGGCATGCATATATATATCGGGAGAACAAGCAGTGCTTTATTATCAGGACTAACCTCATCAAGTAAGACTTTGCTTGTTGCAAGAAGAATGCAGAATGACCATGACAAGGAGCTAGCTATGGGCTGATCTTCATCAATTTCTTTAACTTATTTTGATTAAGAATCCGGATCCGGATCCTTCTCAGTATGATCAACATTAGGGATATGCATTTGTTTCTGAGTAAAGAAAATAATGGAACCCAGTGGGCCCATTGGTTTCAGTTTTAATGTACCAAGAAACAAATTAATGGTGTAAAAAAGGATGCAAACAAGGAAAGGCCGATGTGTCCTGTCTTACTGCAAGCTCTGCACGTAGCATTACGAAAACGGCAGCTTTTCCACTCATGGTGTCCGCCACAGCCTGTGCAAGCGCCTCAGCGATCTTTGGGCCGTGCATCCGCCTGATGCACCAACTCGACACCACGGACTGGGCTCTGGCTTGGACTAGCCTCTGGCTCATCCATGGCATGGGCAGCCTCTACCCGCAGCTTCGTGGTCTTGCCACTGGCATTGAGCTCTTCCTGCTCATAATTCTCTGTGGCAGAGGCCTCTTTCAAGGCGGAGGCAAGGGTGACATCTTCCTTTGCCACAATGCGCCTTTGGGCTTTTTTGCTGCAGAGCCCCCCAACAAATTGATTCAAGAGAGTGTCATCAAGATTTGGGAAGCCACAGTGCTGAGCAAGCTCCCAGAGTCCTGCCAGGAATGCAGCCACAGATTCTCTGGCTTGCTGCTGCCTTTTCTGGAACTCCATCCACCAGGCCATCTGGGTTTTGGTAGGTGCCAAGTGGCTTGTCAGCCGGGCGAAAATGTCTGTGAGTGCTGTCTCACTCAGCTTTGCTGGGGCGAGCGGTGCCTTGGCCAACACGAAGGTCTCCCGCCCACAGCAACTCAGGAACGTGGCCCTTCTTTTGCTGGCATCTGTGATTCCTTGAGCCACCGCGAAGAACTCGAAACGCTCAACATAGTCCTCCCAAGTGTGGGGCTCTGACGGCTGGAAGGGCTCCAAGACCCGTGGACTTTCCATTCTCCAGGCGGGCAGGGTCGTCTTCTAGCCAGCAGGTGAATCTTGTTCTCTGCTGCGATCCGGACTCTGAGTCAGCGTGTTGAGCTTCTGCTACTCAGCATTCCGGATCCCACATTCGTCGCCAGTATTGTAGCGTGGGGTTAGTGATTTCAGCAGTGATTTCAGCTCTGAGACATAGCAGGCTGGAGACAGCTTTAGTGAACAGCTCTTTATTCAGGGAGAGAACAAGACTGGGGACTGGGGAGAGGGAGTTACATTTATAGGCACCCGGACTGGCTAGGAAAAGATACATTTTGGAGGGAACAATTACAAGCAATCACAAGGCTGCCTTTTGGCGGGAACCAATAGGATTGAGGATCCAAATGCAGCAACTAGAATCAACCAATAGGCCTGTTCCCTTTGGAACAGGAAGGCAGTTACTTCAACAAGCAATTACAGATCAATACACCACAGCTCTGTTGCATGTTTTCTAGGCAGAAGGCCTCGGGATGAATACCTGGCATATCCAAGTAGGGCCGAATAGTACTGTTCTCTAAAACCTCAGAAAATCAGTTGTAGACTGCATAGACCAGTGGTGGCGAACCTTCGGCACTTCAGATGTTTTCGACCACAACTCCCACAGCCCTTTGTCATTGGCAATGCAGGCTTGGAATTCTGGGAGTTGTGGTCCAAAAATCTGGAGTGCCAAAGGTTCACCACCACTGGTATAGACAGTACTGCACAAGATGCAGAGATGGGAAACGGTAGGAGAGAATTAGCAGTTTCATTAGCTGTTAGACCTTCTGATTAGTGGGGTTTCAATGGGGGCAGAAACATTGTTCTTCTGATAGAGAACAACTCTATCAATGAGGAGGGACTTTCATACATCAGAGGTCCAAATTATACCTGCCAAAAGTACTGTGGGTAGAGATCTAGGATGAGGAATGAAACAAGGTGCGGGTGGCTTTGAACCCACCCAGGTATTCTCCAACTTCCAGTTGCTATACATCTGGCTGAGGTAGACCAAAAAACTACTAGTAAGAGGTAAGAAAATAGATAGCAAGCACCCTATGTGACCCTGCTTTGACAAGCAGGTGCCAACAAGGCTTCGGGGCTGAAGAAGATCTCTGTTTTACTCCTTCTCCTCCAAACTTATGCAAATCTCAGAAGAGTTCATCTTTTGAACTACAGTTCCCATAAGCATGGCCAGGCCAAGCCCTTTTGATTAGGGGAATCTGGGAGTTGTCGTCCAAAAGAATAATGCCTCCAAGTTCTGAGCCTATGTAGTTTTGCTAATGAAGGTAGTTACTTGTTTACAGGAATAATCACATTGTGCTAAGCAGAAACAAGCATGCTGCTTAAAAAGATTTGCTGTGGTTTGAAATTCATGGGGAGCATTCCTGCCTCCCAGTTTTTAATTGATGTTTTGGGGAAATGTTTGCACAGGACAGGCTGTGCATTAACTGAACTGGTAAAACATTTCACATTTGTGGTAGCCCTTGATTTACAAGTGGTACCTTGTATAAAGGAATTAATTCGTTCCAAATAAAATTATGTTAAGCAAATTTTCCTTTATACAAATTTCCCATAGGAATGCATTGAAAATGGAGTAATCCCTAATCATGACCATTTTTATGTTGTACAGATTCACCCCATAGGCGATTCTGTTAAGCAAATTTCCCCTATCTCCAGAATTTTTTATGTAATGTACAGATTTTATGTTGTACAAACCATTTGTTATACGAGGGTCCACTGTATTGCCTTCCCAGCCAATGCCATAATTACAGTAACTATAGCTGGAGGCTGTTTTCACCTTGATTACTTTACTGTTATGTATGTTACAAAATGCTAACTGATTATGTGAATGGGTTTAACTGAAAAATATGAGTCACACATGGTGACATCCAACTCTGCGATTTTTATATCCGTGATGGCCTAGTTATAGGTACTGCTGTTACCAAATGAAGATTATGCGTGTATAAACTATCTTTGCTTATAGCCCAATTCACATAAACATTATATCTAAATTAAGAGCAGTTTGTGGGTGGCTCAGGGCTTTTTGCGAGCAACATGCTGACCTGGTTTTCAATGAGTTTAAAAGAAGTTTTGGAAAGGGATACATTCGAGAGCCTCTATTCTCCTGGACCAAGACTGCAGGAGTTATTAACTGTAGAGATAGTGGCCCTCAACCTTGGAAAGCCAATCAGAAATGTGCCTTGCAGCTTTTCCCATCACACAGGGATGGAGGTGCTGGCTCCTCATATTTGTCACAGCAACTGTGTCAGCCAACCTGAAGTGACAGGTCCTTTAACCAGCTGGAAAACAGAGAGTTCATGGCCACCCCGTCCTTAATCCAGCCTGTGTAAATTTCACTGAAGGGGAAATGTAGGCAAGAGCATGAAAAATGAATTTTGACATTTGAAAAACATCACTTTATTAAGAGGTTCTAAAAGGTTCCATGGAGAGGTGAGAACATTAGCAGAAAAGGCTTAACCGTTTAATAAACTGTTCATGAATACAGTGTCTGTCTCAATGAAAAGAGACCAAAAGTTAGCCAACTGTTCACTTTTTTTTCCTACCAAGTTTCCCATCTTTGCTCGGATTCCATCATATAGTGTGTCAATAGATTAACAGAACTGGTGGGTTCTCTTGCATTGTTATTCCAGGTGCTCCTGGTACATGCCAAGAAATCAGCCAGTTTGCGCCAGCCAATTGAACAGTCTCTGTTCACCTCAACAGATCAAAGAAGAAAGCAAAGCTTCTGTAACAATGGTTTGATGCAGCTGCCTAGATGCCCTAAGCACATCTGATCTCGCCTGGTTTCGGAAGCTAAGCAGGGTCAGCCCTGGTTAGTACTTGGATGGGAGACCACCAGGGAATACCAGGTGCTGTAGGTGCCTGGAGTAGGAACTGACAAACCACTCTAGTATTCCTGCCAAGAAAACTCCATGGGCATGGGGTCACGAAGACTCAGTCATGACTGTAATGACACAACACACACACACAGAGCTGGCCATGTACTACAGCAAAGAAAAAAATTAAGGTCTTGAAAGTCAAACTAAATGATTCACCTGTATAGAAGTGCATAAAGCAAAGTGATGGTCTGTTGTATGCTGAGTAGCACAACATTCCTGCAGACTTCATGGTTTGGAGCAGAAGTGTTTGTGTTGCTTAGCAGTCCACATTTTGGTTTCTTAAAAGGTGCACTTATTTGGGGGTCATTTACACATCATACTGAACAACCATTTGTAAAGGGGGATCATTGTTAATAACCACACAAATCAAGCAAGAATATAATTCATAGCTCACCTAATGGCTGCTGTGTACAAGCCAGAATAGAAAGAAATGGGTCAGAATGGGCTTTTGTTAAGAAAAACTGATGGCCAAACTAGTAGGACTTGGTGGGCACACATTAGAACAATAGTTGAAAAACCAAACACATCAAGTATTAAGGCTTTCCTTCATACTTAATGCCTGATCACCAACTAGAACAGAACAGAATGGCCCAGAACAGCAAACTGTGACAACTAAATTCGTGACTCACATAGGACTAGACAAGCGTGATGCAGGTACTGTAACCACAAAACATTGCCCCAGGACCCATAGTCCACCACCTATTGTGGGCAGAAAAATCCATATTGTGCAGAACCACTTGGATATTCAGCTTTCAAATGGGACAACCAACAACTTCAGTGAGACTAGAGGGGACCAGTTCAGCAAGACACGGCAACGGACACAGAGACTGCGTGCCAGGATCTGTTTGGGTCAGACAACAACAAATTCCAAAAAACAGCACGGAACAGCAGTGCCTGAATAGAATAACCCAACAAAATCCACCCATCTGATCAGACTAGATGAAACTAATGCAATGAACCTGAAAGCAAATTCAAAATCCATATTACGGGGTGGGGGGGGGTAGCTTGGAAGAATAATATCTGAGTAGGAAAAGCCAACATCATTCACCAGCCATACAGAGAGCAGTGAGAATTATTCACCAAGCCATGAACAACTCAACAGAATCACATCCCAGGTTCTAGAATCTGTATAGTATTTTTCATTGAATTGTTTTTAAAAAAGAAAACCTATGGCTATTGATAAACTACTCCCATATGTTTGACTGGTAAACATGGTATATTTGCGTTGCTCAGAAGTTGTTCTAAGATGCTGTACAGAAGACATTTCCCCCCAAAACAAGGAACCAGAATATTGCTCCAGGGATGATTTGTAACAAATAAGTTACATTTTTTATTATTTATTAGATTTTTATACAGCCCATCTGGCAGCAAGGCCAGATTTGGCAGATTTCTGTTTGAAAGTTGCTATTCTATAGTATTGTCTGGAATACAGGGCTTTAGACAAGGAGAGCAGACCAGGATTAGGTTCCTTTTAACTATTTGTGTTCTGTGTGACTGGTAAATGAGGTCGCCTTGTCCTGTTCAGAGGTTACCATTTCAGGTTTATGGTTCAGAAGGCATCACAAAGTAAGCAGCGCTGCTGTTCCTTGACTGAGGTCACTACTTCCAGACTCAAACAGAGAATGCCGTGTAGGCATTTTCTGAAATCCTTTATCCCACTGTAACTTTCAGAGCCTAGCGCCGGACTGAATGCAGAAACAGGATACAATAGGATGGTGCTAGGCTGTTGTTGTTGTTGTTGTTGTTGTTGTTGTTGTTGTTGTTGTTGTTG
>JAHTLZ010000010.1:52068836-52117761 GCA_023846285.1 Phrynocephalus versicolor
TGTTGTTGTTGTTGTTGTTGTTGTTGTTGTTGTTGTTGTTGTTGTTGTTGTTGTTGTTGTTGTTGTTGTTGTTTTGTTGGCCACCTGTAGCCACCTCCTGTGTTTCCTCTTCCTACCTCTGCAGCCCTCCAGATGTTTTGGACCACAGCTCCCACAGTCCTTTGTCATTGGCAATACATGCTTGGAATTCTGGGAGTTGTGGTCCAAAACATCAGGAGGACTGAAGTCTGGACATGCCTGCTAGCCTATCACCAATCAGATAAGGATTAAATTGCTGGCTCTGGACAGCTTCACATAGCGGCACACAATTCCCAAAACATCAAGGGACCACAAGGGCCAGCTGGAGAGCAGCAAACCCACTTCTTCCTGTGCCCTGCCACCTGAGGTGACTTCCCCACTTTGCCTACAGGTAGGGTTCGCTAAACATCTTTACTCGGATCAGAGGTCTGTCTTGTGTTCCCCTTATCCTTTCTCCCAGAAAGAATCCAGCTTCGCTTCTATAAGTCTTCTGGATCACAGTCCTGCTGCATAAACACATGCTGCATAAGTTGCAGCAACAGATATGAAGTCTGAAAGAAAGAACTGGGACAAAATTTGAAGCTACATATCTGGAGAGCAGCAACTGGAAGAAGATGAGATGTTTTTATTCCAGACATTGGATCAACAGGGCAGTGGGGGACAAAGAGAAAGTGATTATTTAATTAGATAGATTGGTCTATCTATTATTGCAAGTGGGCCCTTTAACAAAGTGTTGCCCTGTGGAACACTCCTGTTAAAGTTCTAGGGGAACCATCCGTGCTTTCCTCCCAAACACATGATCCCATCCCAGTTTATGCCGCCCAGAGACCACTTGGTAGTGGGGCGGCTAAACTTTTTTGTAGCTAAATAAATAAATACTGTAAATAAATATTCTATTTTTCCACCTCCAACAGACATTCAGTGCAAGCACATTCGACGTGTGTGCACACATGCATACACATACAAACACACACCGTTCCAAAATCTACTCTAAAGTAGCTAAGTAGACATGGGCACAAAGTCCATATAGCACTACCTATGAAGCAACCCATGTGGCACCCCATCCCTCCTGGGCCACTTAGTTGTCACACACCACCGGGGGGGGGGGATTGTTCCTTCTTTCCCGAAGATGCTCCAGTCTGGGCAGGAGCTTGGCCGGCCCATCCCTGCCTCCACTTGGCAGCCAGTCACTCTGGTGAGGAGGTAGGGCAGGGATTCTTCCCCACACAGCTGATGAGTCGTCAGAGGCCGGCAGAGGTGGGGCCAGGCTGGCTGAGCTCTTGCCCAGATAGGTGTGTCGCACAGGACCCTTTGTACAAAACATTTTGTGGGCTTCGTGCCCATGTCTAGAGCCAAGTCATTTTGTCACCTGAAGCAAAAAAAAAAAATCACCAATGCATCTCTTCCTTTATGGTAGTAAAATCACAGTGACGACCAATGTAATAGCTCCCGATCTGCGGTACTTGCATGGCAGTGATTCTGCACTCTGGCTAGTGGGAAGGTAAGCTCTACCCCAGGATTCTTTGCCTACTGAGTGCACTTGGTGATCATGGAATAGTTCTGAAGAGGTCTTTACAGTTCTTTTCTTCTTCTCCCACTTCCTTTCCTTCTCCCTCTTTTTTGCATTTCTGGAATACTTAGTCTTTCACAGAACCATAACTGGGGGGGGGGGCATGTGCCCCAGGTGCCATGCTGGTGGTGGGGAGGGCTGTCTAAAAGACAAAAGAGTATTTGAACTCTGTATTATTCTGCACCCCATCAGCAGTTGGGGCAGGGGCAGGAAATCCAAGTTTCCCCTGGGTCAAGAAATCCAAGGACCAATCAACACCAGCTTAGAACTTCAGAGATGGAAGGGACCCTATGGACCATTGAGGGCAGCCCCTGGCAAGGAGGCCCAGTGGGGAATCAAACTCCCAACCTCTTCCTCTGCAGACAGAGACCCAAATCACTAAGCGACCCAGTAGTTCCACAGTCCCTTCTTGTGACTGATGGTGCCATTTTGACACCAGGTAAGAATTGGCTTTCAGAAAATTAGATTGCTATTATTGTATCTAGTTGTGGTCTTCATTTTACACTGGGAGTAGGCAACTTTCCAAAGAGCTAAAAGGGCACACAACAACACCCCTGGAGCCTGGGGGATTGCACCCATGTCCATACCAAACCAGCACCATCTTTTTCCGCAGTCCCTTGTGTCAAACTCTCAGTCACTTTGTGGATCAATGCTGTGACTGCATTATCCAGGCATAATGGTCTCCTGAAGTTGGCTTGCATAATAGGACTTTTGTTTGATTACCTTTGTTTCCAGAGATGTTTTCACAGTCATGATCCTTGACAGCCATCCTCGCTGTCCATGAGATGTGTAGTAGTCGTTTCCAGCACCACAATTCAAATGCCTCTATCTTTTTCCTGCCTGTATTCCTCAAAGTCCAAGTTTCACAACCATACAAATATGAACAACCAAGAAATATGATCAAATTAACCTGTCTGCATTTGATAGTCAGGTTAATATCTTTATTCTTCCAGATGTTATTCACACTGATCATTACAGTTCTTCAAAGTGCTTAGAGTTCCATGTAGAAGATAAGTGGGATATAAATACAACCATAAATAAATAAATAAATATACTGTAACAGCACTACCCTTATCTCCCAAATAGTTTTCTTCTTAAACAGCTTTAAAAAAAAGATGCAAAGGCTCTCTCTTGCCCTCTAGTGCTCAAAATTACAAAATGTTTTTGTGATGGGAGCTGATTTATTGGCAGAATATGACAGAATTGTCTCCAATACATATTTGGGGGTGGGGGGGCGGGGCGGAGGACTTTATTGGCCCACCAAAATTTGCATTTGCTTTTGTTTTTTTAAAAGGTTGTTTTGCAGGCACACGGAGGGGCAGAGAGTCTCCAAAGAATCTGGGGGACTGCCTTTGGGGCCCTGGGAACTGCATGCTGCCCATGGGCCAAACATTGTTATCCTGTTTTTGAAGTACTGAAGCAGCTATTTCGAGCACATCCATCCATCTCAAAGAAAAAACAGGCATTTAAATGTCTCAGCTTATGATGCAGAGACACAAGATACGATAAGGATATTGGGAGAGGTTCTGATAGTTGTTCGAACAAAAGTTCTGGAAGAGTTAAACATGATTTTCTCTTTTTAAAAAAAATCCACGAAACAGCTCAATGAGTGTTCTGTGGAAAGAAAAGGAATTTAAAAAAAGAAAGACTGTGTCATCCAGAACTATCGAAAGGGATTTCCTTTGTCCTAAATAAACTGCTACACATATTAACGTAAAGTCATCCAAAGTTCACATTGGGGACATGGAATGCTGTCTTTCTCATCCATGAGAATTTGTGAAACTATGTCGCCATCAGTTGATTTCCCAAGGCTGACACTTGTGGAAGGTTCCAGCTGAAAACGGCCAGAGACAGCTGATAGCTTTATGCCTTTAATTATTAACTTTGGCTAATGGTGTGCATAGCTGATATTCCGTACAGGAGCGTGGATAGAGTTATGTATCTCTGACCAAATTAGAGAGAGAGAAATATGCAGATTTGAGGGGTGGAGGGGGTCAGCAGTGCTGATGGTCGCAGTATATAAAATGGGGACATGAAGGCCGCATTTGCCACTGGGGGGGGGGGGCGGTTTGGTCCATAAGCACCACTTTACCTATTCTGATCTCGCCTCCAATTAAGAATGGGAAAGATTTACCATCCAAACGTTCCAAGAACACCTCCCAACACTCATACCCTGCATAACTTGTGATCAACAACCATGAGAGTTGCAGCAGAGAAAGATCTGGAGGGCTGCACTGTCCCCTCCCAGTTCCAGGCAATGTATCTTCTCCAGGACAATCCAGCAATCATCCAATGCTAGTGGAGGAAAATAACAGCCAAAGACCAGGCCATTTGCAGAGCATTAGATCAGACCTCTACACACAGCATGCCAGCAAATTTGGAAAACTCAGCAGTAGCCAGAGGACTGGAAAGGATCGGTCTACTTCCCAACCCCAAAGAAGGGCAACGCCAAAGAATGCTCCAACTATCGTACAATTGCGCTCATTTCACATCCTAGCAAGACTATGCTCAAAATTCTACAAGAGAGGCTGCAGTAGTATGGGGACAGAGAACTCCCACAAGTGCAGGCTGGCTTTTGAAGGGGCAGAGGAACTAGAGATCAAAATGCCAACATGCACTGGATTATGGAGAAAGCTAGAGAAAAACATCTACTTCTGCTTCATTGACTATGTGAAAGCCTTTGGCTGCGTGGACCACAACAAACTATGGCAAATTCTTAAAGGAATGGGAGTGGCTGACCACCTTATCTGTCTCCTAAGAAATCTGTATGTGGGACAAGCAACAACAGTCAGGACTGGATATGGAACAACTGAGTGGTTTTAAATTGGAAAAGAAGTACAACAAGGCTGTATGCCTATTTAACTTATATGCAAAGTACATCATACGAAAGGCAGGCCTGAATCACAAGCTGGAATTAAGACTGCCAGAAGAAAAATCAACAACCTAAGATATGCAGATGATATTACTCTGATTGCAGAAAGTGAGGAGGAATTAAAGAACCTCTTAATGAGAGTGAAGCTCAACATCAAAGAAAGATCATGGCCACCTGTCCCATCACCTCCTAGCAAATAGAAGGGGAAGAAATGGAGGCAATGACAGAGTTTATTTCCTTGGGCTCCTTGATCACTGAAGGTGGTGACTGCAGCAATGTAATTAAAAGATGCCTGCTTCTTGGGAGGAAAGTGATGGCAAACTTAGGCAGCATCTTAAAAATTAGAGTCATCACTTTGTTGACTAAGGTCCGGATAGTCAAAGCCATGGTTTTCCCAGTAGTGATGTATGGAAGTGAGAGCTGGACTATAAAGAAGGCTGATCGCCGCAGAATCAATGCTTTTGAGCTGTGGTGCTGGAGGAGACTCTTGAGAGTCCCCTAGACTGCGAGGAAATCACACCTATCCATCCTGAAAGAAATCAAATGTTCACTGGAAGGACATACAGTAAACCCCCGCCAATCGCGGGGGTTAGGGACCCACCCCACCCGCGATCCATGAAAATCTGTGATATGCAGAAGCGGGGGGGCTGGGGCGGGTAGGGGGCTCGCAAAAGCCTCGGAGGAGCATGGGGGCGGCGCGGAGCGACCCGATCGCCCCCGGCCGCCCCCTCCCCGCACGGCTCCGAGGCCCTCAAAGGCGCCCAGGGCAGCTGCGGAGGGGGACGCCGTCCCTCCGCGCACCCACCCCGCGGGCTCCGAGGCCTTTCGGGCTTCTCGGAGGTGCAGGGGCACACAGAGGGACCAGATGGGCCCCGCACGCCCCCACGTTGCAGATACTACGATCCCGCGGTGTAGCGGGACCGCTGGACCTGAACCGCGAAATGGCGGGGGGTTACTGTATTTTGAAGCTGATGCTCCAGTACTTTGGCCACCTCATGAGGAGAGAGGACTCCTTGGGAAAGTCCCTGGTGTTGGTAAAGATTGAAGGCAAAAGGAAAAGGGGATGGGTGGAGAATGAGATGGTTGGACGGTGTCATCGATGCAACAAATATGGATTTGACCAAACTCCGGAAGGCAATGGAACACAGGAAGGCCTGGTGAGCTCTGGTCCATGGGGTCACAAAGAGTCGGACATGACTGAATGACTGAACAACAACAAGATCAGACCTGTGTTTTATTGAAGTTCAGTGCAAAGATCTGTTTGAAAGCAGTCCGGTTGTTACTTGCAAAATAAATTACATTGTCATTTTGAGAAGCAAGCCAACTATGATCTTAGAGTTTGGAGAACAATCACTTTTAAAACGTGTTAGCTGTACTTGGGGAATGTGCTTGTTTCTTGCCATTTGAATTCACTTTAAGTCCCGAATGCCCCTATTGCTATCTCCTCTCCCACATGCCCTGCCATAACCCGGTCACAAATAGCAGCAAGTACTTATGCATATCCCCTGCACCAAAACTAACTCATGGGACAATATTATATTATCTTGCCTTAGGCTAGATATGGATAAATGCCCCTTGTGATACATTGTTCGCTTCATGCATAGATTAGCTGTCATGCCGTGCTGGTTTTTTGTTCCTCCTTCACTCTCTGAGAAACAATGATGCTGAATCAAGAGACCGAGTCCAAAAGCAGATGCAATCACTTCCATTTAAAATAAACTACATTCGGCTTTTACTGGTGCCCGTTTTGGACGTCAGCCCTCATGTTTTCTAGCAGAGATCACCGGGATGCCCACGGTCATGACTTCATCCACGGTCAACACCCCAAGCCAAAGGCAACTGTACATCAATGAAAATCGGAACACAGAGCTCAAATATTCCACAGATAATGAAAATCTGCTGACACAGGCAAGAATCTGGCTTGCAGCATGCTGCAAAGGCAGACTCAGAAATGCCACAGACAAAAGCAAGCAGTGATATTTTTTCTGGGTTGAATGCCTGGATGCCATGCCAATGGAACAGGAGGAAGAAGAGAGACAGCATTTTCTTTGT
The DNA here is from genome assembly GCA_023846285.1 of Phrynocephalus versicolor. Taxonomy (NCBI): domain Eukaryota; kingdom Metazoa; phylum Chordata; class Lepidosauria; order Squamata; family Agamidae; genus Phrynocephalus; species Phrynocephalus versicolor. Next base: position 52,075,349 of record JAHTLZ010000010.1, read on the forward strand.
CCAGGCTCCTTGTGCCTCTGTTCCAGTGGAATGACATACAATTAGGCAGGCATTGCATGAGAGAGCCTGTCTGGTATCATTTTTGCTAATCCTTAGAAGGAGAGAAGACAAACCAAGGAAGAGTTCAGGATCCCGCAGTGGCTCGATGTAGAGAACGCTTTTGCTTCTCTCCTGGGGAGAGAATTCTGACAGCGAAGGCACTATCATTGGACTCACCACTGTTACAAACATTAAGGATACCAAGTCTCAGATTCTGAGGGTTCTGAGGTTTAATCAGTTTCTGGCTTGAAAATCTGGAAGGAGCGGTGTATTTCTTGCAGTGCCAATAAATGAGTCCCAGAAAACAGAATTAGCCAAGACAAGAGAAGACCTGATTCAAATGCCCTGTAAGGAAAATGCAAAATGTCAGGGGTAAGAACTGGCTGTGTAGGGTTTGTCACCGCTTTTGAAGGCACTCTCTCTTCTGAGGTCTCCTGCTGTGGAATGCAGTCGGGGTGGCTCAAGGCTTTTAGCTGCCAGAGGTGTAGGAACAGATATTGGCATGCACCCGCACAGCCATTCCACTTAAAGAATGCCAGCTGAATCTTCGATTTGATACTTTGATACTGGAACAACATTCCCTGTAGCAGTAATAGGCTTAAGAGGAGGAGCAGGGCAGGTTGTTGGCCTCACAGTGCCCTACCTATCCACAGGGGACAACAGCCTAGATATAACTGCTCAGCTCCACCCACCCACCAGAGGAAGCTGTTCATTCTGCCTAATGGTGGGGCTGCTCCTGACTCATACCTGAGATGTCAGGAAAAGCCAGCATGGACTGTGTGTGTGTGGCGGGGGAGGGGGGGCTTGACCAATCTGGATTTTGCTTTAAGAGTTGTTGTCAACAGGGTAATTCTATGTGACCACCACCACCACCCCCGTCCCAGATTCAATGGAACATAATCGCAAGGCAGCAGCTACAGGATTGATTGAAGGATGTGAAGTGAAATGGCACCCACCCTTCATGCTTCATGACCGTGTCCCATGACTTGTAGTGCACTGTACAGTATTCTCCTGTTAGGGAGCTATGGATGCACAAAACATCCCCCTGGCATCTGTATGGATTGTGTCATGCATGCATGTCACCATGCTGGGGTTTTCCTAAAGAGAGTTTTGAAGAGCAGTTGGAATGACATCTCGGATGACACCAGAAGGCAAAACCATGAGCGCAGCATTACTTGTCCAAAATCAGCTGGCCTCATTCACCCCGTGTCCTCTCCAAGAGGGCAACCATGGGGAGGTTCAGTGGCAGACTCACATTTTGGAGCCTTGAATCTCGAACTGTTATTGGGGGCGAGGGTCTTCACAACCAGCAAAGAGGCCTCAGTTAACCACTATTATCTTCTTCAGTGGGGTTGTTCCATTACAGATTATCCCAAATTTTTCAAAAAGGTGGAGTCAAGTCATTTCTGGGGACCCTCCAGGATTAGGGGTCCAGAAGTTTAAGCTTCATTGCTTTCATAGTGCAGTACTCCCCCATTTATTGCAGGAGTTATGTGCCTAATCCACCCACAATAAAGGAAAATCCATGAAATGCAGATGCTTCAACAAACTGACCTTGGGCTGCTCCTGCTGGCTGCATTCCAAAGTTTTTAACCCCCTCCTGACAACTCAGCAGTCTTTGCTGCCAGGAGCTCCTGCTGAGGTGTTAGGAGGGGGTTAAAAACTTCTCTTTGGAAACAGCAGTGGAGCAAAGGTCACTTTGATGAGGTGTTAGGAATTCGCAAACCTCTCTTGCCAAAAGCAGCTGGCAGGAGCAGCCCCAGCTCTGTTTGCTGAGGTGTCAGGAGGGGGTTAAAAACCTCTCTTTGTAAGTGAAATGCAGAGCCCCAGCATGGGCTGCTGCTGCCAGCTGCGCTTGCAAAGAGAGGTTTTTAACCCCCTCCTGACATCTCAGTCTGTTTGCTGGGGTGTCAGGAGGGAATTAAAAACCTCTCTTTGCAAGTGCAGCCAGCAGGAGCAGCCCCAGGTCTGTTTGCTGAGGTGCCAGGAGGGGGTTAAAAACCTCTCTTTGGAAGCCTGCTTCTCTCAAGAAAAAAAAACACCACAGTATACTGAGACTATGATATATGAACCACGTTGTGGCGGGGGACTACTGTAGACCCACTCCTGGACAGGTAAGACACCCCCCCCCCCCGGATCTGGTCCCAGTTTGCAGGAACTATTATGAAGCTGAATCCAGGCCAGAAACCTGCTAGTTCCTGTGCCAGACGTGCAACACAGTAGTAAATTAGTTCTGGAGTAGCTCCAGACTGAAGGACCAAATTATGGCCTTGTTTTAGGCAAAGTTGGACTGAGCAGTTCTGTGGGCAGAAACTGCTCTGAAAAAAGAGGGCTGTCTTATTTTCTATGTAAAGCAGGATTTAGCGTCATCTTCCTGGCTAGTAAATGGGGACAAGTCATCAAGGAGGACAGTCTCAGCTTCAATATTTTTACCTCCACATATAGTTCAGGCTTGATTTGTTTGGACCTCTTGTTTGTCTTTCTGGCAGTCCAGAGTATCAGCACCAGATAGATAGATAGATAGATAGATAGATAGATAGATAGATAGATAGATAGATAGATAGATAGATAGATAGATAGATAGATAGATAGATGAAACATTAAAATGGACTCTGATTATTTTGATGACACGTCTGTGTCATATTTTGTTTGTCACAATAAACATCCAACCAATCCAAAGGAGCTGCTTGTGTAGTGTTTTATTTCCTCAAACAAAAGAAATAAACAGATATTTGAAACATAGTAAGTCACAGTCTGTCGGTATGCTTTATCATTGCAGCAATATAAAGAGTTAGTTTGTTTTTAAAATGATCTCTGGAGTTTTTCAAACAAAAATGGATGCAAGGAAGCAAATTTAATTACTAGTCTCGTGCCATATACCTGAGTTTACTTTGGGAAACTTTACGACTTAAGAATTTACTGTGCTGAAATTTGGCTTGGAATGGCTAAATGTCTCAGCCTCATTTATGGGAGGGTTTTTGTTTTGTTTTGGTTTTGTAGTTTATGTCGTTACTGCATGGTCTGACCTGATAAAGCAACACTCCCCTTTTTTAAAAAAAGTAGAGATAGCTTTGCAACGTGTCTGATAAATATGTTTCTTAATAGATAAACCCCGCGACCTTTGGCCCTCCAAGCGCACACCCATCCCTCCCAGTCCCTATTACTGACAAAAGCCAAAGAGGTGGAAGGAATCACGCTCCTACAACACCCAGAGGCTTATCTATTCTCCACCACTGCACCTGGGATAATGAATGCCACTAGAAGAGGCATGTCCAAAGTCCAGCCCGGGAGCCAAATTCGGGCCAATTTAAAATTTTCAGTGGCCCTCAGCCTCTTCTCCCTGCAGCTCAGTCTGTCATTCATCCCTGCCAGCCAGCCCTTCCCTATGCTGGCTAGAGACATCCGTTTGCAGTTTTATATTTTGCTTCCCCTCCCTGCCTCCGTCCATCAGCCACCCGCCCTACCTACCCGCTCCTGGCTCTGTTGCTGTAGCATTTTCCCCACCTCCTTGCGAGGCAGGACAGCATATGTCAGCAGTGGTGCATCTTGGGTGCGTTTGGGCCAATTCCCGGGCTGTGCAACAGCCACCGGGCTCTTGGGCGCCTTGAAACCGGAGCATTTGCGGCTGCTGCAGATGCGCACGGACCATGCCCTTTCTCCCCCCCCCCTTTCAGGCTGAATGGTTGGCCTCCGCACATTTTCACCTCACCAAATCTGGCCCTCCTTGCAAAAAGTTTGGACACCCCTGCACTAGAATGTATCGATTATTCCTAGTTCAGGAAGAGAATGTAACATCGGGCAATATGCAAGCATGTGAGTAACTTGCAGCTCCTTCCTGTTGGCCATGAAGCCTCACAAGATTAGCCTTCTGAGGGTCAGCATGGAGAAGTGGGTGGAGTGAGGACCTAGGACTCAGGAGGACTTGGTTCAAACCCCCGCTTGGTCATGCAAACTACGGGGGGGGGGTGGCCTTGGTAAAACCACTCTCACTTGACAATCCTATTAGGGTCCATTTAAGTTGGATGCTACTTGATGACACATAACAAATGAGCAGCTTCCAATGCATTCTTAAGAGGGCATGCTGTTTGCTATGAATTCTGGGTTTAATAAAGCAGCCATTGTACATGTCTCTGGATTGCAGCAATGAAAGCAAATCTTTGAGAGAAGGTGGAGTTCTTTCAGCATTATCAAATGTTTCATTTCAAAGGAGGTGACCCTGTTCCAGTTGCTTCTGGATCCAGAGCAAGCTTGTCAATCAGCTTTCAGGCAATTGGTATAGTCAGGGCTCCCCCTTCTGGTTAGCATATGTTTTGCACAGACAGGCTAAACATTCTACCAGTAAAATCGAAAGGGAGTCAGGGGGAAGCATACAAAAATTATAACTATGAAATGGCACATCAGAGGAATGCCAAATTAGGCACAGACATAGCAGAAATCTGCTTTTACTTTGTGCCAAATTTGGGGGTGTTTGGCCAAAGGGTTATAGAATTGTAATTAAAACAAGAACACTGCCTCCGCTGGCAAGCAAGTGACCTTTTTCTCTAACATATAAGCAAGATTTTTGAAGCTGAGGCTCCAGTACTTTGGCCATCTCATGAGGAGAGAGGACTCCTTGGAAAAGTCCCTGATGTTGGGAAAGATTGAAGGCAAAAGGAAAAGAGGACAGCAGAGAATGAGATGATTGGACGGTGTCATCGATGCAACTAATATGGATTTGACCAAACTCCGGGAGGCAGTGGAAGATAGGAAGGCCTGGCGAGCTCTGGTCCATGGGGTCACGAAGAGTCAGACACGACTGAATGACTGAACAACAACAACAACATAAACAAGATAGGGAAAATGTAAATAAAAGAAAATCTGCATATCTGGTCAAAAGCCTTTCATTTCAACCACTCTTTCTTCCTCCACAGCAATTGAAGCAATACTGGCTCTAATTCAGACCCCTTAACTCCTAAAACTTCTGAGATTACTCCTTTTAAAAAAATCTGAGAATTCCAAAGGAGCTATTTGTATAGCATAACATTCTGGACAATGTGAATGTGTCTCCAGTCAACCCACAGAGCCAAGGTAAGTCTGTCACGTTTAATTGTGAAAACTCTTTCCTGGCCACTCATTCTTAGCTTTGGCTTTTAAAAGCTATTTAAAAAAAAATAATGATATACAGCAGCTCACTCATTTAAGCTATGAAATTGCTGTGTTCTTTTCTGGCCTTTATAGCTAGTTTATGCATTAATGTACAAAGCCACCTGATCTCATATGACTTTTTTGGCTTTTATTCTCCCTATACCAATGTCAGATCATAGATCCTATTTCAACTCACGGATACCAAAGAAATCATGGGTCCCGCTGTGCACGACTTTGTAGTGGGGCAAAAACATGGCTTAAACATATGGGTCCTCATGGATCCACATGATTTTTCTGCAGGATCACCCCCAAACCACCTCCATACTGTGGGTCCCATCTCTGCCCACAGACTAAAAGACAGAAATCCCTCAGAGCATGGCTCTGAAGTAGTGCAAAACACCAATATATATCGAGAGATGATTATGGATCCACATGAGTTTTTCTGCATGTCCAAATCAATGTCCAATCATTGGTTCCCGTTGGGTCCATAGGTTGCACTCCAGCAACCATGGGTCCCCCAGCACATATGGATTTGCAGTGGGCCTCTTTCCTTCAGCTCCTCCAGCAGCCACCCTCTCAAATGAGGAAGGCGGGGCAGGGATTCCTGCAGCGCTGCCTCGGAGCTGGAAGCTGCTAGAAGAGACAGCTATGGGAATCCTGTGCCCTTGCTGTTACTGGACAACTGCATGGAGAGCAACTGAACATGCAGCACCTGCGGTAGCGAGCTGGAAAAATGGCACAAATATCCAAACTGAGGGTTGTGCCCATCTCTAGCGTGTATGTTTCTCCACTGTATGTCTTGCACCTCCTCACATCTTTGTTTCACCATTACATTAAGTTCAAAACAGCCTTTCAAAATGTTTTGGCACCAAGAGACTCTAGCCAATTCAAGGAGTCCTCACTTCTGTCTTCTCCAGTAACTGTAGTACAGATCCTATGCTCATCTTCTGGAATCCTGTGCCATTGGGTAATTCTCTATGAGGGAAATTTCTGAACTGATTCAGAATAGCATACCATATGTATTGTTAAACTCTCATTTTAAAAAGCCAGGAAGTCCAGTTGTTCAAAAAAATCTCTGGTTTATGAATGTGGAATATTGCACTTCTGTACCCATGATTTAAAAAGCCAGGAAATGGCTCAATATTAATGCAAAATATCATGCCCAGCAGAAGAAAGGATGGCAATATTTACATAGGAGAGAGCAACCTGAATGTTGATGATGACACCAGTGACAGCAGTCAAGATGGTCTATATAGGATACCTTCTGCTCACTACCATTCCTCCCAGAGTGACCACCCAGAGTGACTGTCCAGAGTGACTGCCCAGAGTGACAGTTGGCCTGATAGTGCAATATAACAATCAGACAGACAGACAGACAAATAAATAAATAAATAAATAAATAAATAAATAAATAAATCACACTTGTTTAAAAACAGCCCTGGCATTTGCTTTGTGCTTGGGTGAGAAGTGATGAACTGATTTTAAAAAGGAGTCAACTTTTGGGATTTTTCCTTTTGTGGTGCCACTTTGTGAATGGTTGTGGTGCTGGGGGCTCTGATTCCAGCACGTTGACTATTAGCCTTCAGAATGTCTCAGGGTTCCATGATTCCCCATACGATTTCACATCTACATGAAAAACCTAAAAGAGGCTGTCCAGAATGTTGTGGTCAGCTACCACCAGTATGCAAGTGTGAATGGCAGTGAACACAAAAGAGTACCTTGTAAACCATCTTGACTACTACAGTTGGAATTGTCAACACTCAGGCTGCCCTCTACTGTGAATAACATGGCATCCTTTTTTCTGCTGGCCATGTAGATGCAATATCATGTAGTAATATTGGGCCATTTCCACAACATTCATAAACCAAAAGTCAGGTTTGTTTTGTTTTGATGAATAGGATTTCCTGGCTTTTTAAAACAGAAGTTTAAGGATACATATTGTTGTTGTTCAGTCGTTCAGTTGTGTCCGACTCTTCATGACCCCATGGACCAGAGCCTGCCACGCCCTCCTGTCCTCCACTGCCTCCTGGAGTTTGGTCAAATCCATGTTGGTTGTATTGATGACACCGTCCAACCATCTCATTCTCTGCCGTCCTCTTTTCCTTTTGCCTTCAATCTTTCCCAACATCGGGGACTTTTCAAGGAGTCCTCTCGCCTCCTGAGGTGGCCAAAGTACTGGAGCCTCAGCTTCAACATCTATCCTCCCAGTGAACATTTGGGGTTGATTTCTTTCAGGATGGAGAGGTTTGATCTCCTTGCAGTCCAGGGGACTCTCAAGACTCTCCTCCAGCACCACAGCTCAAAAGTGTCGATTCAGTGGTGATCAGCCTTCTAATCATAAATCCCAACAGAAATGTCCCTCATGTAGAATTATCCAGTAGTGGAGGATCCCAGTAGGTCAGTACATGATCTGTACCAAGGTAGCTTGGAAAAGACAGAAGCAAGAACAGCTGGAATATGGCCACACTCCCTCTCTGCCAAAATATTGTGAAGTGCTGTTTTTGAACTTAATGAAATGGGGAAGCAAATGTGTGAATGAATGCAAGCCATATGTAGAAGAGAAAATAACCTAGCATGAAATGTTGTTGGTTTGCAAGATTTGAGCAAAGCTTTTAATGAGAGGACATTATGAAGTCATTAACGCATATAATCACTATACAACAGAAAGAGCTTGATGGCATGTCACATCTATTAAGTTCCCCTACCTTAATTACTGGACAATTGTATAGTGACAACACAGGTGTGATCACCTGAAGATTTGTTTTTTGTTCTTTTTAAAAATGATCTTTTTTCAATATTTCCTGTTTCGCTATATGGTTGGATGCAGTAGCCCTTGACGTCCTTCCCAATAGATCGGTGATGGTATGCTCAATATAGACACCAGAAACTTCAGAAAAGCTGTACAGGAATTTGGTAAGTAAGACCTTACACATATAAAACAGAAACACCAATATTACACTGACCCAGGAATCAAAGGAACTAATGATACTTCAAAATGCAGCTTTCCAGATATCACAAAGGCATATGAAGAGATGGGTAGGAAGCTGAAGGACCTGGGTGGACAGGTGGTAATCTCATCTCTCCTCCCTGTAGAAGGACATGGCCCACAAAGGGAAAGAACAATAGTGGAAAGAACAATAGTGGAGGTGAACAATTGGCTTCAGAGATGGTGCCGGAAGGAACAATTCGGATTCTTGGACCATGGTTTGCTTTTTCATTCAGATGGGATATTGGGCCAGGATGGAGTGCACCTCACCACTGCTGGTAGGAATCTTTTTGCCAAGAGGATTGCACATTTAATGAGAGCTTTAAACTGAGTTTGCATACAGATGGAGCTAGAATTATGGCAAGACACAGGAAATCTCATGGCTGAATCTGAGTTAACTCAAAACCTTTCACAACATGGCATGAGAAAGTGGCATTTCTTTTCCATATGTGGGTGGATCCCCAGTTAGACTTTGTTTGTTTAAAAACCTCCTGGCTCTGGATAAGTTGCTTTATGGATGCAGGAAAAAAAATGACCCAGAGAGCTACTTCTTAAAATACCAGTTGGGCTGTGTTTTGAAGGAGTGAGATCAAAATGTACCTTCTGCATTCACTCTGGCATTTATTTTCAAAAGCCTTTGCAGGTAACTGTTTGAAACTTTTGACCTTTGGTTTCTTAACTGTTTTCAAGAAATCACTCGAGTCTGGATGTTTGGTGGAGAGCGTTTGTGGTCCTAAATCCAGTCCTCACCTCCATCAGCAACTGGGATGATCACTGTTGGGGTGAGAGTGGTGGCAGCCACCTTGCTCACTAGCTCCGAGTGCCTGGCCTTAGGAATGCTTTTGTGTTTTGGACTCCCCGGAGGACAACCACATCTGGAAGACTGAGGGGGTTAGGAGTGATATAATTCCCTAGTCTTCATCACATCTGCTGTCCTACCCCAGGATCAGCAAGAGTAGTGTAGCTGAGGGGCCTTTGAGTAGGAATCTTGTACGCTACCCATTCTTATTTGGCACCGCTTGGTGGCTGAGCATGAATAGGTTCTGTGTGTTTTATCTTGGTGTGTTGCTCCGAATGGCATGATAGGCCCAAGTACATGCCCCTACTGTCTTTCTCCACACTGGTCTCACCTTGACCCTCCTTTGTTTTTGTTTTGTTTTTTGTTTTGTTTTTTGTTTTTTGTTTTTCTGCAGGAAAATGGGAAGTGGAGCACCAGCACTGCAAATCATAAGCCTTCATATTATGTGAGCCTAAGAACAGCAACAGCCAGCCTAGATGCCCTGAGCATATCTGATCCCGCCAGATCTCGGAAGATAAGCAGGGTCAGCCCTGGCTAGTACTTGGATGGGCAACCACCAGGGAATACCAAGTGCTGTGGGCGCCTGGAAGAGGAACTGACAAGCCATTCCAGTATTTTTGCCAAGAAAACGCCATGGACATGGGTTCACAACTGTACAACATGACAACAAGAGCAGCAGCACAACACCTGGGCATTGGGGTGGGGAATCCTTCCCCTCCAAGCCCTTGCTGCCCTGCCTCTGTGGCATCATAAAACTCCCAGCATGGAAAAATCAAAGAATGGCAATATTGCTAGTGTATTACTTTATATCATCAGAAAAATAAACAGTCAGATTTGGCTAACTATCAACAGCAAAGGCTGAGTTTTGGGTTCTATCCAAGTACAGAATATTTTTTCTTTGCTGTTGGGTCAGCACAAGTCATAGCAAATTTTGGATTCAGGGGCCAGCCAAGGGCCTTCCAATTCAAAAGCAAGTTCTAAAGGCAGCAGTGAGTCACTCTCTATCCTTCTGTTTTCAGAAGCCAAGCACTGCCTGAATTTCACAGCATAATATTGTTTGTTATTAAGTATTTAGTTCCTCTTAATTTCCCATAATGGGAGGGGTGGTCACTGCAAAATGTTCCTGGAATCACGGGGGAGGGTAGCTTGCCCTTTCTTTTTCCTGCAAAGAATTAGCGTAGTGTAGTGTGCAACACGCACACAGGTGTACATATGTAGGCACTTACTTTTACACAATGTAGTGTAAATTGCCTTGAAGTGAAACTTCCATTCCTCCACCATCCATTTAGAGAGGGGTAGGCACCTGGAGTAGGAACTGGCAAACCACTCCAGTATTCCTGCCAAGAAAACTCCATGGACATTGGGTCATGAAGAGTCGGTCACGACTGTAATGACACAACACACACACACACACACACAAGGATTTTCCTGCCCGTTCACCGGGGCTATGCAATGAAAATATATTGGCAAATCAACAACCCTTACTAGTAACACCTTCTCCTGAGCTTCTGTTTAGCTTTCTATCTAAAAACAGGCATTTCATACACATGGGGAAGCAAAGCAGTTCATGACCTATACCTGGGCAATGTTGTTTATGGATCTGGCACCTGTTGTGACAGATCCATAAACAGCATTGCAGGAGAGCACAGGGGAAAAAGTGGCTTGCCCAATGTCGGAGTTTAAGCCCTCTCATGCACTCCACTTCATTATGCAAACTTTAAATCTTGGTAGGTGGCCCTGAATGCCAATGAGGATTTGTCGCCCAAGTTGCCTCAAACAATGCTTGTTTCAAGAAGAGGAATGTGTGTTGGGGTGGTTGGTTGGTTGCCCTCATCAAATTCCCTCAGCACTTCAAATACTGAGGAAAATTTACCATGCACCATTCTCCACAGTGGTCTGTCAAATTCTGGGGAATCCTTCTGATTTTCTCCTCTGACATTTTGTCTCAGAAGGGAAGCCTCACCATATATTTTCCATTTGTTCTCTCTGTGTCCATCCTAAATGATCTGCAATATGTCTGTAGTTATTCAAGTTCCTAGTCTAGTACACAGATTCAGTTTGGGTGTGTTTGGTAAGGAGAATAACTCAGCCTTGTCTCTGACCCTTGTGTTCAGCTTTGAGACAGACTTCCTCTAATAAAAGGGGGAAATGGATATTTATAAGGCAGAATCTCTGCTTCCTACTGGATTATCTGATACCAGATGGAGTTTGATTTAAATGTACCAGCAGAGCAATGAGAACATGGACCTGACTGAACTGCTTTACAAGAGAAAACACATTTTAAGGCACTCTTCAAGAGATGAAGTGCAGGTTTTTGAAATATGTTTGCTCTTAATATTTCCCTGACTACTTTAGAATGGAAAGTAGGGTTGAGTTTTTGAGAAACTGTTGAAAAAAATCACAAAGGGTATTCTTACTGATGTAAAAGTGCATGATTTGGAGTGGCCAAATTGTATATTTGGGAGAGGGGTATGTGCTTCTTTAGGAATGCAAGTCCTCAGTCCCTTGTTTTGGGGGCCTTTTGGCTCTAATTATAGGTTTGAGTTCTCATTTTAACATCTTTTGTTAAAATGGGCTATGTTACATTCTCCTAGATGAGTTGGTAGATGATTTTGGCTGGCCTACAGTTTATTTCAGGGATGGCTCTCCTCACTTCCTCCATTTTGGGGACTTTTCTCCCCATCCCACCTAGTAATTGACATGAGTTGATACACTTGACAGTGTCTCAAAGGCAAAGACAGCTTGGAGCAGGAATTACGTTCTTTGGCATCTCACAGAGGAAACTTTCCTGGATGTATCTGTGAAGATTCTCAGTCATCCAGGTGCGTTTAACTGGGAGTTGAGTCATGGCTACTGGACTTCTTTTTTGAGAGATAGAAACGTTTTGCTGTTCATCCAAACAGCTTCATCGGTCTGAATACAGCTAGTGCAAGTAGTCCTTCTTATAGTCAGCTTAACCTCTTGTCCCCTGGTCTGATTGGCTCATAAGATGAACCATAGCCTGAATAGGCTCGTTAGGGAGACATTAGTGTCCATGGCCTTAAAGTAAACAATGGCCTAAGGTGCTGAAACCCATCAAGAATGGGTTGTTAGCTGTAAGCATTTATGTTTGGGAATGGCCCACAGATGATTTTTTTAGAGAGCAGAGGGCCAGTTCTTTGTTGGGGACTTACTTCTGAGATCATCCGATATTTGTGTGCATTTTGGAAGAGTAGAGTTTCCAGACCATGGCAACAAGCAACATAGGCTTAATGTGAGGTCCTGGGGAACCTCGACTTGAGGTCCTATTCAGCAGAATGAATGAGGAAGTGGGAATAAGGAAACAACTTCATCAGGAAGCAAAACAGGATTGTGTGTACACTCCATTTTAGGACGTCATAAATGCTTGGTGACAATGCCTGGCCTGAAATGTCTTTGACAGGATACATATTTGGCAAATTACCTAAAAAGAAACTTTGTTTGCTGCTGTTCTTCTATAAGCAGGCAAAGATGTTTCTCTTGAGGTGGCCTTTCTCTTCGTTACCGGTTGCCTAAGAAGGCTTGTTTTTCTTCTTCTTGTTTTTAAGTGAAACGGCTTTTCTTTGTATTTTTGTTGCTTTTAAATTTGTTTTAATAATGCTTACATCTAATATCCTGAATATACTGTTTGTTTAATTCTTTTGAAATATTTTGATGACTTATTGTTTAGTTTTTATTATTGTTTCATTTTAGTGACATAAGCTGCCTCGGGTCCTTTTCTTAGGAGAAATGTCAGGTTAAAAATGTTTTGAATAAATAAATAAGTAAACAGTCCAGTGCTCTCAAAATGAAGTCGAAGAAAGTAGATTGCATGGAATGTGTGTCCTTCCAGGGCCTCCTCTCCTTGCCTTGGTGTTCCTTCAATGGCACAGTTTGTCACCCCGGCCTGCATGGTTCCCACAGGAGGAAAAACACTTCATTCCAGAGGGCTTATTGTTTCCAAATACGCTGAGGTGATGGAGAGCATTTGGGAGACTCTAGAGGCATGGTCACCCTAGCTTCACAAGCGTAGCCTTTCTTGACAGGAGCACACCTGCAAGCCTCCTTGTGACATGGAAAAAATGAGATAGAGTAACACCTACTCGTGAGTCAGGCAGTGAGTAAAGTGAGCAACATTATAAAAACCACTCCCAGATACTCAGTATAGTTACATCAAAGTTCCCCAGAAGACATGACTGATACAAAACTTTCCCATGTTTTAGTTGTCACTTTGGGAATCCACTGAGCAGTTCTAGGAACACCATGTGGGAGGCAGGCAGGACAAGAGCCGCAAGAAGGAATGATTAATAATGGAGGGTTGAGTGCTGAGGTTAGTGAATTCCTGGCCAAGAGAGCCACCAATGAGGGACAGGAAAGGACTTTGGCCCTCCAGATGTTTTAGACCACAACTCCCACAGTCCTTTGTCATTGGCAATCTAAGCTTAGAATTCTGGGAGTTGTGGTCCAAAACATCAGGAGGGCCGACATTTGGACATGCCTTAGTGCATTAAATGAACACCTCCTTCGAGAGGTGATGAGTCCTCCAACAGTGGAGGCATTCAAGAGAAATGCAGACAACCACCTGACAGATATCTAATGATTTCTATTCCTGCCTTGAGCAGGGGCTTGGGCCCAGGGGGTTATAGGCCCCTTCCAACTTCATTATTATCTAACCCTTTTAGACCACGATCCTAGCTGGACCAGATGGCCAACAGCCTGTTGAACCTGTACTGAACAGAAATCCCTCCAGCCTAGGGCTGCTCATAATTATTTAGGGCGATCCTCACATTGACCTCACTTTGTACTGGCACAATGCTTGTATCTTTGGTCTGGAGGAGGTTTAGATCTAGAAAAACTCAGTTCCTCTCTCATTTAGTCCATTCTCTGCCCCACCCACCCCCCTTTCGGCTTTTTTGGCAGATCCCTGATGGACGGACAGATGGATTATAGCCTCCACCTTGCTCCTTAAAAGCATGCAAGATGGCTTATATCATTAAAATATGATATTTAAAAGCCAAAAAAGGTACATGTGCAAATATTTTAAAAAATCAAACAAATCCCACTTTAAAATGGCAAATAAAATCACACCCCCACCAAAAAAAAACCCACATTCAAATGAACAATGCAAACCATTCCATTTTTAAAAAAACATATCAAACAGCAAGTCACTAAGGGAAAGTTAACTGAAGGAAGTTCTACTAATGCAATGGTAGTGTTACCAAGAGAAGAAGCCCCTGCTGACTTCTATATCCAACATGTCTCTGGGTTAGAAATGCATTTCTATATGGACATGCCTGAGAGTTAAGTCCAATTGAACTCAATGTATCTGAACAAAAACATGTTGGAAGACTGCTCTGTTACAAGAATGCACAGAGCAGGGCACAGGCTGCAGATGTTAGATATTTGAAGATTTAAAATATGTATGCAGTATCTATAAACATCCAGATGCATGCAAAGTTTATGTATTTTGTGCTTGGGCTCCAGGCTTTTCAACTTCAAGTACCAATCAAGATCCTCGATATATAGTACATATGTAATACATGACTGGGGACTGCAAAGTCCAAGATAACTGTTTATGTTTTCATTTTTCATTTTGTTAATCAAGTAGAACAATTCCCTGTCAACGTATCTGCACATCTTTGTTCTTCAGATACCTACTGCGAGGACTCAACAGAAGAGAACAGAAGTTAATTTTGGAAAGAGTTAGTGTAAGGTTTGTGCCTCATCTAAATTGTTTCCAGTTTAGGCACATTGTATGTCTCTTCTAGAACATTATACGCTATGGATTTCTCAGCAGCTCTCAGCATTTCAGCTCACTGAGTGCTGTTGATTTGTAAAGTCTGGGAAAAGCAGTTCTTCATAATACATACCTGCTAAAAATATTTGTTATGTTGAATGAATGGAAAATGTTGCATTTAAGAACAGGTTGTATAACCTAAAATCTTATTGTCATCAGGCAATTTGGGAACCAGTAAAAATGGATCACTATTTCCAGACCAGGACTATAGTTACATCTGTTTCCTTTACTAACCTGAGAATATCACTATTGCTTGTCACTGATAAACATGTGGGAGACATACTGTGAACTGTGGAGAGATGCCAAATTACGGGAAGGGAAGGGAAACGAGTAGAATGTTGCTGTTTTAACAATAGATTTTTATTTTCCTCTATTTTCTTGTGGGGGTTTTTTTGTCCCTTCATTCACAGGAATTTTGCCTTCCTTGAAATTGTGGAAGACAGATTCGTCCAAAGAGTCATCCATTCCAGTTCTGTTGCCATATAGGAATCTTCACAGTCTTCAGATAAACACGCAATCTGGACTTACTTGTGATTTGTGGATGACTACAGGCTTCTGATGTTCTACCCCACTTTCATGGGGTTCAAAAGATTTTAGCCAAAGGCACCAAGGAATCTGAAGAGGTGCAATGGAAATATTTTCTTCAATTCAATGGCAAAAAAGGAGTTTCATTGTAAGAACTGTTGTAAGCCGTCTTGGGTCCTTTTGAGAAAAAAGAAGCAGGGTGGGTGGGTGGGTGGGTGGATGGATGGATGGATGGATAGGCAGACAAAAGGTGATGATATCTGAAGACCCTAATGAAGCCCAGGATGTCCTGATGACATTCCAGACACTAAGGTGGTAGGTGGAGAGTGATTGGAGTCACTATGTACAGTGGTACCTTGTATAAAGGAATTAATTCGTTCCAAATGAATTATGTTAAGCAAATTTTCCTTTATACAAATTTCCCATAGGAATGGATTGAAAACAGAGTAATCCCTAATCACGACCATTTTTATGTTATACTGATTCACCCCATAGGTGATTCTGTTAAGCAAATTTCCACTATCTCCGGAATTTTTTTATGTTGTACAAATTTTTTGTACAAACCGTTTGTTATATGAGGGTCCACTGTACTATAATATCTTGTAACTACTCTGTCAGCCATAATATATTGGCACTATATTTGGTACCAAGCCAACATCTTGGGGTTTTATGGATGTTTTCTCCCTTTTGTATTCTAGTTTTATATTTGTGGGCTGAATGGGACTTGGCTGCTTTCTTTATGTTTCTTCTATTGCTGGAAGCTGCCAAGAGTAGTAGCAAGGCCACTAGATGGTGTGCCATAAGTAAGTAAGTAACTAAGTAACTAAGTAAGTACAGTATGGGTAAAATGAAAGATCTAGGTCACAGTTGGTAGCTAGGATTCATGTTTTAGAATTTCCATCTCAACCTTTTTTGATTCTTTGGACAGCTCAAACTGTCTGCTGGCATTTACACAACTCCTAAGAAAGTACCAGTGCACAGAGGTACAATTATCTTGTCTTCCTTGCCTCCCAAAATGATGGTGTTGTGTTGACCCCACTCCTATACCCAACCATAGCAATTTGGATTTTCCCCATTTGTAATAATTGTTGTTTTCATGCAGTACCAGAGATGCATAAGAACATAAGAACAGCCTTGCTGGAACAGGCCACAGCCCATCCAGTCCAGCATTCTGTCTCACACAGCGGCTCACCATTTGCTTCAGGGTATTCCCAAGCAGATGTCTTCACCTGCTTATGATTCCCCGCAAATGGCATTGAGACATATCCTGCCTATCTCTCCAACCAAGAGGTTGTCCTTAGGCATCCAAAATGATAGCCATTTAACGTATTCTCCATGAACTTATCTAATCCTTTATTAAAGCTGTCAAAGCTGACAGCTGTCAACACTTCTTCTGGCAGGGAGTTCCATAGACCAATGATCCTCTGGGTGAAAAAGTACTTTCTCTTTTTTGTTTGAGAACTAGCACCTAAAAGTTTCATGGAGTGCCCCCTAGTTCTAGTGTTGTAGAATAGGGAAAACAGCTTTTCCTTATCTACTTTGTCCATACCAAGTATGATTTTATAAACTTCAATCAGGTCACCTCTTAGGCACCATTGTTCAAGAGTGAAGAGGCCCAGCCGTTGCAGGCTAAGATGATAAGGAAGGTGTTCCAATCCCCAAATAATTCTGGTTGCCCTCCTCTGCACTTTTTCCATTTCCATAATATCCTTCTGGAGGTATGGTGACCAGAACTGTACACAATACTCCAGATGGGGCCTCACCATAGATTTATAAAGAGGCAAAATGACACTTGCTGACTTATTTTCTATACCCTTCCTAATGATCCCTAGCATTGAGATTGCTTTTTTTTTTCAATGTTGCGGCACACTGGGTTGACACCTTCATTGAGCTGACCACCAGAACACCAAGGTCCCTTTCCTGGTTTGTTGTACAGAGTTCAGACCCCATCAGTTTATAAAGCTGATTGGGTTTTTTGTCCCAACTTGCATCACTCTGCACTTACTAATGTTGAAGCTCATTTGCCACTGGTTTGCCCACTTCCCCAGTGTCAAGAGATCCCTCTGGAGCTCCTCACAATCTCTCTCAGTTTTTAATACCCTGTATAATTACTGTCATCGGCAAATATGGCTACCTTGCCATTTACTCCTACTTCTAGATCATATATGTAAAGGTTGAAAAGCAGGGGTCCCTGTACTGAACCTTGGGGGACGCCACTCTTTACCTCCCCCCACTTGGATTCGTGTCCATTTAGTGCTACCCTCTGTTTCCTGTCCCTTAGCCAGTTGCTGATCCAGGACAAGACCTGTCCCTTGATTCCATAACTGGCAAATTTATTCAAGACCCTTTGGGGGGGGGCTTGTCAAAAGCCTTCTGAAAGTCCAGATAAACAATGTCAACTGGATCTCCCTTATCCACATGCTTGTTGACATTCTCAAGAAACCTTATTTATTTATTTATTTATTTATTTATTTATTTATTTATTTATTTATTTATTTATTTATTTGTTTATTTGTTTGTTTGTTTATTTATATACCACCCATCTTCCCAATGGAACTCTGGGCAGTTAAAGCAAGACAAAGGTCAGGTCACCAGAAGGGCACAGGGCAGGCTGGCTCTGGTATGTGTACTCTATGTGCTGTTTATTCAGGAGCCTGTGTGTGTCCTTATAACCAAGTATTATAACTGTCACACTAATCAATAAAGAAAAATGGTCAGGAGTGCTGATCTGCATTTGTCACATAGCTTGTAAAATTATTTACCTATTTTAATTGCACAGATGGTGTAATTCACTGGTGTCCAAACTTTACCAATCCAGATGGTGTAATTAAATCAAATTCCATCAATATTATATAATCTAAGGTGAAACAGAGGTATTCCCTAAATTTTAAAAACCAAGTTCACTGGAGTAAATCTGCCTCTGAGATTTATGCACCAAGTAAGAGGGGATAAATTATTCCATCTCAAATGTACATGGGATTGTTTTTTTATTAATAGTGATTGGGAATGTTTTTAAAGGCCAAACCAAAATAGAACAGACAAGCGTATGCTGTCAGTCTCAGAGTCCAAGCCTGTTTACTAAATAAGCACAAAGGCCTGGTTTCCATCTATCCCTTGCAATGACTTACAGGGTCTGCTGCCGCCCCCTTGAACTCCACATTCTTCCTTTCTCACTCACTGGCAGGTCCTGCTGATCTAGTCTTCCTTTCTTCTACCAGATCTATAATCTGCTGGTGCTTCCAGATTTGGATTGTTAAATCCTATTAACTTCCACTGGGTTTAAGCAGCCTGACTAAGAAGGACTGCAGTTTTTTTTTTTTTTTTTTTGCTACAACACATATTTACTCGGTCACCTTTTTTTCCTTCCAGGAACATTTGGAATTCCCTTAGTCCAGATGCCTTCTTAAGGGAAGAGTAGCTTTGCTACCTCGCCAACCTGGCAGTCTGTTTAGTACTGTACATTTTTTTCAACTTCTAGCCAACATATGATGAAGGTATGGTCTGGAATCACTCTAAGGAGGAAAGGGATTTTTTTTAAATGCTCCAAAATTGATACTGTATGTATGTCTGTATGTCTGTAATTTTTATACCACACCATCAAGACCGAAGGCTACTCTGGGTGCTTATACACAAATGTGCTCATAATTTGTTTATGAGGAAAAAGAGAAAGGGGAGAACTATCTGGGGAATTTGGCAATTCTCCTCCATGAGTGTCTGCTCCTGGCACAGTGGTTAAATTGCTGTACTACAGCTGTAACTGTGCTCATGATCTGGCTTCAATTCCAGGTAACAGGCTCAAGGTTCACTCAGACTTCCATCCTTCCCAGGTTGGTAAAATGAGTACCCAGCTTGCTGGAGGTAGCCGCAGCAATGTGTAGCCTGCATAATTGCTGCATAATTGCTTGTAAACAGCCCAGAGAGTGCTTTAAGCACTATGGGGTGGTATATACGCAGAACACTTTGCTTTTGCTGCACAGCAAAAATAATTCTGTCCAAAATTCAAAACTCTGCAACAAGCATGAGGGATTGGCATTCTTCAGGCATCTTGAGGGGTTCACTTCTGGCCAACGGAGCTTCTATCCCTTCTCCTCTCGCTGCTCTTTTCAATTGCCACTCATCCAAACTGTCTGCCCTTCCCAGTTCCACAAAGGAGAAATGACAACAAATGAGGGATAGGAACGAAATGAGGTGGAGAAAAAGAACAAGAGCCATCACTGCTTGCTCCTTCTCCTGCATTTTCCTGCTCTGCAATCATGAGATATGGACAAGTTAGACTGGAGGAGAGAGCAGGGGAGGACGAAGGGAAGGGATCCACAGAGGGTGGCTTTGCCTAAAGGGCTGTTCAATGCATTTGGGGGCAAATGCTACCTGCACAGCTCTGCATCAGGGTGCCCAAGACCCAAGGGAAGACGTTTTGTAAAGCAGAAAATGAAACAGGCACTCCCCCCTTGACTGTGAAGAAAACAAAAATCAATGTTATGTAACTGCATTTTCAAAATACCCCATACCAGACTGTTCTGTTTTGCCCTCCTCAATCTGGCCTAGCAGTGGAGGCCATCTTTGGAAAGTCCCCCAGAAACTGAAGCTGAGAGGGGTTGAATCTGTTAAGGCAGGGCTGTCCAACTTTGAACAGGCCAAGGTCTACTTTTTCTGGCCCAAAGTGCCTGAGGGCTACTACTACACTAAAACCTCTACTTATGAAGTTTATCCATTCATTCCGAGCACATGGTCATAAATAAAAACATTGTAAGAGCAGCGGTTTCCCATAGGAATACATTGAAAATCAATTAATCCGTTATGGAGGGAATTCTCCAGAGGGGAGGAAGAAGAGAGATGTCACTGCACAAAGGAGATGGGCACACCTGCAACCCCACCTCTCACCCCTCCCCTCTCCTCTCCTCCCTCCACTCCGCACCAGCAACTCAGTGTTCACAAGACAGTGGCACACCGATCACCTGGCCAGTGGGGGGGGGAACAGCAGACTGCACCATGGCCCTTGAACTGCCCCACTCAGCTGAGACAGTGGGCTGGCAGACCCAGAACTTTGCTGGGACAGTGGTGGTCCTTGGGATGGGGGAGGGAGGGGTGGATAACTCATCCCCTCATTTTTTTATTTGATGGTTGGCGAGCTACTTTTGAACCCTTCGCGGGCTACCAGTAGCCCGCGGTCTACCTGTTGGGCAGGCCTGTGTTAAGGGCCCATGCCTTCCCATCCCTAGAGTATGTATGGAGTGAACTTAACTCAGATGACTGCGGTGCAGGAGGCCCAGCAAAAGCGGGAGGGATTCTGTAGGCCTGAGCATATGATTGTATCCCTGTGTTTAACATGAGTGTCCTGCACGGTTTTCTTTTGATTCCCTCCAGGGAACTCAAAGCAGGATTCAGGGTCTTCCCCACCCACCCCCAACTCCCGCAACAACAACAACAACCCTGGGAGGTGGGTGAGGTTTGGCACCCGCCTCCGGTTCCCCCGGCCCGGTGCATGGCTTGGCGAGCGAACCTCACAGGGCAACCCTGGAAAACAATGATGCCTAGAAACCCTGCTGGCGTCTTGCCCTTTCCAGGTCGGATCCCATCACACCGCTCCTCTCTAGCTTGGCCCTGAGACCCGAGGGTTGAGGGGCGGAGGGAGGGAAGGGGCAGCCATAAGACCAAGAGGGGCGATTTTCAGTGAATCCTTCCTCCAGCCGGAAGGAGAGGGACCGTGGGTCCGGGGAGCCACAGCGATCACAAGCCCCACGGGGGGGGGGGTCGCCTCGAAATAGCGAGTCATCTCTGTGGCTCCCCGGAGCGACTGTCCCTTTCCTTCCGTCTGGAAGGAACCCCCCCTTCCCCCTCCCCAGATCCTAGGCTGCTGCAGCACCTGCTGCCTGCCAAAGTCCGTGCTCGCCAATCGGGCACCGGGAGCCCGTCGTCCTTATTGTTATTTCCCGGTCTGGTTGCCAGTCCGTCGGCCAATTATCTCCGTTCTCGCCTATCTCTCCGTCTCCCTCCCTCTCTCCCTCCACCCAGCTCAGTGTCAATTTGTGGTTTTCGTTTGAAAGCCTTCTTTCCTCCCCTCCCTCCCTCCCCTCCCCTCTCCGTTCCCCATCTAAAGAGGAGAGCCGGAGAGCCGGAGCCGCAAGGACGGTGCCCTCGGGTTTCCCAGAGGAGGAGGAGGAGCCGCACTCTCCGCCGGGAGACGCAAGCTCGGGAAGCCGTCCAAGCACCTGATCCGTCTGCCTGCGCCGGCCGGCCGGCCCTCGGCAGGAACGGCGAGGGAGGCTAGCCGAGCGGCGCCCAACCCCACACCACCCCGTCCTCCCAGCGCCGCACGCAGGCAGCCTCTGAGGCCAACGGGACGGGCATCCTCCCAGGGAAAGGGAACCTGTTGGCCAAAAACTGTGGTGTTTCCCCCCACCCTCTCCTACATTCCTACAGGCACGGCCGCGCGCGCACGCTCCTTCCCGCCGCTCCGATCGCTGCAAGTGAGCCCTCTGCTGCTTCAACCACCCGTTGGAGCTCCGACGCCGCCGTCCAGCTGCCTCCTCTCTCTCTCCCGCCCCCCCCCCCCGCCGCGCCTGTCTTTCCGCAGGTAAGCCCGGGCGCGTCGTCGGAGATGAGGAAGCGAAACACGGGAGAAGAGCTCGGGGTGGGGGGAAGGGCGGCTCGCCGGCTTCCAGAAGGCAGGCGATCGGATCTCATTTGGTAGCATTCGACCACAGCGGTCACCGGCGAGAGAGTCTTTCATTACATCTTCCACAGGCTGCGAGGCGCTGAGAGAAACCGCACCCCCACCCCCACCCCCAGTCCTTCTTCAGCGAAACTGGAACTTGTCATTTTCCTCCTCCTCTGTTGCCGGCGTTTTCCATGCGCGTTCGCCTGTTGCTTCCATCCACGGCCGGTGTTAATGTAAATATACAAGTGGTACCTTGTATAAAGGAATTAATTCGTTCCAAATGAAATTATGTTAAGCAAATTTTCCTTTATACAAATTCCCATATGAATGCATTGAAAGTGGACGGATTTTCCCCATAGGCGATTATGTTAAGCAAATTTCCCCTATATCTAGAATTTTTATGTTGTACAGATTTTATGTTGTACAAGCTGTTTGTTATACAAGGATCCAGTGTAATTCTGTTTCCAGCTCTGTTGGTGGGAGAATTCGCACGCACGCACGCGCACGCAGGCACCTTGTCTCTGGGCGCACCGAACACACAGCCTCCTGGGGCAGGGGCGTGAAAGGGGTTCTTATGTCTGGGTGTTTATTGTAGTCAAGCCTGGGATACAACAGCTCCGGGTGTATTTCCTACCTAGGCACAATTTCATTTCATTTCAGAAGGTGGAAATCTACCAGTCGAGTTCACCTAGGTTCTCTTGCCTTTCTCACAGGGCTTGGAAAAATTGCTTTTGGAGGCTTCTGTTTCCAGAATCCACCAGCCATAGGGCTAGGAGTGTTCATCCATCAAGTAACTTTTCCATATGTTGTGCTCACATATGTTATGGTAATCGGTGATACAGTACTCTTAATTGGACCCTCTTTCTCTGTGTCATGAGAAGTTCCAGGGAGGCACCCCTTGTACAGTACAGTAGTTTGCTTTGGAAAGATTTCTCTGGAAGCTTAATGGAGTTGCTTTGTTGTTGTTTGTGTTGTGCTGTGAATACACAGGAGCATCATTAGAGGCACCGCTGAAACAATGCAACAGACAGGAGAAGTACATCACTCTCCTTTAGAGCTCTAAGGAGGCATCTGGCATCCTAAGATGTCTGTGTTGCCCAGGCTTGAGTTCTGGGTGAAACTTAAACTGGAACCTGTCTCCCCCCCACCCATCTTTCCTTGAAATTGTGATTGCTGTATGCTCTGGCCATCATGGCCAACCACTGGGAACTGTGGGTACTGTAGTCAAAACAGAAAGTTCACCCTTTGATTTCTTATGTTCTATATTCTATCCTCACTACATCCAACTACCTGGACCCTGTCTTGATAGCACTAAGACTTTGTCTCAATTATTATAATTTTTGGGTTTTTTGTTGTTGATTTCTGTTCTTTTCTTCTATGGGTAACAGTGTTTAATATGGTGTTGAATATGGTTTATGTATATTTATGTTGGTATTATATTTTCTATATTTTTGTTTGCTGTGCACTGCCCAGAGTAGATTTTGGGCCGCATGGTTTGTGGTATACTAATCCAATCCAATCCAATCCAACCAACCAATCAGAAGCCTGTTGTTTCTTGGAAGGACATTTATATGGTCACAGCCATTATATTTATAAATTATGATAAGTTTTAAGTCCATTTTGAAATCCCTACAGCAGCATTGTTGAAAGTAAAACAAGGTACTGTGTTCATTTCATTAGCTGAAAAGGATAGTAATTCCATTAGACCACTTGCAGCAGGACTTGAGAATTGGGCAAAGACAAGTTCTTTGTGATTGCTATGAATGCTGCTGCTGTTTTTCTCAACATTTTCCCTCTGCACCTATAGAATAGTCCTGCCTCAGATTTCCTAGACTAATCCAGAGACTAGCTAGTCAAGTGCATTTGGAGTCATTACTTGGAGAAGAAAGATAGTGGGTACTTCAAGCAGAATGCTATTTAATGTGCTTGAGCAATGACGCAAGTTCAAGTACAGTGGACCCTTGTATAACAAACAGCTTGTATAACATAAAATTTGTACAACATAAAAATTCCGGAGATAGGGGTAATTTGCTTAACATAATTGGCTATGGGGAGAATCCGTACAACATAAAAATGGGATTATTCTGTTTTCAATGCATTCCTATGGGAATTTGTATAAAGGAGATTTTGCTTAACATAATTTCATTTGGAATGAATTAATTCCTTTATACAAGGTACCACTGTACCTTGAAATCATTGGTATTGCTTGATGAACATTAATCCGTCAAGCGAGAAATCAGCTCAAGGTACTATTAAGAAACTGTGTTTGTGTGTAAAACTTTGGTTCCTGGTTACTTAACGAAGTTAGGAACAAATATTTTGTGTGCAGAGACAAGGATTAAGGAAGCTCCTCATGGATCAGGATCTTGCACCTACTTTGCAGAAACAGCATTTCCTACCAGCCTGAGTGTGATGGGCAGAATCATAGATAGGGTTTGCCCTACTATACGGCAAAGTGAGGCAAGTCAGGGTGTCCAGTTATTCAATTTGAAACAATTTTATTTTTCTATGGCCTTGGTGGTGAAGGCTTTTTTATTTGTCTGGGTACTGTGGAAAGCACACCCTGATAAGTAGCAGATAGACTATGCCTGAGGCTGCCATCTCTGTTGAGGGAGGGGGGGTTCAATGCTCACATGAATGGCTTCCCTGACTCTCAAGCCACCTATCTTCTCTTGTCTAATATGTGTACATCCTCATCTTTGAAAGAGTGTCCTTTATCCTTCAAATGGACATAGCTATAGGTTTCAGCACCTTAGGCCATTGCTCACCTTAAGGCTATGGATACTATTGTCTCCCTAACGAGCCTATTCAGGCCATTGTTCATCTTATGAGCCTAATCCAGACCAGGGTGATAAGAGGTCAAAGCTGACTGACTATAAGATGGAGGACTCGCACTAGCTGGATTCAGACTGATGAAGCTGTTTGGATGAGCAGTGAAACGTTTCTATCTCTCAAGAAAAAAATAAGTCCAGTAGCCATGACTCAACTTCCAGATACAGATATTTGAGGGAGTGGTTTTGGGCATTATGCACCTCATATTTGGTGGGTGGTGGTGCCATGTTCTACTCTATCTCAGGTAGGAGAACATATTGGAGAAGCCATGGATGCAGAGAACTGGTTCATTTTCATTGCAATGTGCCTTAGAAACCTAGCTATGCAAGGTAAAAGGGGGAAAACATTATTTCTGCAGGTTCCCCTAACTATTGGAGTTGTCCGTTGTCCTCTAATCCCACTTTAGGTATCGCATAATGGAATGCCCAGTGCCTTCACATATGGTTTATAAGCAGCTTCTGATCTTAATGGGGTGAATATCATGCATGGTCACTTGTACACATTACAAGACAGTGGTTAAGGGGTTAAGAAGGAACTTGTTTTTGGAATTTGCCTGTAAAATTTCAGTTCCAAGAACTGTTCTGTAGAATGGAGACTCCCATTGACAGAGAATGAAATCTGATCTTCAGAGATAAAGAAATAATAGCCACTACAAAAAAGTATATTTATCTTTGGAAGGCCTGCATTGCTCATTCTATGGGTCTATGCATGGGTGGCTCACGCCCTGAATTAATTGTTAGTTGTGAGTTAATTTTTAAACTTGAACATGAACTCGGTTCTTAGGTTTGGTGGGGCTAGAAATATCAGCAAGATTAACAGGTGCAGGAAGAAGAACAGTATATGGCTGTCCATGGTAGTCTTTGTTATCCTTTGTCCAATGTGTGGGACTATGGTTCCCATCTACCCCTGCAACACATATCCAACAACCATGGGACGTAGTCTAAAACATCTGGAGGACAGCCAGTCATATAAGCATGGCCTTTGGGAAAGAACTGTATCCTGGCACATCTTCCTCACTCCTTCTACCAAGGCATGCTGTAAAGGGATTCTCTTTCTGTGTGCTTACTTGTGTCTGCATGCTTTGAGGTGGCTCCCTTTCTTCATGCATCATCCTGTTAAAGTTGTCAGTGAATGAGTTATCGCTGGGAGAAGAAGCAGTATTGTTTCCATTCATCGCAGTTGGGAATCTGCCACAGTGATATCCTGGGCTTGCAAGGCCACTTCCTGCCTTTGCTTAGGTAAAGGTAAAGGTCCCCCCACCCTGTACATGCATGCTAGTTGTATCCGACTCTAGGGGTGGTGCCCATCTCTGTATTCAAGCCGAAGAGCCAGTGTTGTGCAAGTCTGTGGCCACGTGGCCGGCATGGCTGCCAGGAAACACTGTTTTACCTTCCTCCTTTTAACGGCAATACCTATTTATCTACTTGCATTTACATGTTTTCAAATTGCTAGATGGGGTGAACAGCGGGAGCTTGCTCCCCTGCATGGCACCCGGGATTCAAACCGCTGAGCTGCCGACTTTGAAGCTGACCATTTTCAGTATTCTAGCCCGCTGAGCCACCATGCCCTTTGACTAGCCTTTGACTAGTACCCAGGAAAAAGAAAGAGGCCAGTTGTATCAGATTATGAGAGAGAAAGGAAATCAAGACTGTTCCCCATGATTTGATCTAGCCCAGCTCCCTCTAATTACCTCAACTTTCTTTATCCAGTGTTTCACATGTTAATGTGGAAGCAGCCAGTGCTCAGTGTTAGCAAAACATCGGCACATCTCTCTTTCTGGCCATATCAGGAAACCACCTTTGGCCCATCTGCACTGTTACCACAGATACATCAGCTGATGGATGGTAAGAGCCCAAGGTTCTAAATCAGAAAGGTGCTTTAGCTGGAACACAGCAAGGGAAACTATTTAGGGTTGCTAAATACTGAGCAAGCATTTTCGGTCTGCCCTTAAATTTGTCAGACTAGACTTTGTTTGGCCTGTATTCAAGAAGTGGTGCTCCCTCAGATGGTGAACGGCATCTGTTAGTCCTAACCTATGCTAGGGCTCCCTCACCTCCATACCTTAAATTCCAGGATGCTTTCTCTCACGACTGATTGTTGGGAAATAAACGTGGGCTTAATTTCTGGGTTGGACTGATGAGGCACATATCTCTGAGGAAATTGCACTCTCAGAGGGAGAGCTGATTAAGAGCAGGGAATATCCATTTCCTCAAACGTCTGGTCTGATCATGAGCCTGTTTTCCTGAGCAGAAAGATTTGACATGTGCTCTAATGAAGCTCTGGTTATTTTTGCTGCCTGCAACTGACTGCCTTCCATGGATGCTCACCCAGATCAGCCAATGCGACTGTCAGTTTCATTAGGTCCAGATGAGTGATACAGCAAAGGAGAGCTTTTGTTGCAACTGCCTCATTAGCTCTGCCACTCGACTGACGAGGGCTGGAATGGGCTAAAAGCGATTTTGCCTTTGAAAGGACTATTCTAAAGGGTTTTGTCGGGTGTCACTAATGATATTTGTCACTGTGAAAGGGGTGTGTTGGTTCCCGTAGCATCTGACTACGCTTGTACCTTTGCTGGAAATCCGTGGAAGTACAACTGTCTGCTGAGGTGACGTGTAGAATTTGGTGCCTCAGTTCAGCAAGCTCTGTTTGCATCCCTGATGAAATCACAACACCAGCAGATCTAATGACTAATAACACCACCAAGAGAAATTGCTGGTTGCTTCCAGTAACGTTACTGAATTAGGTAAGATTTGGAGGCTGCAATTTGTGGAGAGAGGATTATATCTGACTCCGGCCAAGCAATTCGGATCAAGAAGAAGAACTCTTTTGGAAAGCAGGAACAGAAACATGTTACTGTTGAGGAGCAGACTAGATGTTACAAGGCAGGCAGGCAGGCATCAAGGAGAAACAGTTGCAAGGTGGGAGGAGAAGCTTCTAAGCCAGGCATGTCCAAACTTTGGCCCTCCAGATGTTTTGGACAGCAACTCCCACAGTCCTTTGTCATTGGCAATCTAAGCTTAAATTCTGGGAGTTGTGGTCCAAAATATCAGGAGGGCTGAAGTTTGGACATGCCTGTTCTAAGCTCTTTCCTCACCAGCAGCAGTTCACCTCACCAAAACCACTTCCACTTATAAGCCAGTCTTTCACCTGCTGGACGAAGGTATGAATTTTTCCCCACCTACAAATGGAAAACCAGGTGGAAGGCCATTCTGAGGCAGGAAAAAATTGGAAAAGAAAGGGTTTCTCTCAGGAGTTTTTAGCTCTCATCTTATAGTCTGTTCAGACAAGTAGAGAGAATGTGTGAGCAATTGTTTGTAGGAACTGAGTTGGCTCATTATTGAGTTTTGATTGTTAGAATAAAGGCTCCAGGGAGATTATGAGGGGAATCATACCTGCATTCATTCTTTATGGGATATGTTGTTTTTCCGACATACAGATGAATTGATCAAATGGTATTTTGAAAAGAAAGCTCAAGAGAGATGTTGAAAGACAGAGGGGAAGATTGACATACACAAGATGTGACCATGGGTGGATAAGGAGAGTTTCCTAGTCTTGAAACTTCATTGAAATGAGCACACAACAAACAAGGAATATTATATTGTGTCAAATAAGGGTTACATAAACATATAATGGCAAATTGTTGAAGGAAAATAATGTGTAGGTGTCTGAAGTATCTTTTGTATGGAAGTCCTTCTAAAATAATAATAATAAAAAGGTGTATCAAAATGGACTCACCCATTTTTATTTCCCTAAATCTTCTTAGTTAATTTCTAGCATGTTGTGTTAACTTTGAGTTCCAAGCACTAGGGGAGGGGTATACTGTAGTCTCTGACTCAATAGTTGGGCTTTGGACTATGCTTTTCATAGCAATCCCATATCATCTCATGGTATATGTGAGACCCTATTTCACTAGACTTAGTAATATGCCCGAAGATGTGCTAATATTTCAGTCTATGTGGTACTCACATTGGGGTATTTTTGGATGCAGGGGACCCCAATTTACAGTGGTCCACTTGATCACTCCATGCACCCCCATCTGAAGTTTACAACCATTCAGCTATAAGCAGCCGAGTCAATAAGCTATTGGCCCCTCCTATATCCAAAGCTTATTTCTGTGGCCACTGTGGCTGGCAGTGCAAACTGGTGTGTTTACAGGGCCATCCCCAGTGAATTGGGAAGGGGCAGCTGAATTGGGAGGGGAGGGGGAGAGGACAGCAGAGGTAGGGCAGGAGAACTCAGCAAAGCAACAAAAGAAGAGAGGTGTGGGGGAGAAAATGAGAAGACTGCAAAAGAGGGACCGGCCACCAAGCTAAAAAGGGGGGTGGGGGTGGGATGGACAAGAGATAGAACAGTTTGGAGTGGGTTGCACAGGGAACAAGGCCCAGAAAAGAGGCCTATGGGAGAAGGAAGAGGAGGTCATAAAATTGAGGAGGCTCAAGGGAGCGGATAGCAGAAGTTTCATTTATAAGACCTGAAAAGTCTACAGGAACCAACCCCTATTTTAATGCAGAGCCTAAAAGGAAAGTAGGGCTTAATTTAAAACAGCCCCCCCCCCATTTTTAAAATGACTGCAGCCAATTAGATTATAAAGAAGGCTGCTGCACATCCTTAGTAACTCTCAATACCATTGATGTTCAGTTAATAGTTAAAATGTCATGACTGACTCACATTAAAATAACATGTAATTGCTATAATGAATTTCAAGCAAAGCCTGCTTGCTGTAGGCTTTGGCTTCTTTAGTAGTCTCATTAGATTTTGTTAATCTTGTTTGATGAATGTATTAAATGATCTTGTCTCAGTGAATGAGTACATTAAGTGTGGTGCTAGCAAAAAATGGACAGTCGTGGTGACTGTGCTTTATTATCAGGGACGTAAGCAACACAGGACGCTTCCTGGGTGAGACCATGGAGCCATCTAGCCTTTCACTGTGAACGGCTGGCAGCAATTGTTCTGTAGGGTTTTAGATGAGATTTTAATACCCCCCCCCAATTCACCTGAAGATTCCTGCTATCCCCTGCTCCAAAAGGTAGTTGGGGCCCAGGCTTGCTGAGTTTCGGAAATGATACAAAGCAATTTCCAATTGAAGCAAAACAAGTTGAGGAGCCGTGTAGCCATCACAAAAATCAAATACAAAAGTGGAACAGGTGATACCTTTAGGCTGCTAGAAAAATAACAAAAACGTTGCTAATATTTCAAGGGCAAAACCCTCTTCTTCAGAGTTAGTACCAATAGGTTATAAAATGGCAAAAGATGGATTTGCCAGGAGTTATTTCTTAGATGTAAGGTCCTTGGAGTGCGAAGGGGGAGTGCGGTTGGTGCAGAAGGCCCGTGCATTTCCTTTGAGGATTGGGATAAAATTTGGAAAAGTCCACTGAGTGTAGCCAATTGGATCAAATAAAAAGGAAAGAGACTACCCAGTGTTGCAGTCTTGTCATGTCTCCGTTGATGGTCCATTTGCCTCTTCCTTGGTACGTGGGGGGCGGCGGCTCATTCCTGGTATCTCAGTATTTCCGAATGAAGCAAGACAAGTTGAGGAGGAGCTGTGTAGCCATCACAAAAACAAAATACAAAAGTGGTTATTCAGGCTATGACAGTGATACCTTCAGCTTGCATCCATCAGCTGCAGCTGTTTCATTCGATACCTTTTATAAATGCCAATTAGCTGTGTTTTGAAATTTAGGTGTTAATCATTTCATATGTCATAATAGGTCCAGGAATTTGCTCTTTGTAATTTGCATTTGTGAGCTTTAATTTGGCCCGACATGCTTAAATTAGAGTGTTTTGCCTCTTTGCAGGTGTTAAATTGAGTAGCTCCTAATGATAGCTTGGATGTTTCTGCTGGCAAAGAATGAGTCAGCTTCACTTCCTTCTAGGGCTGAATCACTTGAAACTTATAATGTCAGTGGTTTCATCATCTGCATTGGACCTTTTTTTTTTTTTGTATTGCTAGCTAAACGCCTTATAAACCCAACATGATGGCTTAGAAAAGCCTTTCTGAATTGACCTGAACCAGCCTTACCATTAGTTAGAGTGAAGCAAACATTTCAGGAGGCAAGCGCTGGGTGCCCACACTGGCTGCCCCCCCATGCTCCTCCAGAGTCCTCTGGCTATTCTGGTTTCTTGGGAATGGGTGTGTCTATTTCAGTGGTTCTCAAGCTGTAGGTCCCCAGATGTTCCTGGACTGCAACTCCCAGAAGCCTCCACCACTCATTGTGCTGGAAAGGGTTTATGGGAATTGCCGTCTAGGAACATCTGGGGACCCACAGGTTGAGAACCACTGGTCTATTTCATGCGACTTAAACTAGGCTGTGGCAGATGGTTGCATAACTTGGAAAATGTCCCCTTTGGGATTGCAAGCCCTATGCAAGTCAGGGTTTCTGGATGGGCTGCTGGGGATTCTGGGAGTTATAGTCCAAAAAGTAGCTCTTGTTGCATATTGGAAGCTCATTTCCATCTTGTCTTTTTGCATAGACAGCCCTGGAATGGATCGTTTGAAACCCTGGGTCAGATTATTCCTGTTATACTTGGATTTTTTTTCTAGACAGGTGCTGATGCATGGCGTTTCTGCATCTCCACGTTTCTTTTCCATACAAATACACATATGGCCTTAGCTGTTGTCGAGTGTTGCAGCACAACAGTCTTAACCACAATTATAATGGTAACCAGAATTATTCTATTAACTGGGATTGTACATCAGTGAAGCTCATATTAGCCATGGCTGATGGAAATGCAAGTTTTAACCAGTTTTAAGAAGAGTGAGGAAAATGTAAACAAATCTAAGAAGGTCCATCCCAGGAGGCTGATGGATCGAAAAGGTTTTCTGGCTGGTCTTGGAGGGTGTCCTATCACATTGGTGTGTGATTCTCTTGAAGCCCTGGCTGATCTCAGGAACGGGGAAATTGCCAAAATGCAGGTATTTTATATATTCATCAGTGATACCTAATCATACTCCTCATGCTGGTTGACATCACAAGGTACATCAAAGATTACTATATGTTTCTGACCAAAAAGTGAAAATATGAACTCCTCTCATTCGAGGGCATTGGTTGGGTGCACATTTACCCTGAATGCAGCATGGAAGCAAGGGGAGTGAGGCGACCATTGTCTCCTGTTCCCCATTCTCCCTTTAGTCTGCTGGACAGCCAGCTGGGACAGAAGAGGAACCAATGCTGGGAATTTCACAGAAAGAGGGGAATTAAAAATATGACCATCCCTTCCCTTACCTATAAGAGGGAGCTTCTGCTGGTTCCTGGTTTACTTGACAAACAGAAGGGCACTTTTCATTTGGGAAAAGAAACATCTATATTCAGTCCGCCGTATGCAATGTGTTTGTGCTCTGTGTCTGGCATGGCCCATTCAGACATGCAAGATCTGTCTCCTGGTGCAATGAATATGCATGTGAGAATCAGTTCGCAGTTATTACCTAGCATGTCCGACACTAAATTTCTGGTTTATGCAGCCATCTAAATACACCCAGTACAAGGAGAGCGCATAGGAATTCAAAGACTAGACATTTTGTTTCTGTTCATGGTGCTTCCGACCTAGTTGTGGGCTGTCTTGTGCAAACAGATGGGCAAGGGCAAAACAGAAAAGAACCTGTTCCTGTACTGTTTATAGACTGGCAGTAAATATTGGACATCTTGTTTGAGAGACTGCCCTACTTTCATTTACACTTCCCTATCCAGCAGTGTAAACGGCACCACATCTGTTTGCACCACTTACAGATCCCAATCTCCAGAAGAGAAGATTGTTTGAGGGTCAGTTTCAAATGCTTTTCAGAGGTCCATTAAGATGCACGAGGCCTCTGTTTTCACAGCTTCGGGTTTAGACAAGGGTGTGATGGGAAAGGCATTTGGTGCGGCCATTTCCACCCAATAATAAATTTGCAACCACTTGATAAAAGCCACCCTCAAGAGGCCTAGCTCAAAATCCAAAGGGTAACAGCCAAGTAGCCCCCAGTTGGCCCGAACTAAGTTTGATAAGATGCTAAACAATGCTACTGTGAAATATACAAGTGAAATATCCCAAAGGATGAACAAATATGCCAAATCTGGTGTCATGCTACTGCTACTGTGTTGGAAATTCTCCTGTCTACCTCCATCCCCCTTGTCACCCCTTCCAGCCCTTGACAGGATTCGAAATCCTCTTCGGGGTTTCTTTTTCTCTAAGATGCTGGAGCAGGATTTGTCAGATCAAGGGGATGCAGGGAGAAGATACAACAGTCTTTTTCTTGGCTTTGCGAATGAGGAAATTCCATCAATAAAACAACACTAGTGCAACCTGGCCATAACTGATATGCTGTCTATACCAGTGGTGGCAAACCTTTGGTGCTCCTGATGTTTTGGACAAAAACTCCCACTGTCCTTTGTCATTGGTAATACAGGCTTGGAATTCTGGGAATTGTGGTCCAAAATATCTGGAGTGCTGAAGGTTTGCCACCACTGGTCTATACTGCCAGTTCTCAAATAGGGGGTTTCCATATGTTTTTGGCTTCATCTTCCATAATTCTTAACATTTGACCGTGCTGGCTGGGGCTTCTGGGAGCTTAACCTCCAAATATCTGGAAGGTCATAGGTTGAGAACCACTCATCTGCATGCATACCCACCAACACTAATATGAGATCCTGTATCTTTTTCTGCATAACCCCCCAGATAAAACTTTGCATGCTATCCTGCTAATTTAAGACCAGGATTTGTTGTGATTGGCAAAGGACCTAGCACATTTCTCAAGTGTTCTTCTTAAGATAGAATAAAGGCTCCTGGAGGACACAGTTTTTTCCATGTGCTCATTGCTAGCTTCCCCATCACTGGGTCATTACCAGCAATGTAAAGAACTGTAGACTGAACTGTAAGATAAGCAATGAGGTATCCATCGTTTTTTAAAGATTGTCCAAGATACTGTAATGCTTAATTAAGTAAATGGAAGCAAAGAATGCAGGTCCCCTGTGAACTGGTACTGGTCCTTTAGGAATACAGTTGTACCCTGACTTAAGTGCAGCTCAACGTAAGAGCAATTCGACTTAAGAATGGAAAACTGTTGGCATTTTAACTGCCACCTTACAAATTTTAGATATGGTCTGCTCGACTTACAACATTTTTTTCATTTTTTCATTTTTTCAATTTTTATATAGGTACCCCGACTTAAAAGTAATTTGACTTAAGAGCATGCATTCGGAACTGATTAATTTCGTAAGTCAAGGTACCACTGTATCTCGAAATTAATACAAAGCAAGTTTTGGGAGTTGCACTCATAGCAACAAAAAGAGAATTCCATTTAACTAGCTAAATTCATCAGATCCAATCCATTTTTTCCAAAGTCTGCTGCATCATCGATGTTACAGATAAGCACATCTTTCTATTGCGCGACGTCAACAGCATTTATTCAGTTACACTTCCTTGAAATAAAGACATCAGTTGTTGTTCAGTCGTTCAGTTGTGTCCGACTCTTCGTGATCCCATGGACCAGAGCTCGCCAGGCCTTCCTATCCTCCACTGCCTCCCAGAGTTGTGTCAAATTCATTTTGGTTGCATCGATGACACCGTCCAACCATCTCATTCTCTGTCGTCCTCTTTTCCTTTTGCCTTCGATTTTTCCCAGCATCAGGGACTTTTCCAAGGACTCCTCTCTTCTCATGAGGTGGCCAAAGTACTGGAGCCTCAGCTTCAAAATATGTCCTTCCAGTGAACATTCGGGGTTGATTTCTTTCAGAATGGATAGGTTTGATCTCTTTGCAGTCCAGGGGACTCTCAAGGCTCTCCTCCAGCACCACAGCTCAAAAGCATCAATTCTGCGGCGATCAGCCTTTTTTATAGTCCAGCTCTCACTTCCATACATCACTACTGGAAAAGTACGCCAAGCTATTTTTCAGTTCAGAGATTTGGAATAGAAAAGTCTGATTCATTCAGAAAGCTGCACATTCCTTGAGTTGTCTTGGCTAAAGTGCAACATCTTCATAGGATCTGATGTGGGACTGCAATCAGCATGCAAAGAAGGTTATATAGATTTGCAACTCCGTGCTGAACAGAATTGCTTCCATCAGCAGAAAAGGAAGGGGAGATTCCTTATACCCCTCGATCTTCCTAAGTACCCTTAAAAATCTGCTCTAGATTTGGACCAGCAACATAGGCATAGTGTCTGCTGGAGGCAGGAGAAAAGATGGGGAAATCCCTGTTACACCAGCCGAATTTGTTTCTTTCTCTTATACCCCTAAGAAGCTGTGTCAGATGCTTTGTCTGTCTAGCTCACTCTGGCCTGCCTCAGCATCACAAGTAGAAGAGTCTCCCATGCCTGGTGCCTGCCATTTCCTTAACTAGAGATGACAAATGGCTGAGTCTGCATGGAAAGCTTCCGGGCATCAATGTTGTCCAGATGTCTCAGATAGACTGAACAAAACAGTGGTGTCGACTCCTTCTTGCTGTTAATTTTCTTTATCGTACCTGTGACTGGTGACTGGAAAATAACAAAGTGTCTTACACACATTTTAAATGGAAAGCTTAAAGCAATAAGAATGGTGCAGAGATACATTTCGCACTTGAAGTGGCACATGTACTTTGTTTTGATGTATTTACTGTAACAGATTTTTTTTTTTGTAGACCCTCCTAAAAAAAGTAATATGTCACAACTTTAGGAGTTATTATAGGTCGTGAATATCCACTGCCAACTGGTTCCCATACATTTCTCTTCACTTCTGTATGGAAAAAAGCATGTGGTTTGGTCTTACTTTCTTAATCATAAGGTTTCAAGTTAAGTTCTTGGCATTGCCAGGTAGGGCTAGGAAAGACTGGGACCCTAGAAAATCACTGCTGATCAGTGGCTGTTCCCAGTTTGGTGGCTGCAGTTCCATTATGACTATGTGAAGGATGATGGAGAGCACTGGATAGGCAAACGGTTGACCTGACAAGAAGCGTGTATCTGTTTGTAGCATCAAGGCCACTTCAGGGGGGCAAATACTGAACAGAATTGCCTTTGATCTGGAACAAAGCTTAAGATGCTCAAGACTACACCCCCATTCCCCAGCCACAAAATGAAAATGTTAAACAACTTGTAGAGAAGATGTGTGATGGAGAGCAAATCCACGGAGAACATCTGTGCTACCCACAGCTAGCATTACAGTGTAATTTCCATTGGGTGGGACCAAAGTGTATAAGGAGAAAACCTGTTTCTTCCTCTGACTCTGGCATGCTGCTTGTCGAGCAAGCCTACGGGTGCTGGAAACAGTTTTTGGAAAGGCTTTGTCTCCACCAAATGCCATCACTCCTTCCAGAGACATAAACAGAAGAGAGATGACTTTCCCCGGTAATCAAGGTGTCAGGACATGCTGCAGTACAATGTGGGTTCAGCAAAGGTTTCTGATTTACAAGCAGGCTTTGTCCGTTGCCACTGTGGCCTCAGCAGTGCCACTGGATCAGATGGCTTTCAGTGGGAGGACTGGCCCATTCCTTCCTAATTTAAGGTGGTGAGCGTAGTCTTGCAGGCATGCTCTTAAATGTACACATCCAATGGCTTAAACTAAAGCAAATACCAAATATACAGTATATTATACATCAAGGAAGATGTGACCTGGTGTGGTATAGTGGATAGAAGGATGGATTAGGACTCAGGAGACCTGAATTGAAATTCCTGCTCAGCCGTGGAAACTTACTGGTGGCCGTGATGGCACAGGTGATAGCCCTACAGTTCTAGCTTGATGGCATGTAACAACATTAAGTGGATTTGTATAATTACAGCTTCAAGCAAGTAAGGGCCTTTTCACACGACCCCTAAGATCCGCTGGTCCCTTAAATTCGGACCAGAGATCTTGGGGGTTCTTTGCTGTTTGTGCGTCCCCACCCCTCCGCACTTCCTTCTCCTGTCTGCGTGAGGGGAGGGAGGAAAAAAAGGAACAAAAGAATACCAGCTTACCTCCCGGTGCCGTGCCGGTGGAAGTTGAGCCTCCAGTCACCTCCTGGTTCCTCTTAAAGGGGCGGGAGGCAAAAAGCAACAACAAAAAGAAGGGAGGAGAGCCGTGCAGATCCGCATAAAGGAATTTTTCACCATCAAAGAGCAGGTACTTGAAAGGTGCGCTGGGTCGCGCTTATGGGGGCGTGGCCGCACTTAATTTTCTGTATGCTCCGGAGCTGGTGGGGAAACATTTTTAAGCTCCGGAGCTGGGAGCCATTTGCCCCGGAGTTTAGGGGTCGTGTATAAAAGCCCTAAGGCAACATCAAGAGACACAAATTTATTGTGAGAACTGGTATTCTTGAGGGAAAGCATGATTTGACTGGAGAGGTTGAACTAGAAAGATATCTAGAAAGGCCTTTCATGGTATTTAGCCCCGTTCAATTGCAAGCAGACATCCAGGTAAATTATTATTATTGACAATGTTGCAGCAGTCAAGAGATTATCTACACTAGCTTCCATATGCATATATACAGTATTGTATATATACATGGTGGAAATCCAGTTGGTTTAATTTGACACTAACAAGGATGATGTCATCTCCTAGCAACACTGGTCTTTTTTAAAATTAATTTGATACTTGCCATCCATTCCCCCATCTACAACTCCCCCCCTTTCCAGTTTTGCCCTGGGAAAATCTTTTGGAGCTGGATTGGGACCACCACCAGAGGCCATCCAGCAGCCTCAAGACCTGAAGGAAGAGGACAGGAAGTTTCAAATTCAACTAAAACAAAGGGGTAACATGGCTGGGTGATGATGTCAGCTTTGCTGTGCAGTGTAAACACCAAATGGATTTTAGCCAGTATATACTGGCTAATAAATAATAATAAATAATAAATAAATAAAATAGATTTTAGCCAGTATATATGATTACGTATTACAGTACATATCCACAAAAGCACACAATGTGTATGTGTATGGGTGTGAGAGTAAGTGGCTTTTTCCTATAATATAATTATTCTGGACCAGTTCTGGATTATTTAATATTCCAAGATCCTAGAATCACATTGTGACCAAGACTTCATCTGTGCCTTTGATTTAGAAGTGGTTATGATTTTACATATCTCTGCCAAGATCGACTGCCTCTGAGCAGAAACAACTAGTCACTTCCTTGGTCTCAGAACAGTTTAATTAAACCCCATTCAGGTTGCCATCAGATACTAATAAAGGATTGTGTTGGAAAGAGTTGTGTAGCTAAGAGTGATCTCCTTTAAAATGGCATTTCCATCCATACAGAAGTCTCTCTAGCCCAGCTCAAAAAAAACAGTAGCTGTGCTACTGGCCAGACTGCTTGCAATCTTGTTTATGTTGCTTGATGACCAGAAAATAGCTTGTGCTGGAGTGTGTCACAACTGATTGAAAATATGAACTGTTTTCCCCTCTGATAGTACCATTAATTAAGAGGACACAACACAGACAGCAGAAACACAGAGACATGCAGAATTTAAGACTGAAGTTTACTCATAGTGTTTTCAATTGATAAATTGATAGCATCTTCTTGCACCTTCCGCTGGTCAGGTGTCCAACAACCATTAACAATTTTGCTCAAGTATTACAGATAGAGATGGGCACGACTTAGCGGTATTCCCGTTTCCGTTTCCATTAGTCGGTTCTGTTACTCTACGGAAACAGTAACGGGAATTACTGCCCCAGACTTCGAGCTCGAACCGACGAACGAACAATTTGGTCTGATTTGTTGTGCTCGTTACTTGCATCGCGCGATCGCGCGATGCCAAGCGGCACAGAAAAAAAGTTTTTAAAAGTAAAAAAAAACCGATTCCCGGCCCTAGAAGCAGGCGAAAACTGTCTGAGGGCACCTACCAGGCCAGAAGGGTGGTTTTTTTGGGGGGGTGGGGGTTTCCTCGCCCCCCTCTCCTTGGCTACTGCTACTGCTGCGCTGCTGGTACCAGGCCGGGGGGGGGGGATAGTCTCGTCTGCCTTTGCCATGCGGTGTGCGGGCGGGGGGATCCAAAATGCCGACCGCAATATTATTTTTAAATCGTGGTCCAAAACCCCACCAAAGCACCACAGAAACATGTGAAAATTAGCTATTTTAAATGCTTGAATTTTTACAGTAGCAGCAGTGGGTTTGTCTTGCAAAAAAACGTCTCCATTGATTTTATTTTATTTCATTTTATTTTATTTTTTTACACCTGCGCATTTGCAAAGATGGGCTCGCCCATGGGAGTGGACCATGCAAAGTCTTGGAGCCATTCCACCAATCGCATGGCCAGGTTTTGCTGACTGAACCAGGCTGGGAGGGCGTCTCCATTTGCCATGCTGTGCGGGGGGATCCAAAATGCCGACCGCAATATTATTTTTAAATCGTGGTCCAAAACCCCACCAAAGCACCACAGAAACATGTGAAAATTAGCTATTTTAAATGCTTGAATTTTTACAGTAGCAGCAGTGGGTTTGTCTTGCAAAAAAACGACTCCGTTGATTTTATTTTATTTCATTTTATTTTATTTTTTTACACCTACGCATTTGCAATGATGGGCTCGCCCATGAGAGTGGAACATGCAAATTTTCCACCAATCGCAAGGCCACTTGGCCAGGTTGACCACAGAGACTTCTGGGATGTGCCAATCGGGCATAAACAGCCCACTAATCGTAGCCCGAACCTGAACCCTAAGCCTAAGCCTTACCCATACGCCAGTACACTGTCCTTCTAAGTGGGTCAGAGAGGCACCCAGAGGTGCACCCCGATACTTACCCTAACCTCACCCGTCACTAGCCTAACCCTAGCCCTTGCGTGAACCCATCTTAACCCTAAGCCAGATCTACTTGCATTGCACTACATGCAAGTACGTGAAACGCAGCACGTGCAAAGAGTCTGCCAGTCTGTCACTTGTGGCTATGGCTGCCTCCTGCAGCTGCCTCCAGGAGCCCGCTACCCCCCCCAAACCAGTACTAACGACAACGAAAAAACGAAAAAACAAACCGACTAATTTTTGCGAAATTTCGCGAAAAACGGAAACGAGCCGAAACAGGCTGCCTCCGACACACAACAACTCGAAAACGTCATTTTCCCGAGTCGTGCCCATCTCTAATTACAGATGAAAGGCTCTGCTTTTCTCTGCGAAGTGAATCCATCTCTTGTTCGGTCTTCCCTTTTTTCTTACTGTCTTCCAGTACAATGGAAGACCTTTTTTGTCCCTATAATCTTGAGTACCAC
The DNA here is from genome assembly GCA_023846285.1 of Phrynocephalus versicolor. Taxonomy (NCBI): domain Eukaryota; kingdom Metazoa; phylum Chordata; class Lepidosauria; order Squamata; family Agamidae; genus Phrynocephalus; species Phrynocephalus versicolor. Next base: position 52,115,222 of record JAHTLZ010000010.1, read on the forward strand.
TTTGACTATAGGAAAAAGTATTTTTACATTCTTCTCTCATAATATCACTGTTAATTGAATGTGGCACTGCACATCTTATAAAGCCCTTAACTTCTGGAATGTTATTTAAATTATGTTTTGGTAGTATGAATGTTTGTGTCTTCCCATTTTGTGCTATTTTTTTTTTATATTACCAGTTCTTGATCTGTACCATTATCTACTCTTGGTCTTGATTTTGTACAGAGATGAAATCGAATCTACTTGCTGATTTAATTATGTAATCAATTTGATCTTATATTGGCCACCTGGTGATATCTATAGTAGTAGTTAGGTTGCCTGAAGTACTGTATGTGTTTTCAACGAACAAATTGTTGGCCTTACAGAATCTCAAGAATTGCTCTCTTGCTTGGTTTCTGACTCTCAGGCCAAATTCTCCAGTGATGTTTATTTCCAACTTTTGCATTCCAATCACTGTAATTATGAGAACATCTTGTTTTGGTATGTGATTAATTTCCTCTCAGATCAATGCATGAAAACTTTCAGTTTCTTCTTCAGCATCTGCGTAATCACAGTCTAGTCTCTTACAACAAATTTACCATATCCCCATACCTGACTGGTTTGATGCCTCTAAAGATTACAAGAGCTTTTATTTTAGCCAGATTGAACGCTCTCCCTTCCAAGCTTTTGGATGGGAAATGTCAAAATATTCCCTCTCAAATTGCTTGTGCCCATGCGAAATGAACCAAGTAGAAACGGTCACCCATGTACTTCTTTATTGTTCCTTTTACCGTGACTTACGTAAGGAACTTATTCAACCTGTTATACGACAAATTTCCTGGGAGACCTGCCGAATTCTATGCAAAGCTACTTCTCTCTGACAGGTCCCAGCAGATTTCAAATTGTGTTGCCAGATTTTGTACCTCTGCAGTAGTTGTACGTAGGCTTATGACTGCCAGTAATTCTAGCTCTTGATGACTATATGGAGTGTAGTCTCCATTTTGGGGTTTGATGTTGGCTTGATCTTCAATATATTATATTATCTATCTTTCTGATATTGACTATTTTTATAACAGTCCTGTTTGTATTTTGTGACTTTTATCAAAACTTTTATGATGTTTTTAAAATGTTTTAATCTGGCAAATTCAATGTTTTATTCTGGCAAATCGCTTTATTGTGGCAAATTGATATTTTGGTATTTCTTGACTTGGTTAACAACTGTAAATAAAGATTCATTCATTCTTCAGCATCTGTAGACTTTCCATAATGGTAGCTACCCGTCTGTGCCACATCTTGTCCCACTACTAGAGCGACACCATTTCTTCTGAAATTGTTATTTCCAGAGTAAAACGCTTTGTAATTAACTGACTGAAAATGTCCAATTTCAGCCCACCTTAGTTCCCTTACACCAAGTGTCACAACCTTTGAAATCACAGCTCGTGCAGGTTTTGGTGTTTAAAGAAAATGCTTCTTCTAACAATCATAGAGCCAGAGCTGGACATTTCTGTGTGTCCGCTATGCACTGTGGAATCTAGTTCTGGAATCTCAACAATTTAAGTGAACATTATCAAAATATTTCCTTCTGTTCCTCCCTAGCAGTTGTATCCAACCAGCACTTTCTGTAGTAGAAGAAACAAATCAACCCATTGCTTTTTTGTACTGCCTGCCTATCCCCATGTTTAACATCCCACATATTTACCTCTGGAATTAGACCTGTTTGTGCCTGCTTTCCTATTTATGTGGTTCCTTTAATTTATTTATCCAATACAACAAGGATGAGAAACCTTTTTGTGGTTAGGAGGGCATATCAACCTTTGCAGAACTCATCAAAAGGCTGTGAGTCATGATGGCAGGGCACAAAGACACGGTGACATTCACATGCAAGGAACGATGGCATCGTCAGAGAATCAGGGCCAAAATGTGAAACCAAGGGCTGGGCACTTCTGTTGTCAGGATTTCACTTTCCTGTTGCAGGCTTGATACAAGAATACTCATGAGTCATGGTGCTGACACTTCACCCTGCCTTACTCTAAATGTTACAACAAAGTTTTGTGACATGGCACTTTCCAACAACCTCCCTTCACCACTGGCTCATTGACATGGAAATTCCTTGTGACTTCAGTCTGTGCCCGGAGGTCTGTCAACCCTACATACAACCCTTCATTCACACACTCATTCCTCTCTAGGAGGAAACCCAACTGCTAATTCATAGAGGCACTCCTTCTCCTTGTTGCCCTATGTTCTCCTGCCCTGCCCCACCCCTCCAAAGGAGCAGGCCCACTGAACCCAGAAAGATGCACATGAACAGGTAGCTGGAACAGACCTAAGAAAGGGTATGAGACTCCAGATGGGAAAAGTGATCCACTGAAAGCATTTTGCTCAAAGGCCCCCATCCCACTAACCTTGCCACTGACACTTCAAACAACTATTAAAAGCCATAGTAGCCAAACCATAACAGCAAGAACTTTGTCCTAATGTAGATGAAATTGCTAACCCATCCTAAACTATGGACATGTTGATAGATAGATAGATAGATAGATAGATAGATAGATAGATAGATAGAT
>JAHTLZ010000010.1:52117771-52130177 GCA_023846285.1 Phrynocephalus versicolor
ATAGATAGATAGATAGATAGATAGATAGATAGATAGATAGATAGATATGTTGTTTTTGTTTTTGTTGTGTCGTACAGTCGTGACTGACTCTTTGTGTCCCCATGTCCATGGAGTTTTCTTGGCAGGGATACTGGAGTAGTTTGCCAGTTCCTACTCTTGCACCTACAGCACCTGGTATTCCCTGGTGGTCTCCCATCCAAGTACTAGCCAGTAGAGATGGGCACGCCTAGAGAAAATGACGTTTTCGAGTTGTTGTGTGTCGGAGGCGGCCCGTGTCGGCTCGTTTCCGTTTTTCGCGAAACTTTGCAAAAATTAGTCTGTTCGTTTTTCGTTTTTTCGTCTGTCGTTATACTGGTTTAGGGGGGTAGCGGGCTCCTGGAGGCACCTCTGTGGGGTGGGTGCCTCCGCCGGCCCGCTATAAAGGGAAAGCGGGCTCCTGGAGACCCCTCATGGCATGGGGGTCTCCTCTCCAAACCTGCTGCTGCAAAAGGGCATGCATAGCCATATGGATATGCATACCAGTTGCAGACTAGTGAGACCAGTGCACTGGTGCATGACCGTCCGTCCAGGAGAACCCTGAGTCAAGATTGGGTCACTCGCACCCGCTGTGTCTCACAAAGAAGGGAATCGTACTTGCGTGTAGTGCAATGCAAGTAGATCTGGCGTAGGGGACAGCAGCTTAGCGCAAGGGCTAGGGTTAGGCTAGTTACTGGTGAGGTTAGGGTGGGATAGTGGGGTGCACCTCTGGGTGCCTCTCTGACCCACTAAGAGGACAGTGTACTGTGGCGTATGGGTAAGGAATCAAGGATTAGGGTTAGGGTTAGGGGGCTAGGGCAGGGTTTAGGGGGCTTTTTGGCACATCCCAGAAGTCTCAGTGGCCAAGTGGCCATGATGGCTCCAAAAATTTGCATGGTCACTCCCACATGGCCACTTGGCCAGCCCATCATTGCACAGGTGTAAATAAAATAAAATAAAATAAAATCAATGGAGAGAGGACAGGGGAGGAGACATTTTGTTGCAAGAAAAACCCACTGCTACTGTAAAAATTCTGGCAGTTTTATAATAGCAATTAGCCATTTTCGCATGTTTCTGTGGTGCTTGTTGTGTGTTTTTGGACCACGATTTCAAAAAAAATATTGCGGTCGCCACCCCATTTTGGATCCCCGCCCGCACCGCATGGCATGGCGACTCGAGTCCGGCTGCCCAGGACAGGAGAGGGGGGGAGGCCGCGGGGACCCCCCTCCAGAAACCACCCCTCCGGTAGGTGCCCTGAGCCCTCACTCAGGCAGGCATATTTTCGCCAGCTTTTTGGCCCGGGATGGGGGGGAGTTTTAAAACTTTTTTTCTGTGCCGCTTCCACTTTAATTGCGGCGGCCGGCGGCGACTTTGGCGGGACGACGAGGATGCATTGCCCGGCCCGCCCCCAGCGCAGCCCAGGGCCAGGAGGGACAGGAGGAGAGGGGGGAGGCCACGGGGACCCCCCTCCAGAAACCACCCCTCCGGTAGGTGCCCTGAGGCACGGCAGGCATATTTCCGCCTGCTTTTTGGCTGGGAATCGGGGTTTTTTTCTTTTAAAAAATTTTTTTCTGTGCCGCTTGGCATCGCGGGATCACCGTGATGCCAGGAATGACCACGACAAATCAGACCCAATTATTCGTTCGTCGGTTCGAGTTCGAGTTCTGGCGGAGTAATTCCCGTTACCGTTTCCGTTGCGTAACGGAAACGAGTAACGGAAATGGAAACGGGAATTCCGCTAAGTCGTGCCCATCTCTACTAGCCAGGCCTGACCCTGCTTAGCTTCTGAAATCAAGCGACGTCAGTTGTGCTCAGGGCATCTAGGCAGCTTTATCTATCTATCTATCTATCTATCTATCTATCTATCTATCTATCTATCTATCTATCTATCTATCTATCTATCTATCTATCTATCTACATGTTCTTAATCACTACAGTTGACTTTTGAAACCATGAGATCAGCATTCACTGAGCACTTTCCTTTGCACGTTTGTAATAGGTACATATACTGTAGGATTGACTGCCTAAAAGTTTGGAAAAGTTACATTTTTGGATGCCAACTTGCAGAATCCCCCAGCCAGCATGGTTAATGGGAATTTTTATCTCCACAAAAGTAATTTCTTCAAGGCCTGATAAAAATTATATGTGTATTTAGTAGCAAAATATGGTATTAATGGGAGCCTTGTGGCACAGTGGTTAAACGGCAGTACTGCCGTAAAGACTCTGCTTGTGATTTGTATAGTCCTGGGCTCAGGTACCTGGTTTGAAGTTAATCCTTCTAAAGTCAGTAAATTGAGTACCCAGCTGACTGGGATGGGGGGCAATGTGTAGCCTGCATAATTATAATGTAAATTGCCCAGACAGAGCTTTAAGCACTATGGGGCAGTATATGCACAGCACACTTTAATAATGATATATTATGAGGACCAAAGTTAAACTGAAAAGGTTAGTTACTCAAAATATTTAAAGGAATGAATATATAATTTATCTGTTTAGAGGACATACAGACAAGCTACTTACTGGATGACCTTGAACCTACCCACTTAGATAGCCGCCACCATACTATCATGTGGCAGATGTGATGTTCTCAGTTATATTGCTGTTTAGTTCCAAATTTCATTGTTTCCCAGCTTGTGTACTGAGATATTGTTGGAAAACCACTGCAAGATTCCTGACTACAGGCTATGCTGGCTTGGGGTTTCTAGGCACTGTGATCCAGCATCCTCTCTGGAGATCCAAACTTAGGAGTAGCTGGTTTACCTATTTAGATGGTTAGAGGGAGAGCATAGCGTACACTCTCAAGCTTTCTTGGCTATAAAATTGAGTAACAAAAGCATGTCTAATTTTTTAAAAATAGATATTTAAAAAGCTCTGGTATAAGAACTAATACTGGAGTAGGAACTGGTAAACCACTCCAGTAGTCCTGCCAAGAAAACTCCATGGACATGGAGTCACAAAGAGTCAGTCACGACTGTAATGGCACAACCCTCCCCCCCCACATACACATTTACAACGCTGGTCCCCTAAAATATCTTCCTCATCCCGGTTAGAATGTGCCAGAGTCTTTCAGCAATGTTCCAGCAATACTATTTGTAATATACAGTACCTGATTTTCCTCACCCTTTCTCCTGAACACTGCAATAAAATAGTGTGGAAAACTGGGTGGAATCTTATCAAAACAGTGAAATGTCATTCCAGAGAGCTCTCCCCCTTTCCTCATCTACAAGGCTGTCAATTTTAAACATGGGCACCCTCTGCTGGAGAGTTGCTCATCTCTTACCAACCAACACCAACAGACTCAGGCTTATAGTTTTAGAAGTTGTACACATTACCCACCTTCTGTTATTCTATCTTGGTTTAATTCTTGGTTTGGAAGCCTTAATCCACCTGAGACTTCCGCTGAGTATGACTATGCCTGTGTGTTCCTAATCTTGGGACATGAAGGAACAATTATATATTCAGTGAGGTGGAGGGAGATTCACGGCTAAATATTCATGTTCATAGCTTGAAGAGTAATCTATCAGGTGTTGATCTGTAGGTGTAAAGCTTTCATATCAACTAATGTCAGCAAATTGCATGTTTAGCTGTTAATCATTCAGAAAAGAGTGTCAAGCAAATCAGACACAAAAAGCCTTGAATTCCGAAGGGCAAACTTCCCTCAGATGAGGAAACTAGTTAGAAAGAAATTGAAAGGGAAGGTAAAAAGAATCCAATTTCTCCAGAGTGCATGGAGCCTGTTTAAAACAACGGTAACAGAGGCCCAGCACAAGTGCATACCGCAAAGAAAGAATTGCTCATTGAAGTCCAAGAGGGCACCGGCATGGTTAACGAGTGGAGTTAGAGAGGCCCTAAAGTGCAAGGAGAGGTCTTTCTGTAAATAGAAATCCTCCCCAAATGAGGAAAATAAAAAGGAACACAAACTCTTGCAAAATAAATGTAAGAAGATGATAAGAAAGGCAAAGAAAGACTTTGAGGAACGTATGGCTAGGAATATAAATGGAAATAATAAAAGCTTCTTTAAATACTGTATGTTAGAAGTAAAAAACCTGCCCAGAGAACCGGTTGGCCCTCTGGATGGTGAGGGAGGAAACGGGGAGATAAAGGAGGACTTGGAAATTGAGAGAAATTAAATGAGTTCTTTGCATCTGTCTTCACGACAGAAGACCTTGGGCAGATTCCGCTGCCCGAATGGCCCCTCTTGACTAAAGAATTAAATCAAATACAGGTTAAAAGAGAGGATGTTTTAGGTTTAATTGATAAATTGAAGACCAATAAGTCCCCGGGCCCAGATGACATCCACCCAAGGGTTATTAAGGAACTGAGAAATGAAATTGCGGGTCTATTAACGGTAACATGCAACTTATTTCTTATAAGGGCCACAGTGCCGGAGGACTGGAGGATAGCAGGTGTCACACCAATTTTTTAAAAATGAAGGAGGGGGAACCCAGGAAACTACAGGGTGGTTAGCCTTACATCTGTCCCAGGGAAGATGGTGGAAAACCTCATCCAAGAGAAAATCTTAAAACACATAGAAGAACAAACCCTGCTTAGAGAAAATCAGCATGGCTCTGTAAGGGTAAGTCTTGCCTGACAAACCTTTTAGAATTCTTTGAAAAGGTCAACAGGCATGTAAATTTGGGTAAACCGGTGGATATTATGTATCTTGATTTTCAGAAGGCTTTTGACACAGTCCCTCACCAAAGGCTGCTGAGAAAATTGCACAGTCAAGGGATAAGAGGGCTGGTCCTCTTATGGATTGAGAACTCATTGAGATCCAGGAAACAAAGAGTAGGTGTCAATGGGAAATTTTCACAGTGGAGAGAGGTGAAAAGCGGTGTGCCCCAGGGATCTGTCCTGGGTCCAGTGCTTTTCAATCTGTTCATAAATGACCTGGAGACAGGGATAAGCAGTGAGGTGGCCAAGATTGCGGATGACATGAAACTTTTCCATGTGGTAAAAACCAGAGAAGATTGTGAAGAGCTCCAGAAGGATCTCTCCAAACTGGGGGAATGGGCTGCAAAATGGCAAATGCGTTTTAATGTAGCCAAATGTAAGGTAATGCATATTGGGGCAAAAAATCAAAACTTTATCTATCGACTCATGGGCTCTGAGTTACCCATGACAGATCAGGAAAGAGATCTTGGTGTGTTGGTGGACAGCTCCATGAAGGTGTCTCCCCAATGTGTGGCAGCGGTGAAGAAGGCCAATTCCATGCTAGGGATTATCAAAAAGGGGATTGAAAATAAAACAGCCAACATTATAATGCCATTGTACAAAATGATATTAAGGCCACACCTGGAGTATTGTGTACAATAGTGGAACTGGAAAGGGGTCAGAAGATAGCGACTAAAATGATTACTGGGCTGGAGGATCTCCGTTATGAGGAAAGGCTAAAACCTTTGGGGCTCTTTAGTCTGGAAAAAAGGCACCTGGGGGGGGGGGATTATGATTGATACCTACAAAATAATGCCAGACATGAGTAAGGTGGATAGAGGGATGCTCTTCTCCCTCTCACAAAATACCAGAACTAGGGGACATCCACTCAAACTGTGGGTTGGGAGAGTGAGAACAGACAAAAGAAAATATTTTTTTACCCAGCGTGTTGTTAGTCTGTGGAACTCCCTGCCACAAGAGGTGGTGATGGCATCTAGCCTGGATGCCATCAAAAGGGGATTGGAGGAAAAGTCCATCACAGGTTACAAACCATGATGGAGATGTGTAATGTCTAGGCTTAAAACCGGGGTACTTCAAGGACCAGATGCATGGTAGTGGTATCAGGAGACATTTATCTAGTCTCATGCGCTCCCATAGGCATTTGGTAGGGCCACTCTGAGATACAGGAAGCTGGACTAGATGGGCCTTTGGCCTGATCCAGCATGGCTCTTCCTATGTTCTTATGACCCTAAATTTTTAGTCTAATAATTTAAAACAAATATATAGTCTTCTACTCAGAAAAATATTGTAAATTCCTCATCAGACAATTTCGCCATTTCAAAGTCTGTGAATCATTTATTTTATTTTATTATTTTATTTTATTTTATTTTATTTTGAATATTTTACCCTTCTTTCCACTTGGAAAAGGCCCTCATTGCAAGTCATTTTATTATTCAGTAGTGGATAGTTTTAGATTTGAAAAGCGTGTGTGTGGATTGCATTGTTTACAGTCATGATTGACTCTCCGTGACCCCATGTCCATAGAGTTTTCTAGGCAAGAATACTGGAGTGGCTTGCCAGTTACTACTCCAGGTGGCTACCCCTCTCTAAATGGATGTTGGAGGAATGGAAGTGGTGTGGATTATTGTTTACATGCTGGGAGCCATAAGCATTTCAGAGAGGGATAATGAGTCCAAGCTGTCAGAAGAGATGTAGGTTGTTTTGTTCCTTTAGGTTTCTAAACTGTTCCTTGGCAGCCTTTTCTCATTTTGTTTACTGTATCTGGATTTGTTTGTTTTCACTACACCTTTCTCCATGGAAAGGACCCAAGGTGGCTTACAACATTGAAGAACAGTTTATAAAGGTGGAGACATGAGTGTACAACAGTTGTTAATGTATTAAAGAAATATTTAAAGTTAAGAACAATCAGTGTGGAGAGTGTTACATCATTAGAGGATTTAAGGGCAGTAACCATGGAACATGGAGATAGTGCTGATTTTTATGGTCAGCTCTCTGTTGTGTAAGAAACAGTATGAGTCAGATCTTTGGACCTAATACATGGGTGACATTTTCATTTTGTTCTTCATTTGGCAGTATAAACATTCCCTGTTGTCCAACACTGAAGTTCTCAGTTAAAACGATTGCCAACTCTTCAACTATTCCTGTTAGATCTTTCATGGACAACAGCCTCTGGGGAGCTCCTGATTGGCACCACAACCTCACAGTTGCTCGGTCCTCATTAAAAGAGAACCCGGGTTTTACCCGGGGGGGGGGGGGCAGAGAAGCATATTCATGCGGCACAGAGACAGAAAAGGCAATCCAAGTCTGATATTTATACTACAGAAGTTGTTGTTGGTCCAGTAAGTTTAATTTGCATGGCTTGACACATGTAGTTTATAGCTGTCTTGCTTTTTCTCCCCCAAGCAAGGCCTAGGAGCATACTGTAGGGCCTAGCTACATATTTTCTGCAAACATATGCAACAGAAGCTTTAAAAGAGAAAACAGTGCTCAGGTCTGGAGACACTGCAAAGGGAAGAGCACACTTAATTTCCTTTTCCTGCCTACTATTTCTGTATTGTTTTTCTCACTATGGCCTTCCTTTTGTTTTTAAACATGACGTATATATGAAGGAATAGAACACTGCATATAATCATGGGAGCAGAACTGAATCCTTAAAACAGTCTATTTCACAACTGAAAAGGTGTATCTATTCAAAGGTTTTAATTATAAAGGCATTTTTTTTCCTTTTCCTTTCTTTCCCCCCTTTTTATTTTCTGGAAGGCCTAAGCTAAAACTACCAGAGACTCAAGCATATAATTTTGTCCAGTGTTAGAACAATGAAAACCCCTCATTTACTCTTTGGGGGGGGTTGTAGTGTTTATTTTTTTATTTTTATTTTTTTATTTATTTTGTCAAAGCAAAACAAAGTGTTATGCTTATATACCGTCCCATACCACTTCAAGTAGTCTCTGGGCGGTTTACAGTTTAAGGAGATCAGGGGAAGTGTCTATTAGGTTTCTGGAAAATGTTTCCAGAAAACACTGGTAAGCGTAAAGTTTGTTCCACTAGTTGTTTCTGAATTAGTGCAGGAACCATTCAAGGGCCTGTCCAGACTGGCCATTTGAATTGCAGAGTGGATCAGGTTGTAAGGCACCTTTGTTTACACTTTGTTTTCAGACTTAAATAGGAAGGAAAGAAGGAAGGAAGGAAGGAAGGAAGGAAGGAAGGAATAAATAAATAAATAAATAAATGTTGAGGTTGAGGTTGAGGTAGGAACGACGTGCCATTTGATGTACTCCTCCCATCCGAACAGCAAATCGCCGCTGGTAGCACAGTCATCTGTCGATTAAGTGCTTTGCCTGATTATGGAAAGTCAGAGGAAAGGAAATTCGTTTTTTTACATGGCTCCTCTCTCCCTCTCTCAGTATCATTCCATTTTCTCCTTCCCCCAGCTTCCCTTCTCTCATTCTCCCCACACTTTCTCTCTCCCTCTCCCTCAGAATCTATAGCCAAGGTGGCAGTTGGAAGCTGAGGGTGCTAAAGGCATTTGTCTCCTGGTTAAACAGGTACCAAAAAGAATGCATGCCCTATGGCTGGATCAGAAAGTTGTGCAACAGCTCTTAAGGGGGAAGGACAGCATGGACTAAATATAAATGCAAACTTTTAAATATCTAGCCAAGCCATGCCTTCAATTTTACACAGATCATAACTATATACCAGAATGGACAAGCCCTCTACTCTTATTTATTTATTTATTTATTTATTTATTTATTTATAGTATTGTATAAATATTGTATTATAATGTATTTTATAGTACTGTTTTATAGTATTGTATTGAATTATTGTTGTAAGCCACCTGGGGTCCCTTCAGGGAGAAAGGCGGCATATAAATAGTTATTATTTTATTTTATTTTATTTTATTTTATTTTCTACCGCTGATCCAGCAACAAAGACCACTCTAGGTGGTTTACAAAAAAGTATGAAGAAAATATTTCATGATTGGATTATAAGTACCATGCAATGCAGTATTAAAGGAAATTGATTCAGATTCTAAGATGGATGTAGAATCACAGATCAAAGTGTTGAAGGGGAGTCCCCAACACCACTGCCATTCACAAAGTGACACCATGCAAGGGAAAGTATTGGAAGCTGACTTTTTTCATCAGTTCGTCATTTCTCACCCAAATACAAAGCATTCATCAGGGATGTTTTTCAACAAGGGTATAGAGTGTAGACAAAGCGACATAGACAAAAACGGAACATTGCCTGTAATTACAGGCATGATGTTGTGCAGCAATATTGGGTCATTTCCTGGATTTTTGAATTGTGGGTGCAGAAACAGGATATCCCACATTTATACATCAGATTTTTTTTTGAATAAAAATTATATATTTTTTACTCAAGGTTGTTTTCCATGTTCTAGAAATAGTGCCTGCAGCCAATATAGATTCAAATTGTTGGCTTTTGACTATAATAAATAATATATACTGGTAATCTCTAATTTGCAGAGTCTGTGTATAGCAGCTTGAAGCTTATTGATTAGAAAACCACTTGGTAGAGTTGAATTTGGTGTTCTCCCTTATGTGTGTTTGTGCCAGCAATTGACAATAAATAAACACTTGTGCTTTTTGGTTAAAAATATTATATAGCATTTACTACTTACAAAATATGTAAAACATTACATAACTCAGTACTTAGACATTTGGTATTTGTCATAAATGTTCTTGACTTATTGACTGACATATGTCTGTGACTGACATATTTTTCTCTGACATATTTTTATTGATGGACATATTTTTCTCTGGTAAATAAGTAACTCATTGTAGCACTATAATTGAGAGTATTTTTACCCTACCTTTTTGATTGGAAAGGGACTATTACATTTTAAAGTCCTATCAAATCCTGTCAGTTATATTTTCAATCCTGCCAGCCCTATCTGACCACTATTACCTATTTTAATCAGTATAACATGCTAACTTTGCATTTTGTTAACTGGTATTTTTAATTTATAATTTATGGTACCTTCAAGATATTTAACTACTCTTTTAACTGGTTCCCAAGCACTTTTTGTTGGTGTGTGTGTGGTACTTTTCTACTTTAAATGCCAACAGCAGTAGCAATATCTGGTCTAATAGTTGTAGTAGGATATAATAGCTTACCAGTTTCAGTTCTATACTCTGCTAAAATATTATTTTCTACTTTATATTTACTAGTTATATGGTATATATAAAGAACACCTAATTCTTTCTCTTCAAGGAGCCCTTGTTGTTTCATGGGCATTTGCCTGATTCCACTTGCAGTCCAAATTGGCATAGTCTAGGAATGATTGAACCTTATGTTTGGTTTGGTTTTATGCAGATTGGCTCTCAGGGTGAGAAATGCAGATTATTTTCAGAGTGACTCATATTTTCCTATTATGAGTCTTCGTTAGAAAAAAGGTGAAATTCACAGCTATCCCTTTTCTTAGATTGCTGTAGAAAACTCCCACTTTTTACCCCATACTGGATCTAAGCGCTTTCCTTCTGTTGACTGTTAATAATACACTGAGATTAAACCTAGAGATTAATACAGTGAGAAATACTGTCTGAGATCTCCAAGTCCTGGGCTATGCAGGGCTTTCAGGTTGACACTATCATTTGAGTTAACAACAGAAGCCCTATGGCAGCCGGCAATTGTCTGAAAAAAAATGTGGTGTTGTGTTCCAATAGTCCTTCCCTATGCACAAGTACCTCAAAGACAGGTCATTGTCTAATACAGTGGTCCCCCGCCATTTCGCGGTTCATATACTATGGTCCCGGTATATTGCGGGACTGCAGTATATGAAAAGGAAGGGCCCCTGGAGTAAGCTGCTTGGGACTGTTTGAGGCCTACTGCACTTAACCCAGGCCTGACAGGCTGCCCCAAATGGGCCTCCGGCAGGCTTCCCAAGCCTGTCAAAGGTCCCAGAAGTGGTTTCCGACAAACCGGAAGTGACTTCTGAAAAAAACGGAAGTGACTTCCGGATTGCAAGAAACCACTTCTGGGGCCTGGGAAGCCTGTTGGAGGCCCGTTCAGGGCAATGCCATGCCCCCTAGTCCTGACCTGACTCAGCATCCCCATATTTATGGCAATCTTTCCAGGATTGGCTTACCATTCCCGTTGTGCAGGCCTTGGTGATCTCGAGGATCGACTATTGCAATGCCCTCTATGTGGGGTTGCCCTTGACCCTGGTCTGGAGGTTACAGTGGGTGCAAAATGCGGCGGCCAGGCTGGTGGTGGGTGCCCATAGATACGAGCACATCGCCCCAGTCCTGGCTCGCTTGCATTGGCTCCCCGTTGTCCTCCGGATCAGGTTCAAGGTCCTGGTTTTGATTTTCAAAGCCCTCCACGGCTTGGGACCAGAGTACCTGGCGGAGCATATCTCCCAAAGGACAACTGGGGCCAGACCCACGAGACTGGCGCAGGCGCGCTCACTGAGGGTGGCCACACCCAGAGAGGCGCGGAAAACGCGCATGCGAGACCGCACCTTCTCTGTGGTGGGCCCCTCGCCTTGGAATCATCTCCCCAGTGAGCTGCGCCTGATAGAGTTCCTTGTCCGTCTTTAAGAAGGCCTTGAAGACCCACCTCTTCAGAGATGCGTTTGGCAACCTTTTCAGTTAGTTTGGTTGTCTCTTTTCTTTTTTCTTTTTAATATGCCCGGGCCCTGCCGCCATCTTGCCTTCCCGCTTTGTTTTCTGTTTGTGTTTTATCACTTGTTTTTATTGCTGTAAGCCGCACAGAGTTCCCTTTGGGAAGATGTGCGGGATACAAGATAAATAAATAAATAAATAAATAAATAAATAAATAAATAAATAAATTATGGTGATGCCCTGGGACTGTGCCACTTTGCCTAAGGCCACACAAGCTGGCTGTTCTCATAGGACTGACTAGCAGACCCCACCACCAAGTGAGACAAACGCTAAAGAAAAACAAGGAGCACATGGAGACAGGAAATGCTTTCCCATGAAACATCTCAAATGTGAGCCATAACATAACTCCAGTATAGATTTGTTCCACACAGTAGTTAAGAGGGCTGTTGCTTGCTGGATCTTGGATGCCGAGATCACGTCCTTTTTGCCCTTATTCCACCCTCCTCAAGTGTCAGCACCAGAACCCCATCAGTCTGAACTTGTGTCTCAGCCGAGTTCGGTGGAAACACGATTGCCTTTCGTTCAGCTTCATCAGGACATTGGATGGTTTTTGCATACAGAAATATGAGGTGTGTTTCTTTCCACACAGACTTATATCTGCAGTAGCCTTGAGAAAGAATGCGCCCCAGATCTTCAACGCCCAGCATCCATGGACAAGGCCTACCTCTGAGTGGCCTGACACCTGTCTGACCACAAACAACTGGCCACTTATATTTCCAGGCCCAAACACACGCAAAGCATGAGACAGAGGAAATAGGATAGAATGGTGTCTATAAATGGCATGGTGAAATGAATGTGTTAAATGCCTCACTTTGGTCCAAGGGTGATTTGGTTTTTATTTTTGTTTTATTTTTATTGGTCTATTTTTTTCTGCCATGCAGGACAAGAGGAAATGGCTAACTACTTGTGTAGGAGGTGATTCAGATTCAGGGCAGAAGCTCTCTATTACGGAAGCCACACCGGGCAGCGAGATACTAAACACACCTGAGCTGTATTGTTTTTGTGGTCTGACATTTAGACCTGAGAAAGAAAGAAAGAAAGAAAGAAAGAAAGAAAGAAAGAAAGAAAGA
>JAHTLZ010000010.1:52130187-52150767 GCA_023846285.1 Phrynocephalus versicolor
AGAAAGAAAGAAAGAAAGAAAGAAAGAAAGAAAGAAAGAAAGAAAGAAAGAAAGAAAGAAAGAAAGAAAGAAAGAAAGAAAGAAAGGGAGGGTATTATAAAATATATTTGTTTTATATTTCTGCCATAGTTTCTGGTCCACAGTGCTAACTCACTGGACTTTTTAAAGCAAGGAAACAGTAAAAGGAAAGGAAATTGGACCTCTCCCTGAGCTACTTTTCTTTTTTTCTTATTAATATTTATAAATATTTTGGTCCTAACAGTGGTTTCCAACCTGGCATTAAAACAAATTTGAATATGCACCAGATTAAGAACTATTCTTTAAACCCAAAAGAGTTGAACAGATTAAAAAAAAACGAATCACTAATATACAGCTAAGCAGGAATGGAATTTGACTATTCTCCTAAGGGAGGGAATTCCACAGTCAATGGCAGTCATGGAAAATATGTTTAAAAAATTTAAATAATTAAAAATAATTGGAAAAAGTCCAGTCTCATCCATTTTTATTGAGTTGTTGCAGCAGATTTTATTCAGATTTAGAAGGTACATTAACATAAGGTAGCATTGTGTTTAGGGTGCTGCCTAGATGCCCTAAGCATATCTGATCTCGTCTGATTTTGGAAGCTAAGCAGGGTTGGCCCTGGTTAGTACCTGGATGGGAGACCACCAGGGAAATGCCAGGTGCTGTAGACGCCTGGAGTAGGAACTGGCAAACCATTCCAGTATTCCTGCCAAGAAAACTCCATGGACATGGAGTCACGAAGAGTTGGTCATGACACAACGCACACAGCATTGTGTTTTACCTCACTTCAAAAAAAGGGGGCATTAATTTTCCTAAGCTCAGAAATATTTATATTCAGATAAGTTTTACTATTTAATTTGAATCTGAATACATTTCATACAATGAAGAACAACAATGAAACTCCTGTAGTATCTTAAAGATTAACAAATGTATACTAGCATGAGCTTTCAGGGGTGATGGACATACATATATGGCTTGTGTGACCTCAGCTATAGAAGACAAGTCCCAAAAGTCATACATTACAGGGAAAGGGGAATCACAGAAGAGACATACTGGAGATAACAAAGGGTAAATATGGGCAAATTGTGTTGTTATAAATGCCATCTGTTTCAGTTGGGGAGGAGATGGTTAGCTGACTGAGATGTAACACCGAATCAAGCCTCAAAGTGATTACAGTACTTATTTTCCTTATGCTTCTCCTCCATCCCCCCTCAAAAAACAATTTTCTCTCTCTTCTTATCTTGCTATGCTTCTGACTTATGAAGACCCTATGAATGCTCAGCTCCTGCAGGCACAATCCTGTGGCTTATTTTAGGGACATCTTCTCCTGTTGCCACTTTTGCCAGAAGTATTACTTCCTAGAGAATCCTGCCATCTCACGATGCACCCAGAGTTGGGCAGCCTCGGCTTCAACATTTTTGCCTCCAGAGATCGTTCTGGGTTGATTTCGTCAAGAACCCAGTAGTCCGTCTTTCTAGCAGTCCAGAGTATCTGCAAAACTCTCTCACACACGTTCCCGGCACTACATTTCAAAGGAATCATTGTTCCCTGTTCTTAACTGTTCGGATTTATAACGGCTCAAGCGATCCCTTGGTGATATTCTCGGGTGCAGAAGCTAAAGATGTCTTTTGGAAGACCAGAATGATTAATTTTGTTGTGGCCAGCCCCCTCCTGGCCTGATTGATGTTTTCTGTTGGTCATAATGACTAATGAGACATTCCATTTTAAGCTAGAGACACTCAAGCAATGTTACCATCATTTGATTTAGCTTGGTTGGACACTGGATTACTTAGGGGAAAAAAGGTCAAAGAAGCCGGTTGTATTTTTGCCTCAGCTCCTTAAGTCCCTCATCTCCCCACCTGGGCATGGAATCTGCAGATAATGGCCTTATCTCTGCAATAGAACTACAACCCAACATCAATGGGCATTTTTGGTACAAATTTGTCATCAGACATAAATGCCACAGAGAGTGATTGGCCTGTCACTAGTGACTGTGACTAGTTCAGCAGGTTGATCCTAAGAGCTGCCAGGAAAATAGTACACTAAGGTAGTCAATTCAATTGTAGTCACCTCTCCATGACTCCATTGTCACCCTCAGTTAAGGACTTGCCTTTCCTGATTGTGATGAAAAGAAATTTCTTATGAGGAACAGCTTAGGGAACTGGGAATGTTTAGCCTTTCAAAAAGAAGACTGAGAGGGGATATGATAGCTATGTTTAAATATTTGAAAGGATGTCATATTGAAGAGGGAACAGGTTTGTTTTCCATGGCTTCAGAGACTAGGACTCGGGGCAGTGGTTTCAAACTACAGGAAAAGAGATTCCATTTGAACATTAGGAAGAACTTCAGGATGGTTAGAGCTGTTCGGCAGTGGAATATGCTGCCACAAAGGAAGGTGGTGGAGTCTCCTTCTTTGGAGGTTTATAAGCAGAGGCTGGATGGTCACCTGTTGTAAATATTGTGATGGGGGTTCCTGCATGGCAGGGGGATGGACTGGATGGCCTTTGAGGTCTCTTCCAACTCTATGATTCTATGATTCTATGAAAAAAAAATCTCCATTGGCTTGATTTTACAGAGCTCAAAGGAGAGAATCTGATGGCAAAGTGCCTTTTCATTCCATACAAGGCAATAACATTTAATGTAATTTGTTTAAAAATAGAACTTGGTTGTCAGTAGTTGTGGACGCCACATGAATTGTCTCTGCCTGAAAGACTGCAATCTTGTGTCTCCTTTGTTCAGATGAAAGGAAGGAAAACACATGGCTGACCCCAAGAAAAATGATTAACTATTGCATCTGTGCAATTTTTAGAGAAGTTGCCTTATTACATCTGATTTGGCATAACAAAATAGGAAAAAAGATGACTATCTATGACACTTGAAGATTTACAAATTTGTTTTACTGTATATCTTCATGAATTATTATCTACGTCTTCTGGGCTGGTTCGTTTCATTCCTTTCTTTTGTTGCTTAATGTTTTATTTCTTGTACCGTATTAGTTGCTAACAGAGAAGGGGATAGCTAGGGGGTATGTGACTTGATCCTAAAGTGTATAGAGATTCAGCCTGTTTGACATCTGGTCTTTTTTTGTTTGCTCTGAATCAGGGATGGGTAACTTGTAGCCCTCCAGATGTTGTCAGAATGCATCCCCATCATTTATTATGCTGATGGGAGTTGCAGTTCAAGTGCATCTTGAGGATTCTGAGTTGTATGGGATCGTGAACTTTGAAACAGGCTCGATCAGGGTTCTTTTAAATTGGCTCAAATGCGCCTGAAAGTTTAACATGACCAAGCAACTCTGATGGCATCACTTTTAAAATTGTAGGCATTACTCAATTTTGACTTTAAAATGCAATCAGTTGCTTGCATGATTTTGGAGCCCTCTTGCCCTGCTTGTGCCACTCGAGAAGTTGATGTGCCACATCAATTTGGGACTCAAAAACTATTTACCAGTTGCCCGTTCTGATAGCATTTTATGGCTATGCAGCTTTTCCAAAACATCACAGGCTGGCTCTCCTCAGAGGCACAGTGGGAATATAAACTCTGACCTCATAGCCAAGTACTTCAACCCACAAAGCTAACCGGAAAGAGATTAATATTGTGGACTGAAAAATATTTCACCCTCACAGGTGCACTTAATGGAGACATGGGAGAGGGGCTTCCCTGTTGCTGCTCCCCAACTTCGGACCTCCCTCCCATAGGAGGCCAAACTGGCCCCATCCTTGCTGTTGCTCCATGAGCAGGTGAAGACCTTTTTCCTTCAGGAATGCTTTCCTTAGTGACTGACTGCCTAGGAGGCAATAAACAGGATGGCTTATATTTTGTTGCTTCTAAATCTGTGTTTGTTTTTTTTGTAATGCTTTTATCTAACATTTTTAACATAATGTTATTCATTCTTCTTTAGTAGCTGAATAATTCATTGTTTCTAGCTCTCAATATTGTATTTTTAATTATGTAAGCCACTTTGATTCCATTTTTGGGAGAAAGGTGGGGTTAAAAATATTTCTAATCAAGTAAGCAAGCAAGTAAGCAAATGATATTCTGCCTTTTTTCATCCTCTAAATTATAATTGCAAACAGTCCTTTGAAATTTGTTGTCAACAGTTTGTTGTGGAAGAGTATGTGTTTGAGAGTGGGTTAATGTTTATGTCAAATAAACTGGGTTTTGAAAAAATGCTATAGTCTCTACACTGCAGGCCAAAATGCAAATATCTGGGAATAAGCAGTTAAAGCCTTTTCACGTGATATGGTACATTTTGCTTCTGTAGCTGAATTGGGATTTGCCTAAGAATGCAAGCGCTGGTGATCTCGAGAATAGATTACTGCAATGCCCTCTATATGGGGTTGACTCTTGTTCGGCAACTACAGTGGATGAAAAATGCGGCAGCCAGACTGGTGGTGGGTGTGCGTCATCATGACCACATCACCCCAGTTCTGGCTCGCCTGCACTGGCAACCCGTTGCGTCCCAAATAAGGTCCTGGTTTTAACTTATAAAACCCTCCATGGCCTGGGTCCTGAATACCTGACAGAGCGAATCTCCCAGCAGTCAACCTCGACCCGACCAACCCGAATGTTGTGGGCGCACTCTCTGCGGGTGGCCACCCCCAGGGAGGCTCGGAAGACGGTTACCCATGGCCGAGCCTTCTCTGTGGCTGGCCCTACGCTATGGAATCATCTCCCGCCTGAGTTGAGCCTTGCACAGTCCCTGCCAGCCTTCAAAAAAGCTTTAAAGGCGTTGCTTTTTCCGGAGGTGTTTGGTGACAATTAATCTCTCTCTTTTTTTTTCTGTTTCCCCTCCGCCATCTGCCTTTTATTACTGGTTTTTTATGTGTATTGTTTTGTTTCATGGTATGTTGTTTTTAACTTTTGTATACTGTTTGTGTCCTTTTGTTGTGAACCGCCTGGAGTTCCATCTGGAAGACGGGCGGTATACAAGCTTAAATAATAAATAAATAAATAAATAAATAAATAATGCAGACAGTCCACGTAGCCATCATAGAGTGTCCTTGCTGACAACACTGAAGGTTTCCTGATGTGAAAGGATGGAACAGATGTGGGATTTAAAAACACAGCTGCACAGTATAGTCTCTGTGGCCAGTAAAGAATAATTTGTAGATAGAAGTGTATTTATTTATGTTATTTATTTATTTTTACAACTTATATGCCGCCCACTACCCAAAGGTCTCTGGGCGGCTTCCAATCAAAGAATTAAAACAGTTAAAAACATCAAACAACAATAAATAATTAAAACAATAATAAAAACCTTATACCAAAATCATCACACTAAAATTGCCATTAGAAGACCCACAATCTAAATTGTGTCAATTAAAAAACTTCTGGAATAGGAAGGTTTTTACCTGGCGCCGAAATGTCATCAGTGTTGGCGCCAGGCGGATCTTACTTGGGAGGGCATTCCATAGCTTGGGGGCAGCTGCCGAGAAGGCCTTGTGTCTGCAAGCCATCCCTCTTACCTCCTTGAGGGATGGCTCTTTCAAGAGGGCCCCCTGGCTGGATCTTAATTGCCGGGTAGGTTCATATGGAAGGAGGCGGTCCTTCATGTATCTAGGTCCTAAGCCATTTAGGGCTTTATATGCCAAAACAAACACTTTGAATTGGACTCGGGCAGCAAAAGGTAACCAATGTAGGCTACGTAGAATCGGTGTGATGTGATCCCTAGCGGCCCTACCACTTACTAGCCGCGCCGCACGATTCTGAAACAGTTGCAATCACCGAACCGTCTTCAAAGGCAGCCCCATGTAGAGCGCATTGCAGTAATCAATACAGGATGTTACCAGTGCATGCGTAACTGTCATGAGGCTCCGTTCATCCAGGTAGGGGCGTAGCTGATATATTTTCTGCAGCTGGAGAAAGGCACCCCTGGCCACCGAGTCCACCTGGGCTTCCAGAGTTAGAGCGGGGTCCAGGAGCACCCCCAAGCTGTGGACCCTGTCCCTTAGGGGGAGTGCAACCCCGTCCAAAACAGGAAAGTGGCCCTCTAACCTGTCTGGCGAAGCACCCACTAGCAGCACTTCCGTCTTGTCTGGATTGAGTTTCAATTTGTTAACCCTCATCCAGTCCATTATCTGGCCCAGACACGAGTTCAGCACAGAAACCGCCTCACCTGGATTGGTGGAAAATGAGAGGTAGAGCTGAGTATCATCAGCATATTGCTGGCTCCTCAGCCCAAACCTCCTGATGACCTCTCCCAGTGGTTCCATGTAAATGTTGAACAGCATGGGAGACAGTATAGAGCCCTGAGGAACCCCATGACATAAATGCCATGGGGCAGAGCAACTGTCCCCCAGCACCACCTTCTGGACACAGTCAGCCAGGAAGGAACGGAACCACCGCAAAGCGGTGCCTCCGACTCCCAACCTGGCCAGCCTATCCAGAAGGACACCATGGTCGATGGTGTCGAAAGCCGCTGAGAGGTCCAGGAGTATCAACAGGGTTGCACTCCCCCTGTCTCTCTCCCGGCAGAGGTCATCATACAGGGCGACCAAGGCAGTCTCTGTACCAAAACCCGGCCTGAAACCAGATTGAAATGGATCCAGAAAATCCGTTTCATCCAGCAGTGCCTGGAGTTGCCCGGCCACCACCCGCTCCAACACGTTGCCCAAATAAGGGAGGTTCGCTACTGGATGGTAGTTAACCACCAGCCCTGGGTCCAGGTTAGGTTTTTTAAGGAGTGGTCTAATCACCACCTATTTCAAGATGGTGGGGACCACTCCCTCTCTCAAGGAGGCATTAACAACCTCCTGGACCCAGGTGCGAACTCCCCTGGCAGATCTTTCAATTAGCCAAGAAGGGCAAGGGTCGAGTGGTGTAGTGGTAGCACGGACAGATCCAAGCACCCTGTCCACATCCTCGGGTCTCAATAATTGAAACTCATCCAATAATACTGGACCTAAGCACAGCACACTGGACACATCCCTTGATTCTGCACCAATAGTGGAGTCCAATTCCCTGCGAATCTGAGCGATTTTTTCCTCAAAGTGAACAGCAAACTCGTCACAGCGGGCTGCTGAGTGGTCCAGAACCTCCATCATATTTCTCGGTTGAAGAAGGTCCCGGACCACCCGAAACAGCTCTGCTGGACGGCACTCTGAAGAAGCAATACAGTTTGTGAAATATTGCCTTTTCGCAAACCGTATCACCACGGAATAGGCCCGATAATGGGCTCTAAGCTGTGTTCGATCGGACTCACAGTGATATTTTCTCCACTTGCGCTCTAGCCGTCTACCCTCCTGCTTCATTGCCCGCAGCTCAGATGTATACCAAGGAGCTGTCTGGGCTCTGCGTAAGGGGAGAGGGCGCTTAGGTGCAATCGTGTCAACCGCCCTGGACATTTCCCTATTCCACAGGGTGACCTGAGCTTCGACAGGAGTGCCGACCATATCAGACGGATAATCCCCCAGAGCTTTCAGGAAACCATCTGGATCCATTCGTCTCCGAGGGCGGATCATCTGAATAGATCCCCCACCCTTGCAGAGGGTAGAAGAAGCTAATAGCCTAAACTTGACCAGAAAGTGGTCTGACCATGACAATGGAGTCAGAACCAACCCCTCCACATCCAAACCACCATCCTCCAATCCCGTTGAGAAGACCAGGTCTAGAGTATGGCCCTTCTCATGCGTTGGGCCGTTGACATATTGAGACAGCCCCATGGTTGTCATGGTGGCTATGAAGTCCTGAGCTGCCCCATTCAAGGCTGCCTCAGCATGGATGTTGAGGTCCCCCAGTAACCAACAGTCTGGGGGTCCGCAGCACCAGGTCTGAGACAACCTCCGTCAGCTCAGGCAGGGAGACTGTTGGTACGCAGCAGGGTGGGCGGTACACCAACAGAATCCCCAATCTGTCTCGTGAGCCCAACACACAGTACAGGCCCTCCAGGCCTCCTCCCAAGGAGATAGGAAGTCTGGTCAAGGAGATAGAACTCCTATAGACTATAGCAACTCCCCCTCCCCGACCCTTCAAGCAACACTGGTGCTGGACCGAGTACCCAGGCGGGCATAGCTGGGAGAGGGGAACACCACCCTCCTCTCCCACCCAGGTCTCGGTAATACATGCCAAGTCGGCACCCTCATCCAGAATGACATCATGGATGGGGGCAGTCTTGTTTTGTATCGACCTGGCATTCAACAACAGCACCGTGTGGCTTGTGGGCTCGCTGATATAGTCACCTGATTCCTTCTGGCTAGGGGTGGAACCAGAAGAGGGGATAGATGTAAGGTATCTAACCTCTCTTCTCTTATGCGGGCACGTTCCACTCCTACCACCATACCTTCCCCTACCCAGCACAATACCAATGGCTGCCCCCTCCGTTGCCCTCCCCCCTTCCTGTTCCCCCAGTTCCATTGTGGGTCTTATCTCCTATACTTGATGGCAACAAATATCCACCCATTCACCCCCACCGTCCCACCTCCCCCTCCCTATCATATCCATGAACAGGCAATAGTCTGTGCCAAGGGGTGCTAAAATACCAAAGCTTGGTTACAAGTCGCCTTGGGTGGGAATCCCTCCTCTTCGGCCCCTCCCTTCTGGTGTTTGTTTGACTGCCCCTCCAAGTGTCTCTCTCACCGACACCCAGGGAGCAGGGAAAGGAGCAGGTGTAGAGCGAGGGCGGCTCCTCTAGGCCCAGTCCAGCATCAGCAGTACAGTACTTTTGCAGCAGCAGTAGCAGCAAAAATGTCTGCTAGATGTGGTTTGTCTGCCGAGGAAGCTGAAGGTCAGTGGGAAGCCTTGGATGGAAGTCCCTTCTCTTCGCCCCTCCCTTCTGGTCTTTATCCGGCTCTGCCCCCCCCCCCAGGTGCTTCTCTCACCAACACCCAGGAGCAGGAGCAGGGAAAAGGAGCAAGGTAGAGCAGGGAGGCTCCTCTGGGCCCAATCCAGCAACAGCAGCAGTAGCAGCAAAAATGTCTGCTAGATGTTGTTCGTCTGCCGAGGAAGCTGAAGGTCAGTGGGAAGCCTTGGATGGAAGTATTGTTTTGACCATTCGGCTCAACAATAGGAGAGAAAAACTCTCTATAAAATCATTATGGTGTTAAATTCCCTTCTCTTTCACAGTACTGTATTAAAATAAATTGCCTACATTATGCACTTGAATTGCTATTAAAAAGGTCATGTAAAGCTCAGAGCCGAGGCTGTCGATGTAAAAGGATCTACATTCATAGTAATATTTCTTTGGATATTTTCAAAGCAGAGAATAAATAGCATGTAGTTGCCCAGAATGACATTCAATCAAGAACCATAACCCATATATCACTTCTCTTGCTGGCTTTTTCTTACTGACTTGTAACTTTTTCAACTCCATTTGAAAAAATAATAACAAGGAAAATACAGTTTCGGAAGTTCTGCCCTCATACCTAATTAGTGTCTGGGAAGTAGAAACACAAGTTCTCTGCTAATGCCAAATTGGACTGTTGCAACTCCAAGTAGTGCTCGTCAAGAGACTGAAATGTGAGATCTTCCAAAAACATGTTCTTTGGAAATAGAAGATATTCTTTAAAAGCTGTGCAAAGTTCAACAGTTTATCTCCAAATAATTACAGACAATGCTTCATTGATGTTGACGTCTGTTTGTCTATAGGATACCCTTGTTGAAAAACAGCCCTGACAATTGTTTAGTGTTTGGGAAAGAAGTGGTCAATTGATGGAAAAAAGGCCTTTTCACACGACCCCTAAGATCTGCTGGCCACTTAAATTCGGACCAAAGATCTTGGGGGTTCGTTGCTCTTCCTGCGTCCTCACCCCTCCGCACTTCCTTGCTCCTGCCTGCGTGAGGGGAGGGAGAAAAAAAAGAGAGGAAAAAATGCCGGCTCATCTCCGAAGCCGCCCGTCGTCGTCCTGATTCCTTCTCTTAAAGGGGCGGGAGGCAAAAAAAAAACAACAAACAGAAGCGAGGAGAGCCCGGCACTCTAGATTATATCCGGATCTGGGGATTTTCACCCTCCGAGAGCAGGTACATGAAAAGTGCGCTGGGACGTGCTTAGGTGGGCGTGGTCGCACTTAATTTTCTGCAAACTCCGGAGCTGGTGGGGAAACAATTGTAAGCTCCAGAGCTGGCAGCCATTTGCGACGGAGTTTAGGGGTCGTGTACAAATACCCAAAGAGTCAGCTTCCAGGATTTCCCCTTGCATGGTGACACTTTGTGAATGGTAGGGAGCACAAGAGGGTACCCTGTAGATTATCTTGACTGCTGCCATTGGTGCTGTCAACATTCAAGCTACTCTTTGCTATGTTAAAGATATTAGAGAGTATATAAAACATAGTTTGCAAGATCTCAACTATTGCTGCAGTGTCTAGGACAAATTTTCCAGTAAAATTGGGTTTTCTTAGATCCAACGATGAGAGGAATATATCTTATCCTAATTCTCATTTTGACACTAGGTAAATCATCTCAACACTTTGAAAACAGCAGCAGCAGCAACAACAACAATAGAAAGAAATGGAGACAAATAAATGCATAGCATATTGAATGTACAATGTGCAGATTTAATCATTTGAGACTGCATTTCAATATCCATGAGATATTGTATCAATGTCTACTTTGTTTTATCACACGCTAGGAATAGTAAAACAAAAGATGTAAGCATCTACGTAATCAAAATAATAAATTGGGGCTCAGCTGGAGCTGGAGCAAATTCAGATCTTTGAATATTTTCTTCTTTAAAATCGTCAGGACTAATTTAAGGGCCTCAGCCTTTATCATTGCAATAAATTAAGATATATTAATTCAGCACATATTCCTCCAATTTAACAAAAGCTGAAACAAATTTTAATGGCACCAAATTGACACATGGGTACAAAGTTACACCATGAAGTAATTGTCTGGGGCTGATAAAGTTATAGAATCTATTGGACCAAATTGTCCTCTTTGGTGTGATAGAAACATGACAATCTGTTAAGCATCCTGAGGGCCAACAAACTGATTATCTGATAATGAGAATAACACACATCTGATTCCTGGAAAAGAATTTCAAGATATTGTACGGACAAAAGGAAGCTTGTTTTATCTATTTTCCAGTAGGTATTTTATAATGCCTACTTGAGGTTCTGTTCTTCGGTGCACCCTCTACTGGGTACAGTGGCTCTCTCTGCAGTCGGGTGTGTGTGTGTGTGTGCTATGCTGTAGCTGGTGGATAGAGTTAGGAATCTGAGCATGGTCTTGCATCTGGCTCTATCCCTGGAGGCCCAGGTGGTAGCTGTTTTCAAATCTGCCTTTTACCACCTTCGGCAAATTGCCCAGATTTGCCCATACCTGGACAAGGCTTCCCTGAGAGCAGTTGTGCAGGCGCTCGTAATCTCGAGGATAGATTATTGCAATGCTTTCTATGTGAGGTTGCGCTTGAACCTTATTCAGAGACTTCAGTGGATGCAAAATGCATCAGCCAAACTGGTGATTCGTGCGGGCAGATATGACCGCATCACCCCAGTTCTGGCTTGCTTGCATTGGTTTCCTGTTGCATTCCAAATAAGATTCAAGGCACTGGTTTTGATTTGCAAAGCCCTCCATGACTTGGGACCTGAATACCTGGCGGAGTGAATCTTCCAAAGGTCAACTGAGGCCCGACCCACCAGAATATTGCAGGTTCTCTCTCACTTCGGGTGGCCACGCCCGGGGAGGCCAGGAAATCGATCACTTGAAACTGGGCCTCCTCTGTGGCTAGCCCCTCGCTTTAGAACAAGTTGCCATGTGAGATTCACCTTACACAATCCCTGCCAGCCTTCAAAAAAGAGCTGAAGACCTTGCTTTTTAGAGAGGCATTTGGCGACCAATAGGGCTTTTTTTTTAATGCCGCCATCTTGCCGTGTATTATTATTTGTTTTATTTTGCTGTGGATTTTTTTTTGTCTGGTGTGTTCGATATCTGTTTTTATTGTCATATGTTATTGATTTTCACTGCCTGGAGTTCCTTCGGGAAGACGGTGCTGTATAGAAATGAATGAATGAATGAATGAATCAGGGCTGTCCATCTTTGAACAGCCCGCGGGCTCCTTTTGGTCATGGAACGTCCACGCAGGCTCCTTTCCCAAGTGTGTGCGTGCAAGCGCGTGTGCACACACAGTCCTTGGGACTGCTTCGCTTGCTCCACCACCCCACCAAGCTCTGCAGTGCTGGTGGCAGCAGCGGAGGAGGAGGACTCCCCCCGTACCAAGCTCTGCGGCGGTGGCCTACCTGCTCGCACCCCCACCCACCAAGCTCCCAGCAGCGGAGGAGGAGCACCCACTTGCCCCCCTGCCCGGCTCCACGGTGGCGGCGTGCCCGCTTGCTCCCCACCCACCCACCCACCCTTCAAGCTCCCCATCACTGGTGGTGGCAGCGGAGGAGGAACGGCCACTCGCCCCCCCCACCAAGCTCAGCAGCGGCGGCATGCCCGCTCGCTCCCCACCCACCCACCCAGCCGCGGAGGATGAGGAGGAGGAGGAGGAACGGCCACTCGCCCTCCACAAGCTCAGCGGTGGCAGTGCGCCCGCTAGCTCCCCACCCACTGAGCAGCGTAGGAGGAGGAATGGCCACTGCCCGCCCCCAAACTCGGTGGTGGCGTGCCCGCTCGCTCCCCTCCCACCCACCGAGCAGCGGAGGAGGAGGGACGGCCACTCGCTCCCCCGCCAAGCTCTGGCTCTAGCAGTGGTGGTGTAGGAGGAGGAGCGCCCGCTCACCCCCCCAAGCTCCATGGCGCTTGTAGCCCACAAGGTGCTCGCTCTCTCCCCCACTAGGAGGAGCGCCCCGGGGTTGGGAGGTGGGCGGGGACCTGGCGGGCGACTTCTTAGCACCTCGCCAGTTACCAGTCGCCCGCGGTCGATGTGTTGGGCAACCCTGGGCTAGGTGATACCTTTATAGGTCACTAATAAAATAAAATAAAATGAATGCAAGCTGACCTTTTTATGCCAGGCCATCTTTATCAAAGCATTGTACCAAAATATGTTCTTGGCAAAAGATGTGGTCTGCCAGGTGTTGAGATTCTTTGTGGTCAGATGATATCAGCCAGGCGCTGACCTAATGGGGCAGGAGGCAGGGCTGGTGTTAAAAGTGCATCACAGTCTAGGATGGAGTTTCACACCCAGCTCTCCAAACAAAGGGACATAGACCATGCCCACCCACGCACCCTTCCCTCCATTTGGCTCTCTCAAGCCTAGTATAGTCCCTGTGGCCAGAGGGGGTGTGGGGGAGGTAAATGCAAAAAAATAAATATTCCATTGGGAAGTTGGTCAACATTTAGTAAAACTTACTAGATGTAAGGATTTATTAGTGACCTATAAAGGTATCACCTAGCCTAGTCGTGCATACAGAAAGATTGAGATTTTATTAGCTCAGATCTTACCCGTGAAATAGTACTATTTGTTTATTTCCCAACTTTTCCCTCAAGAGACGCCAAGGCAGCTTACAGTATTAAGCCAAGAGGGAAGACAAATAGGAGATGGATTGACTCCTCAAAGGAAGCCACAGCCTTAAGTTTGCAAGAGTAGGACTGTTGGGGGCAGGACCTTTAGGAGGTCAGTCATTCATCCCCCCCCCCCCCCCCCAATACGTCTACAGCACAGCACGGAACATCAACAGCAAGCAGACAAAGGCCGAAATCCTATTGCTTTGTTACATACGTGGAAGGCAAGTGCACAACACTCAGCCGTTCTTGGACAGCAATTAACATTGGATTCTCCAATGTGCACCAAGCCAGCTAGTGTGCATGCCTCTGGGAATGACCGGATATTATGCCTTTTACCTCCTGCGTGTGTATCATAGCAACAGAATTTCAGCCAGAATTAGGAGACCTGGATTTGTGGCCATGGATATTCACTGAGGGGTGGCAATGACCAGTCATGCTTGGTCATTTCCCATACTTCAAAAACCCTATTAGGGTTACCAAATTCAGAGGTGACTTGAAAGTAAGAAGAAAAATCATCAACATGCACAGGAGCCTAAAACAAATCTGTGTTTTACCTGAGTCTCACTTACTCTTCCATGGCTCTTGCAGTGTCTGTTTCCACTCCTCCAAAGGTTCTGCACTTTGGTTCTTTACTGAGCTTCTCTGAAGATCTGTCCAGTTGCAGGGCGAAGGAATTTGCCTCCCCCCTCCCAATAAATTGCAGACATATCAGATATGACCAGCAGGTGTCACTCTTGTAAGCGAATTTGTAGTTGTATTTTTAAAAAAGAAGCTGAATCTAACTAATAGGTGAATATTGTAATGCTGAATTCACACGGAGTTGGTACATCTAGCCATGACAATAATAATAATAAAAATCACAGTACCAGCAGAAAATTCATTTATTCTTCCACTATAATTAGATATATATCAAGCTAATTTTGTTTCCTTCACCCTCACTTGACCCAGAAAACATCAAGTGAAAGCATCAGTACACAGAAAGATGTCCAAATGAAGGTGTTGGTTACACATTTTGGCATGTGTGAGAGCTATGAAAGCAATCACAGGCAAATGCGGGGTGCTTAAGGGCAAGGCCCATATTCAAATCTGGATTAATATATTTTGGTCACATAATGCATGATAAAAAATACCATCTGCTGCATGTTATCCTTCAAGAAAAAATAGATGGGAAGCATGGCCCAGAATGTAGAAGAACATTGTGGCTTCAGAATTTAAGCCAATGGTTCGCAGTGAGCACATCTTCTCTATTTAGTATAGTTTTAGATTAAAAGAAAAGATTGTGCTACTGATTGCCAACATTCTATGATGACATGGCACTTAAGAAGATTGCCCTTAAAATGTTTTAATTAGTTTTCATATATACGTTTTTAGTGCCCTCTGAAGAAGCACCGGGCATAAGCCCGGGATTCCTCTGATTTCACAGTCATGGAACAATAGCTGCTCTCCCTTGTGTGCAACATTAACATGCTTTCAGTCTCCTTGTGGGTGGTTTCCAGCCTAGGTGTGGCTGAGAGAGGAGGACCAACAGAGATCCCTTGATGAGTTTCATGAAAGAGTAAGGACTGGAGCTCAGACCTTTTCCATCCAGCTCCCTGCAAACACTATCCACTTCACTGAGCAAAATTAACGGATGCAAATAGACTGGCAAGGGCCCTCCCCCTTCCCCCTGCGCACGGGAGTGGGCTGCCTGCCTACCTGAGAGTGATGGCGGGATTGCCAACCTGCAGATCTCCTGTCCAGTGGGGCATTGGCAAGAGAGAACGAGAGATGCGGGTGACGCTGTCAAGGCCACAGGTGTCGCGATCGTGGGACTAGGATTTAAGGAGAAGAGCCATGCAGGAGAGGACTGTGGGGTGGATGCTGGGGGCCGGGAGGTGTGTGAGGGCCAGGAGTTACTGCCATTGCCAGAAAAGTCAAGGGATGGTTGGGAGATAGGATGCCACCGTGATCCTGACAATGGGTCCTGCTGGGTTGCTACTCTGCCCGAAGAAGCCCCACCTGTGTCCATTTGGACCATGCCAAGCGAAGAGGGGCTCAGAGGCTCAAGAACTCTAGATGAGTCAGCCACTGGCAGAGGAAGCAGCAAGGGCAAATGACCTCATTGCAGGGACCCCCACCCCTCACTAGACTGTCTACGGGTACCAGGAAGGGCAGCCTCTGGCTCCTCTTGCCCCATGCCATGCTACCAAGAAGAGACCAGCCAAGTCCACATGTACAGTTTGGCCACACCAAGAGGACTACTGTACCTGTGGGATGGCAGAGAACATGGAAGCATAGAGGGGGAAGGAGCCTTCACCACTCACTTCCAGAGACAGCTGACGGCCAGCTTGCAGCACCCTTGTTGTGGCACCCCATGCTTGGCATGCCTGCCAAGAGTCCTGGAACTAGCGGAGGAGATGGGGTTCCATCCCTCAACATTAAAGATCTTTGAGGGCCATAGCCCCCAAAACATGGGGAGTGACACTAACTCCCTGACCCCCCTGTTGCTACTTTTGTGGTTTTGGCCCTGTTAACCCTTTAAGAGTTCTGTTGCTTGCCCCTGTAATTACGCTCCCTGTCATCCCAGGAAAAAGGTGTTTGTGTGTGGGGGGGGGTGTGCTCAGGAAGCCCCACAGGATCAGACTAATGGCCTATCCCAGCATACTGTTTTCACCAGCTGCCACGCCTTTGGGAAGTCTATAAGCAGAACAGAAGCACATTAGCATCTTCCTGTTTGTGTTGCCCAGAAATTGGTGTTTACAGGCATACTGCTTCTGATACTAGAGGTTCTACAAAGTCATCATGAGGACTAGTAGGCATGTGCTGCTTTGCCATGATGGTGCATAAGAGCATACATGCCACAGATCCCTAGTCTACTTGTGAGAATTAGAACACGGCAATGATCAGTTTGTAGCTGCCATAAATAGCTTAGGGGAGATAATTTCCCCCTTATCACTTCCAGCTTTTCAGATGTGGGAAAAGGAATATCTTAATCTATAAGATAAATTAAGATATCTTATAAAGATATCAGAATGCAAACTAAAATTTTATTTCGTTGATGCAACAAGCTAACCTGGTCTAACTACCCATATGAAATTTAGAAGGTTTCCCCCCTCCCTCCCCAAAAAAACAGTCTTACCTGTCTGTGCAACATAGACTGCTATTAGGAAGCCAGGAGGATTTCAAAGAGCCTTGCATGCTTCATTATCTTCCTTTGACTCTCTTTGCTTCCTCTCCACACAAACGCCTACAGCTTCCTAAAATAATGATCAGTCACCAAGAATCAATATCTGGAGATACTAATGGAGACCAAATCAGCTATAATAATCCGATGGAGGTGACTAAGCAATTATGTTATTAAGATGACGTAATGGGGAATCAGGATGCAGGGCAGAGGAAGTTTTGAAGATGCTTAATGTTGAAAACAGGTAGACAGTGGAAATAGATTTTTGTGTGTATGTGGGAGTGAGACTCTGTTCTCTGAGGCCTGGGCGTCACGAAGAAGCAAACATGTACAAATGTAACAGGAAATGGAGTTGTGCAGGATGGAATCAAGTCAGCAGGAAGGGTCCTTTTGAGGAAAAGGGGGGGGGGAGTAAGAATGTTTTAAATAGATTTAATTAAATGAAAAGAAGCTGTTTCCTGTTACTCTGAGCCAAACCCCTTGCGAGAGTGTCGTTTCACAGTTGCAGTGGTTGTGCATGTAACTGCGAAGTAACTGTGCATGCTAGAATGTGGCAACCATGGCATAATGGGGACATAAATCATCATGCATACTCCCCCCCAAAAAAAACCCTGAATATGTACTGTGAGAATTGAGCAGCCAGAACAGAATCATGTAAAGAGAAATGCTCTGCTTTTCTGCTTGACAAAATGGGCTCCCTGAAGCTTCTGCTGCATCACAGAGGAGGTCATCTTTGATACCAGAGGAGGTTTTCCCTGGGGAGAGTTTAATGTCCTTTTAATGCTACCTGCAGCTGCTGTTTCTTGATGTGTTTTCAAACCCTGTGCTTTTCCTTTGCTTTAAGGCAAAGGATTGCTAAAACTTCCAGAACACGGTCAAACAGCCCAAAAACCTCAGAACTACAGTATTGGATCCTGGCCATGAAATTCTTTGAGAATACGAGATCTAACCTTCTTCTTCAAGTGCCATGTCCTCGTAGAATGCTGGTGATCAATAGCATAATCTGCTTTTTATCTAAAGCTATTTTAAATAGAGAAGCTGTGCTCACTGCATACTATTTGCTTAAATTCTCAAGCCAGTATGTTATTTTATGCCCTGGCCCACGGCTCCCATCTATTTTTTCCTCGAAAGGTAACCTGCAGCAGATGGTATTTCTTATTACGCATTATGTGACTGAAATATTGTAATTTTCTTCTCTGTATGGTACTGAGAATTCCTACTTTTTTATTCACACACTGTAACATGGCCACATTAGTAGACGGCTGCCCAAAGTACCTTTAAATTCATCTGTGCATCCACATCTCAAATGCTTCTAGCCTTCTACATAATGCACCTCTAAGGGTCCAAGTTTCAACACCATAGAGAAGCATACTAAATACATAAGCTCAAAGTATTTGGCCATGAAGTCTGACAGATAAGTCTTGGTTTGTCTAACCTGGAACCACTAAATGCTAGCCATGGTCTGAAGAAGAAAATAGTAAACTAGGACTGGACATTTGCATAGTACAGAAAAGATAGGGGAAGGGTTTCTGACAGCGCTGTTACTAGTCTTTTCCCTCTAAACTTGCAAGTGAGATGGATCTAGGGCGGAAAAGAAGATAAAGGGAATTGCACAAATATAGTTAAGATACAAACGTCCTAAGTACTGCAGTACTGTATCTTTAAAGTACATGAGATATTTTTTGTATTGCTGTCTGAGGCACAGACACACGTACAGAGAATTCTTGCGGTCTTGTAAATCTAGCAGTACAGTTCATTAGGGTTGGATGTAGACTATTGTTGCAACATTGGAAATAAAAACTGGAGTATTAAATATTAATATCTT
This sequence comes from Phrynocephalus versicolor, assembly GCA_023846285.1. Lineage (NCBI taxonomy): Eukaryota > Metazoa > Chordata > Lepidosauria > Squamata > Agamidae > Phrynocephalus > Phrynocephalus versicolor. Next base: position 52,148,580 of record JAHTLZ010000010.1, read on the forward strand.
GGAAGAAGCTCTCTTAAGTTTGGCACTGTAAACACTCAACTCCATAAACCAAATAATTTGTACAAATGTAATTAGTTTAATGTTATTGGAAGAGGCAGGGCAGAGGAAGAGGCACTGTTTTTATAAGATGACTGAAAGAAAAAGAAAACAAATCACACTATATTTTACAGGAAGAACATGAAACATATTTCTTAAAGAGTTCCCACAGATTTAACCTCAAAAAAAGGAAAAGGCCAATGAAGTGATGCAGGCTCACAGGAAGAAACAAGGCTTCATTCACATTGTATTTTCAACATTCCATTAATAGGAGAAAAGTTAAATTGGAAGTAAGATCCCAATCCTGACTATCCCAAGGTTGAAATCCTGAGATCCTGGCATAAGCTTATGTGTATAGACAGAACCACAAGAAAGAAAGAAAGGAAAGAGAGAGAGAGAGAGAGAGAGAGAGAGAGAGTTTGTGTATGGACTCACCAGGTCCATTTATGGTAGAATTCATGGAACAACAATTACTTTTAAAAAGAAATTAGTTGCAGTTACACTTAATAGGCCAAGGTGCTGGACTTGTCCAAAGCATATCTCTGCTTTCTTGTTGTTAAAAAAATTCTCAAAATATCAGAATGCTTCAGACTGTTGGCCTTTGATACACAGTCATATAGTGAGGCAATGTGTGTGTGTGTGTGTGTGTTGTGTCGTTACAGTCATGACTGACTCTACGTGACTCCATGGCCATGGAGTTTTCTTGGCAAGGAATACTGGAGTGGCTTCCCATTCCCTACTCCAGGCGCCTACAGCACCTGCTATTCCCTGGTGGTCTCCCATCCAAGTACTAACCAGGGCCGACCCGGCTTAGCTTCCGAAATCAGGCGAGATCAGAGGTGCTTAGGGCATCTAGGCAGCTAGTGAGGCAACAGGTCATGTAATTAACATTGTAAGTAAAAGCAGCTACAGTTATACTGCAAAAGGATTCCTTGTTACAGTATAACAATGTAACAAGTGCATTGCATGTGCTTTTTCAATTAGAATAGACCTACAGTATTGCCATTGAACTGAATGAACGCTCTCCAAAAAAAATCCTACCCTCAACAGCCCTACTCAACAATTGTGAACTCAAGGCTGTGGCTTCTTTTTATGGAGTCAATCCACCTCACATTGAGTCTCCTTCTTTTCCTGCTGCCTCCAGTTTTTCCTAGCATAACTTTTCCCCCTTGCGAGTCTTGTCTTTCATGATGTACACAGCTTCGATTGCATCATTTTTGCTCCTAGAAAGAGCTCAGGCTTGATTTGCTCTAGGACTCACTTGCTCATTTTCCTAGCAATCCACGGTGTTCACAAAGCTCTCTTCCAGCGCCATATTTTAAATGAATCATTTCTCTCTTTTTTTTATTCGCCTTCTTCATTGTCCAGCTGTCCCACCTTTACATGTGATCAGGAATACAACAGTGTGGGTGATTTTTTTTTCAGTTTTTTTTATTTTTATTAGAGAATTTTAATATACAAGAAAGAAAAAACAAATTCAGAACATTAATAATACAAAATCATTCTACCACTAAAATTTGACTTCCCTCTGTTCTTTCCGCGGTTTTAGCGTTATTCATCTCCTAGCCTTCCTTTCAGACAAACCCCTTTTATATACTTATAAAAAAGATTTGAAAAATAAGTAATAATCCCTCGAGCTCTATCCTAATCCGGTAAGAGTCTTTAATTCCTTGCAATAAACCTCCATGTAGTTCTTAAATTTTTGCCAATCATTTTGGAACTTCTGGTTATCTTGATCCCTCAGTCTGCACGTCAGCCTGGCCATCTCTGCAAAGTCCAATATTTTCGCCCTCCATTCATCCAAAGATGGTATATACGTTGTCTTCCAGTTCTGTGCCAGGAGCATTCGTGCCGCTGCTGTTGCATATAAAAATAGAGTCCTATCTGCTCCTTTAATTTCATTATCCACCAACCCTAACAAAAAAAGTTCAGGCCGTTTTGGGAATGTACACTTTAACATCTTTTTGAGTTCATCATATATCATTGCCCAATATTCTTTCACTTTCTCACAGGTCCACCACATATGATAAAAATCACCTTGCTTCTCCTTACATTTCCAACAGTGGTCATCTTTCATCCTATACATCTTTGCTAACTTCGTTGGAGTAATATACCACCTATACATCATCTTCATCAGATTTTCTTTTATCAA
>JAHTLZ010000010.1:52150777-52169311 GCA_023846285.1 Phrynocephalus versicolor
TCACAAAGCTCTCTTCCAGCGCCATATTTTAAATGAATCATTTCTCTTTTTTTTTTATTCGCCTTCTTCATTGTCCAGCTGTCCCACCTTTACATGTGATCAGGAATACAACAGTGTGGGTGATTTTGGTCTTCAGTAACACATCCTTATAATCTCTAGCTGCTTTATGGCCACCCTTCTGGGTCTCAGCCTTCTTCTGATTTCTGTAAATCTGTAACAATTTCAATGTATTGATTGTCAGCATAAAAGCTGTGTAATTCTTCAATGGTTATGTTTGTTTGTTTGTATTGGTCTTAACACTTAACTGCAGTCCTGCTTTGGTATTTTCTTCTTTCAAGGCATTTAAAGTCATTATTGCTCATGGCACAGTGGTTAAACTGCCGTACTGCAGCCAAAACTGTGTTCACTTCCTGGGATTCAATCCCAGGTAGCTGCCTCATGACTGCCTCAGCCTTCCATCCTTCCGAAGTCGGTAAAATGAGTGTCCAGCTTGCTGGGTGTGTGTATGCAATGTGTAGCCTACATAATTAAATTGTAAACTGCCTAGAGAGTGCTTTAAGTACTGTGAGGTGATATATAAGCATAACATTTTACTTTTGCTTTTTTTGGGGGGGGGGTCAGTAAGGCAGTAAGATGGTGTCATCTGCATATGTTCAATTATTGATATTTCTTCCAGCAATTTTCACCCCCTCCATCTGCATCTCGTGCAGCTTCCTATATGGTATGTTCTGTGTACCGATTGCACAGGTGTGTGTGTGGGGGGGGGAGGGGGTAGATCACTTGCCAAGTGGATCCAATTTCCCCCAAAATCTGTTTAGGCCACAAAAGGATTTTTGTAGAAAGAAAACTAGCCTAACAGATTTGCAGGGAAGGGAATTTTTTTCGACCATGAAATAGGGCTGCTCATTGCATTTCTGGGTGAGTCACTGAGCTGACCTTTCATAACTCTTTTCATTCTGCTGGGAATGTACTCATTTGCTCCCTGTGTATAAACAGGAATACTAGAACATAGTGGAGAAGTGGTTGATATTATAAAGAAACAAATATATCAATGCCCTCTCTAAGAGCAAGTAGTTGCTATCCTGAAATACCCTGAAAGGGAGCCTGATTAGGTGTGAAGAAGAGTGATAGGCTTTCCCATGCCTACTGAGTGCTCAGATGATGCTTGGGCTATTTCACATTGTGAGGGGCCCCAGTGTTTGGAGAAAGGGATGTAAAGAATGGCATGTGGAAAAAAACTAGTAAAATGCACTACAGTACTCACTGAGTTTTGTTTTAGGTACAGTGGTCCCCCGCCCTTTCAAAGTTCATATATTGCGGTCCTGCTAGATTGCGGGAATCACAGTATATGAAAAAGGCCCCCTAGGGTAAGGGGGAAAAGTCCTGTTTCAAGCCTCCCATACTTACCCCAGAACTGGAGCTGCCCCAAACAGGTCTGTGAGGGCCTTCCTCAGCCTTCTGGAGACCCCAAAAGGGCCTCCCTGCAAACTGGAAGTCATTTCTGAGGCCTCTGAGAGCCTTTCTAGGCCTGTCGGAAGCCTCAGAAATGATTTCTGGTTTACCAGAAGGCACTTCCAATTTGCAGGGACGCCCTTTTGGGGCCTTCAGAAGGCCCGGGAAGGCTCTCACAGTCCCGTTTGGGGTAGGGCCAGGCTGGGAGTAAGTATAAGAGCCCCCAGCTAGGTCCCCCCAGGCCTGACTCGACCTGCATCCACATATTGCGGACTTTCAATTATTGCGGGTCAGATCAGGTCCCAAACCCCAGTGATAGGCGGTGGATCACAGTACTCTGACTTAACGAATTGGTTATAGTCAATACTTTAAAAAACTGAATATGAACGTGACATAATGTGCTTCTATTATGTCTACTATTCAAACAATCAGAAAACGCCCTGGTATGGGCTGCACAACATCATAGCCATGTTTGCCAACAGGAAAAACGATGCTGATCTTTGCCTAGCAGTCACCAATGGCAGCAGTCAAGATGGTCTACACAGGATGCCCTCTTCTGCACACTACCATTCACAAAGTGACACCACACCAGGGAGAACCCCAGAAGCCAACTCCTTGTTTCATCAGTCCACCACTTCTCCTCCAAGCATAAAACAATTGTCAGGGCTGTTTTTAAACAAACCTGAATGGTAGTGAGCAGAAGAAGGTATGGACAATTCGGAAGAGTAAAGAAATGAAAATTAAAAAACTGAGAGAATATGTATTTAAAAATCAAACATTGCCTGAAATCACCTTGCTTTGTGACAAGAATTCCAGCGGCTACTGAATAATTGCTAGGTAGAAGCAACTGAATGGTACACTGGTGGTCTTCTCCATGCATAAGAAAGCAAGAGTATTTCAGCTACAACCTTACGGGGTGGAACTTCCTCATATGGAGAGAGAGATCCAGGAGAGGTCTATTTTGTACGTATACTTGTTCAGTATCCACAGTAATCCTTCCAAGCTGCAATAAAATGTTTGAGATTATTGTATACTATTAATGTGCATTATTTAGGAAGTGCAGAACCAGAATAAAATAGGGACGTGCAATTGAGATTCCATGCAAATTTCTGAAGCATCTTAACAATGTGTTCGTTGGCATGCCTAACGATGCTGGGGTGGATTAGTTAAAGGCTTCAGTCCTCTGTATATCTTTTTGGATGGGTCTAATTTCAGGTTTTGGCGTCCATTCTCTGGGTCTTGAGTTTTGGACCAGAAATCTCAGGCAACCAGATACTACAAGTCTTGCAGCCCCTATATTTTGGATTTAATTCTCATGGCTTTAGGACATGCTCTTCACACATGCTAAGGAGCACTCTTGTCTTTTTCATTGTCTGGCATGCTTCTACTACTGCTGTGATTGATAAATTGACTTTTAAACTCCTCACTGTCTCTCCCCTGCCTTTTGTGAACACCCAATTTTGCAATTGTCACTGACGAGTCCACCTTCACAATATCACAAGTGTCTACTTTTTATAATACCAGAGGAGCCTACACCTAAGTCAAAGGCTGGATCTGAAATCTCAGTGAATGCAATGCTGCTGACTTGGGATTATAGAATCAAGGAGTGAGAGGGCGCCTATAACTCAGTCCAACCCCTGGCTCAGGGCAGAAATCCAAATCAAAGCAGATCTGACAGAGAGTTATCCAGTTTTCTCTTGGATGTTTCCAGTGTGGAGGGCTCACCGCCTCTCAAGGTAATTGGTTCCATTTCTGTACTGCTCAAATAGTCAGGAAGTTTTCCTTAATAGGCAACTGAAATCTGGCCTTCAGACACTTGAGTCCATTGTTGTATGTCCTGCAAGATGGGATGACTGTAAACAATTATGACCTTCTCTTCTGCATGAAACCCTTTCAAGGATTTGAAAAGTGCTATCATATATCCCCTTAGTCTTCTTTATCCTAGGCTAAACATGCCCAGTTCTCTCAGTCTTTTCTCATAGGGCTTATTTTCCAACCCTCTCATCAATCATCTTGAATTTATTCCATCTTGTCAGCATCGTTCTTGAAGTGTGGTATCCAAAACTGGACACAGTACTCAAGATGAGGCCCACCCAGTCCCAAATAGAGGGGGGACTTGTAACTGGGTATTTGGTGTCTTTTACCTAAGTGTAGCACTTTGCATTTATTCCTGTTGAATTTCATTCTGTTGTTTTCAGCCCAGTGCTCATGGCTATCTCAAATATTTTGAATTTTGTTTCTGTCTTCCACTGTATTAGCCATTCCACCTACTTTTGTGTCAACCACAATCTAAGTATTCCTTGCACTCCTTCATCCAGGTCATTAATAAAAAAATATTGAAGAGCAGTGGGCCCAGAACTGAGCCTTGCGGTACCTCAATTGTTACTTTCTCACAGTTTGAGAAGAAGGCATTGATAACCACTCACTATTCTAATCAGAACATCATGGCCCACTTTGTCAAGGGCTTTGCTGAAAATATATATTATGTCTACAACATTCACACAATCTAGCAATGACGTTACCCAGTCAAAAGTGAGATAGGATTAGTGTGGTAGGACTTGTTTTTGACAAATACATGTTGGCTTCTAGTTATTACTTCATTGTTTTTATGGTGCTTGATAGTGATGGCTCTATAATTTGCTCCAGAATTTTCCCTGGACTCCTTTTTGCCCTTTTTGAAGATGGGGACAGTGAGAGCTCTCCTTCAGTCCTTTGGCACTTCACATATCCTCGATGGTTTCAAGAAAATAATAGAGTAGTTCTACTACCTCGTCAGCGAGTTCCTTCAATATCCTTGAATGACATTCATCTGGCCCCAACAATTTGAATTCATTTAAAGTAACAAGTTGCTCCTTGATTATTTGGTTGTCAATCTCAAACTGCCATTCTGTCCCCTCCACTTGTACCTTGCATCTGTCTGGAGGAGCCTAGTCTGTCTTTTGGGAGAAGACTAAGTTGAAGTGGGAATTGAGCATATTTGCTTTTTCTCTGGAGGTTACTTCACATCCGTTTTGTCTCTTTAAGTGTTGCGCTTTGGAGTGGTACAAAAAAATCTTACTTCATGTCTGTTGTGCATGCCTCTGGAACAGGTGCTAAGCGAGACAAATCTATACCTGGCACTGGGGTAGGGTATTTCCTTGTCACGGTTTGTTCCCGATTTCTGTTCTGAGATAAGACACCATGATTTAACAACTGTCATGCAACAAAACATTATTTCCTCTCTCAGAAAACAGTGTCCCAGGTACTGGGTTGGGTGTTATGTTCAAAGTGCCCACCCACGCCAGCCAGATGATCACCACCCCCTTGCCCTCCTCCGTTAAATACCAATAAAACAAAACAAACTTCAGAGCCAGGCAAGAGGGACACCAGACAGATAATTCATTAGCAAGCAAAAGGAATAAAGAACAAAGAAAGCCCGAAGGCTATCACCCAGAGCATTCCAACGCTGCCAGGTGGAGAAAGTGAAAGCTAGCCAGAGGAGCCACAGACTCCTTCCCTCAAAAAAAGAATTTTTAAGGACCCCCAAAAAAGGAAAAAGGAAGCTAGGCAAATTCAGTGTTTGTTACGGTACAAGACCATGAGGTAACACTTGTCACAAGACAAGTTGTCACGACCATGGGAACGCTGAAACAGGGACAAAACCACATGGTCACGACCAACGCTGTCACGGTACAAAACTAATCGTGGAACAAAGAAGGACGTGAAGTAACTGCCTTTGGCAGTCCTGTACCTGGAAGTCAGCATAACTAAGTCCACTGTGAATTACTTCCTGGCAGCAGTCTAGGCATCTGGCAGAGAAGCTGGACCTTGGGCATTCAGTTCCTCACTATGCCTCTTGGGAGTACAGCCAGCCTGTGTGGCCTTGGGCAAGCTGCATTGTCCTATGGGTGTCCCTAGATTGAAGAAGGGAATGGCCATCTACCTCTGAGTACTTACCTGGGAAAGCCCAAAAAGGGTAACCGTATGTCAGCATTGACATAATGGCAGATGAAAAAAAGAAAAAGAAATGAAAAACTTTGTGTTGAAATCCTAATTGCAAATGAGAAGAGAATCAAAATATGGACAGATACAAGTAATAAAATCAGTTGACTTCAGTAGATGGCAGTGCAACTGGAACCGCTCTGAGAAGCCTATACGTTTGTGTTCCCTTTCATTTCTGTCCCAAGCAAAGGCAGGAAATCTCTTGTTGCCGAGTTTCTCACTTTGGGCCATTTGCTGAGGTGTCAGAGATCATGTTGAAGGAAGTCTTCTGGATCTCTCCAAGCTTTTTATAATCATTAGGAGGTTAGGCCCTAAACCAGAAGAAACACGATCTCTTATGTTGTCTTTGGTTTGCATCCTCCGTCCCTCTCTCTCCCTCTATTTTGCACGTACACACAAAGACACACACACACTTGCTTCCATTCCCGTAAAATCCAGTGCCTCTTTGCCAACCATATATTAGCGGGGCCATGAGCAGAGCTGTGTGTGGAATATCAACAATGCAACACGGCCATCAAGAGTATGGGAACAGTGTTCCTGTCTAGCACATCAGGACAATGGGGGTGGAAAATAGGATTCATTCAACTCATTGCGGAGTCAAAAGGCTGCTGGCAAGCCAGGATGGGTTCTAAAAATAGCACCAGATCTTAAAGGAGGAGAGCAACATGGAATTAACTAAATCGTTTCCAAATGTCCCACAGAGCTGTTCTGCTAAAACAATTCAGGGAAACATTTGGGATCATTAGAACTTTCAGATACATGAAAGGGAGCATCCGGGTCTAAGTCCTCTTTATGGAACGACACTCAGATTTTGTGGACCTTTCACCCGACTTCAGGCTTTGAACCTGAATTCTGAGATGCAGACAGACTGGCAACCCTCCACAATGTACTCCATTCTCTTATGGACCTTTACACACACTCGGAAGCACTCTTGACTTCTCTATTATCCTGCGCTCTGTTGACCTGCTGCTGTTAGAATTCACGCGTGGGCCTTGACCTTCTTCCTAGAATTTCCACGTTGCCTGTCCCACAGGAACCACGCAACTGTTGGTGAACAGATGCTAATAATAATTAAGGAATTATGAAAACAAACACACACATGTGTATAGCAGAGAAAATATGAGCTTAGCAGCAGCAGCATATATGTAGAATAAAGTGTAGTTAATTGTTATAAGTATTATCAGAACCCAGAATCGGAGAGACAAAGAAACATGACTTAGAATAAAACTCTTATATTGAATATATACAGCAAATATACCACAAATATACAACAGCATAACACCAAGCAATATCACATATACAAATCAACAGAGCGTGGGGTACTGTTTTCTCACCCTAAACAGTCCCAATTTAACATTATACAAGCCAGTTCTTATATACACATTTAGACCTCATCAGACATGATTTTAACCAATCACATTCTGACACACCATGATGTCATTAACTATTCCACCTGTGCTAAATCACTTAACCTGCTGGTGATTTCTAATTCCTTCCACTTGTGGCTAACATCATGACACTGCATTTTTGACTGACTCCATTTTACAATTCTCTTTTCACTCTGTTAAATATACAATACATACATTTTGTCAATTCTACATATTATGACAGCTACATCACGAGGGCTTTGAAATCTCAAGAATCAAATCACATCCACAACCTCTTCTGGATTGGGTGGTTGGTAACAGACTCAATCTGCCATGTTTCTTTAGTTTTTCACCCTGACTACATTGATCCAGATGTTCTCAGTGGGACAGACAGTCTCCTTCCAGTCATGGGAGTCAGCTCAGTTGTTACTATTAAGTCATATTTGCCCTCTTGAACTAAGATTTCCAGTTCTTCTTGTTTGCTTCCTATACTCCTGGCATTTGTCTATAGATACCAGAGATTATGTGAGTGGTGGTCTGATATTCTTTGCGCATTTTATGAATATTATTAATATTAATGTCATTATTGACCCCCATTGACACTGTTTGGTCTGTTCCTCTTATGGTGCACAATCCTTTGTCTATCATTCTCTCTGTGCTGGTGTCTCCCTCCCCCTTTCAATTCAAATTAAAGCCCTCCTAATAAAGTCCTTCATGCTGTGGCTAAACACATTCTTCCAGTCTTTTGTGAGAAGCAAGCCATCTCTTGCTAGCAGTTCATCTTCCAGGAAGTTCAGCCTGTGGTTCCAAAAATCAAATCCCTCCTGCTGACAGCACTTTCATAACCAGTCATTCACTCAATGTTTCCCCCCTTTCCCTTTCTACTCCTCTTCAGAGTACTGGTAGGATGGATGAGAAAACTATCTGGGCTCCAAAGTCCTTAAGTTTCCTTCTCCGAGCTTCAATGGCCATCATTTCCCCCCTCCTTTTCCTTCCATGACTTCAAGGCAACTTAATTACCTCATCCCGTCATCCTCACAGGAATTGTAAGAGGTTAATAGAATGATTAGTCATAAAGAACATAGCATAAGAAGAGCCATGCTGGATCAGGCCAAAGGCCCATCTAGTCCAGCTTCCTGTATCTCACAGTGGCCCCACCAGATGCGTTTGGGAGTGCATGAGACTAGATATCTGTCTCCTGATACCACTCCCCTGCATCTGGCCCTTGAAGTACCCTGGTTTCTCCATCATGGTTTGTAACCTGTGATGGACTTTTCCTCCAGGAATCTGTCCAATCCCCTTTTGAAGGCATCCAGGCCAGATGCCATCACCACATCCTGTGGCAGGGAGTTCCATAGACTTACAACGCGCTGGGTGAAAAAATATTTTCTTTTGTCAGTTCTTACTCTCCCAGCCCTCAATTTGAGTGTATGTCCCCTAGTTCTGGTATTTTGGGAGAGAGTTTTATGACTCAATGGGGGGGGGGAGTCTGGATCTCCCTAGTCCTAGCCCTAGTCCAGCAATCTGCTTTGTACAATATGCTGTCCTTCTCATCCACTATGTGAGGAGAAGCAAACGTTAGAGCCAGCAATGTTACATTACTTCTTTGTGTCTCAGTATGCTCTTATAACTGGTTTTGACTTCACAAACATTCTCTGGTTGTCTCAGGCTGTTGACTTCCTATATCCCAAAATTATAACCTCCCATAGATCCCGCTTTGTGTCCAGGCAAGCTCATTCCTTGGAGAAGGAAAGGATTCCCAACACGGCAACCTTAAGCGACCCAGTTCCCGTCTTTTCTTAATCGTGCCTGTGATCTGTGATTGCTTTGGCAGGAGCAGGCACTACCATTGGATGCCAGCTCAAAACCACAGAGAGCAGAGTCCCTCATGTGTATTTCTTAGACACATCTTTATAGGAGCACCACTTTTCAAATACATACTTTATGGACCGAACAGAGACAAAAATGGAAGAATTGAACATTTCAAAAAAGCATTTGAGCAATAATAAAAACCGGAAAGATGACAAGGGAGAGGGTCCTTTTCAGTTGTTCTCTTCTCAGAGGCCTGCCTACCTGGTGTACCACATGAAGTCCACAAAATGTTTATTTTGTTGAGCTCTCATGGGGCCACCATCTGGAGATGTTTCATTTGAATTACATATAACTGTGTTTAATGGTGCTTTCTCACATAATTGTAAGCACAGGGTTGCAGAACAATGTATTGTTTTAATAAGGATTATATCCCCCCGCCACCACCTTGAATGTTGGGGAGGCATAGTCCAACAAGTAATTTTTTTCAGGCTCTGGTTTTCTTGTGGCTCACATGATTCTGATGGTTTTTTTAATGTGTTGCCTTTTAGACTTAGTTTTCCTTGTTTTGGATATATACCAGCTGTGCTTACAATCTCTAATTTAAAATGTGGAATATGAAAAGATAAGTAGGAAAAGTTGTGATACTTTAATATATACTCTCTGTGTGTGTGTGTGTGTGTGTGTGTGTGTGTGTTTTAAATACACATTTCACATGATATCAGAATCAAACCTGAAAAGGCAGTGTATTCTAAGGCTGATTTCATGAACTGACAATGGGCCTATATAAAGTAGTACTTCCATAGGCAGTAAAACAGTCTGTATAAGATTTGCTGTAGACTGCTTACGCTCCTTTGAACACATAATTGCAGTGCGGCACATGTTGCTATTAAGCCTCTTGAATTTGTTTTCCAGGAGTGAGACCCTCCTGCCAAGAGAGGGCAAGAAATGGCTGAAGGGGAAATAACAACATTCACAGCCCTGACAGAAAAGTTTGATCTCCCCTCAGGGAATTACAAGAAGCCCAAACTCCTTTACTGCAGCAACGGAGGCCATTTCTTGAGGATACTTCCCGATGGCAAAGTGGATGGCACAATGGACCGGAATGACCGACACAGTAAGCTCTTGGATTTTCCACTAAGCCTTTTTAATCAATATCTTTCAATCTTTATTTCATTTATGCATCCATTTTTATGCCTCCCATCTAACCCAATGGTCACTCTGGGCAGCTAACATATATAATAAGAGCATAACAAAAAAAATCTAATCAACTTTCTATCCTAAGATAGGCCCTTCTGCTGAAGGACCTATGAGCCTCTATTATGAAACCTCTCTGTATTGTAAAGGAAATAGTCTAGAGCAGTGTTGGCGAACCTATGGTACGGGTGCCAAAGCTGGCACTCAGAACCCTTTCTGTGGGCACCCAACATTGCCCCTTCACAGCCACCTGTATTCAGGTTAAATTGCCGTATTGGCACTTTGCGAAAAATGAGTGGGTTTTGAATCACAGTTTGGACACTCGGTCTCTAAAAGGTTCAACATCACTGGTCTAGAGTGCTTTGCTGGGTTTCATTACAGTCTTGCAGGAGAAGCTCAAGGCCAAACTACCGTTGATCTCAGAGGTACACCTTCACAGCTGCATGTGGGTTTTTAAAAGACCATCCAATGTGCAGTCTCAGTTCACGCTAGGTGGTAAATCAGAGGCTTTAATTCTTTGTTCACCCCACTCCCATTACCCAAATCTAAATGGGGCCCTTGCACCCACAACTGTCATTGGGAAGGGAACGCTCCCATTTATTTCATAGAATAATAGAATCATGAAGTTGGAAGGGGCCTTCAAGGCCATTGAGTCTAACTCCGTGCACCATGCGGGAATACAGATCAAAGGATATCTGCCAGGTGGTTGTCCGAATTTCTCTTGAATGCCTCCCGTGTTGGAGCACTCACCACCTCTTGAAGCAATTGCTCCCACTGCTGTACTCCTCTAACAGTTAGCAAGTTTTTCCCGATATTCAGCTGAGAACTGGGTTTACTTAGCTTGAGCCCACTGTTGCACATCCTGCTCTCTGGGATGACTGAGAACAGATCCTTCCCCTCCTCCTTCATATATTTGACAAGTGCTATCACGTCACACACACCCAGTCTTCTTTTCTCTAGGCTAAACATGCCCAATTATTTCAGTTTTTCCTCATAGAGCTTGGTTTCCAGCCCCTGATCATCCTTGTCACCCTCCTCTGAACTTGTTCCAGTTTGTCAGCCTCTTTCTTGAAGTGCAGTATCCAGAACTGGACACAGTATTCAAGTTGAGGACTAACCAGTGCTGATCTACCTGAGCTTGCAGTAGGCACCAAAAAGGCTAGGGCCTCTTTATCCCTCAAGCTATTATCATAGTTTGAATTGGGGTCCCCCATGGGATATTTATAAAAACACAGAGGGTATAACATAAGAGCAATACTTTGTGATTTACATTGCAGATAGGCAGACCTGTTGCATCTGGTAGAACATGTTGAATGAAAAACACAGAGCATAGAGAGAACTCCTAGTTCCCTGAGCTCCTTGCCCTCTGGAGATGCCAGCCACAGAGTCTGGCGAACCGTCAGGAAGAAAAACTTCTAGAACACAGCTTAAACAGCCCAAAAAAACCCACAACACCCAACACATTCTTTTGCTTATGATTATGATAAAATCCCCCCACCCTGCACCATAAATTAAATCAGTACATATAACATAACAAACACATAGCCAGACCTATGGGATTTAAAGGGGCCAGTGTAAGCAAAAACAGGATGGGCTTGGACAAGTGATTATAAATAAGGTGAAATGGTTAGTAGGATCTGATTCTTTTGTAATACAGAATATGCTCATTGAACATGCACAGGGAAGGTACACTCATGCCACTGGGAACCTTGCAATTGGGGACAAACCCATCCCTGTGCACAACTTGCCTTAGGAGGACTTGACTCAGTTCTTTAGTAACACGAAAGGAAAAGGTGAACTCTTTTGATCTTGGCTTTAAGTTTATTGACTGATCTCAGAGCCTGAAGCTGATGGGAGTGAAGGGGGAGAGGATATCTATACACAGAGAGGTCCCGTTGTACAAACTTGGAATGGGAGTGGGTGAGCTAGAGGTATGCAGAATTCTAAAAGTTGTAGTCCAAAGCCATCAGTCTCTATGCATTGTTGATTTAGCAAGTTGAAAGTCTTCTATCTTCATTTACTATTTTTATCAGTCTCAGCCAAAACGCAAGATTTTACCAAAAACACAAAGTGGGTGCCAATCTGTATTTCATCCGTTTTACCTCAACTTTTGATAGGACCTTGCAAAATAAATGTGAGGACAAGACATCTCATTATTTAGTATCTTATCCCCTTCCAATTAGGAAGGAATGAGAAAAGTGTAAGGATGAGTCACTGGAAACAAAGGTCAAGGTCATCCATAGTGTGATATTCCCAATTACTGTGTAAAACCAGGACAATCAAATAAGTGGCGGGAGGAGGGAACAAAAACAAATAAACAAACAAAAACTTGATGATGATGATGATGACGACGACGACGACGACGACGACGACGATATGTGGATAGTTTCACAGATACTAGGGATTGCCAGAAAGACAAATAGTGAAGGGCTTCTATATCATAACAAGCCCCGAATGTCTAAACTTTGGACATATTGTGAGACGCTAAGACTCACTAGAAAAGCCAGTAATTGTGGGAAAGGGCAAAACAAGACCAAGCATTAAAATGGATTGATCCAAGAAACTGATTGACTATGAAAGAAGCCAAATCCTTCAGTTTTCAAGAACTGACCAATGCTGTTAATGACAGGACATTTTGGAGGTCAGGAATTTGTAAGGTCACTGTAACCCAGAAGCCATTTGATGACATACACCATAAATGCTTACAAGTGGCACCCAATGAGTTGATGGAGAAATGATTGATGTAATGCCATTATATCACATGTTGAAAACTGTTATGATGAGCAATTTTTTCTTAGTGTACAAGTGTAGCTGCATGGCAAGTATACATCCCATGTCGCCTCTAACTAGACCCAAGTTTTTTGAGTTGAGTTAGGGTTTTTTGAACAGCATAAACTGTCCCGTTCATCTTTGGTCATTCTTCCTACATTTGGAATTCCAAAGCATAGGGGGAAATTGACACTATGTATTTTTCAAAACACAGAGAAAATTGTTGCTGCTGTACCATGAATCCAAATGTGAACCACAGGAATACTCATTGTGCTTTGCTCAAACCACTGAGAAACTATGAACTGATGGAGATCCTCTCAGAATTTTCTAAAATATTTGAATATTTGGAAATAGCCCATACAACAAATCTTATGAGTGTTCTCTCCACGTAATCCTATATATTGTGCTCGCCTCATGTCTGTGTATATCTTTCTGTGTATATTAGGGCTAGAGCTTTTCATGCAAACTCAGTTCTTTTCTAAATCCAAAGAAACAAAACAAAACAGAAAAAGACAAAAACATAAGGTCACTTTCCATATGTAAAATGTAAAGAATGTGTTTTATTACTCTTTTATATGTTCTCAGCTCAGATTCATTTTCCTTTTTTCCCCTGCACAGCAATGTATAAGAAAATCCTGAGGGAACAAAATCTGCTGAAACACTTATTTCTGTGTTTTTACATTGTGGAGAAAGGAAATGGGAAGGCTGAAGAACATATAGCAGCTCATACTTGCCTTCTTAAAACTACACTAGTTTTTTTTCTAGCAATGGTTATGAGAGTTTGTGCTTGGGTTTTTTTCCCTTCAGTTTTTTGAGCTATGTTTGCTGTCCAAGGAAAGGTTACTATTTGCTCCCTAGCTGACAATCTGAGGAAGTCCATTCAGACTAGCCTTTTCATGATCAGTTTGGCAGGACATGAGGTGATGTGGAGCTCCTGACCAACCTGACAGTGGACTGTACCTGGGCATCTGGGGCCAAGGTCTTGTGGAAAGCTCCCCCACCCCGATGGTCTTGGGCCTAAAGTCTAAGTTCTTAGGTAAACAGCTAAGAACTTAGACCAAGCAGCCAAAAGTGGTGACTGAAAACAAGCTGCCACCATTTTCTTTCTCTCCCTCCTTCCCTGTAAAGTGGGCATGTGGGAGAGTGGGTGGCATGGATGACATAGGTGGCAGGAGACCAGGCAGCAGCAAGTGGGTGTTGGTGGCTCTGCTGCCATCCCAAGCTCTAGGCTGTCTGAGGTAACTGCTTTAATCTGGATCCATGAATCATAAAGTGGTCTCAGACTGCTAGAATTGTACAGCGCAGATTAGAGATGGGCATGAAGCGCTTTGTGGTGCTTTCTGCCCATTTGTATGTGTGGCATATGTGGTTCCACACACAATCTCCCCTCCCCTCCCCACCCCCACCCCGCCAGCTGGCCCACTCACCTTTCATCACATGCCACTGGAATCCTCTTTTTACCACAACACACCACTTGGGGCAGCAGTCTGTGCTATTCTTCCATGCCTCCTCAGGGAGCCAACCACTCCAATGAGGAAGGGAGATGGGGACTCTCCCTGGGCAGCTCACGAGTGGTCCGCTGCCTGAGGAGGCAGGGAAGGGAAGCCAGAACTTCTGCCTGGACTTGTGCATTGCTGAAGAAGGAGGACCCCTGTGGTGCACAACGGAAGTGGAATGGGCCAGCTGGCCAGGGCAGGGGGGCAGGGGTAGAGGAAGTTTACACGCGGCACCTGTGGAGTACACAGAGCTATGATGAAACTCTTTGTGCTCATCTCTAGATACATTACTACTGTTTTTATAAGCCAAGTGCACAAATTGGTACCTTATTTTTCATTCTGACAGATCTATGTTTGGAACACTGGACACATTAACGTATGAGATTTGTCCAAATTCCTATAATCCCTTCTTAAAGGGAATGGCCTATTGCGATGGCAGCTGATGGTCCAGTATAATTCTCTTCTCTTTTGTGACTGTCCAGAAATCTGTACGCATAGTGTTCCACTCTGCACTGGAATACACCCTCACAAGGCACTAACTTCATACTAGGAGCCCTTCCCTGTCCTGTGTGTACATTGCGCTACTGAGCATTTACTGGAACACAGCTGGACTCCCTGCTGCAGGATGTGCTGAGAGGATGGAGTCAGGCACACTCTCCAAATTCTAAGAAAAGCACTTTTTAAAAAAAGGAAAACCACAGGAATATGTGGTTTCCCTTCCCCTGCCCCAACTTTGCTCTCTGGTTTGTTTCTGAAGCCAGTTTATGGCAGAGGTTTAATTACAAATGCCATTTACACACTCACATTCACACACTCTCGACAGTGGACCCAATGAAAATGACCTCATCCTGAGTAAACATAGCAAAGGACAGACGGGAAGTCTCTAACCTAGAGTAAACTGGCATGTAACCTTTCTGAAACCCTGTTCAAGCAGTGGAGGCTGGAACGCAAACAAGGAGGGGATTCTCCACCTACAGAGGTGGTTGCCATTTTCAAGGAACGAACCCATGGCCGGACGCCGAGGGAGACAGCAGAAGGAACAATGGGCTCTGTATACAGTATCAGGTTCCACAATAACCCAAGCCATGTTGGGTTGGGTTTGAGAGCGAGGTTGGGACAAGACGTTGCCAGGGACTACCTGCTCCCCAAAGTGAACCCATTGGCCATTATGTGCTGATACGGACCTTGGCCAATGCTGCACACCACCCTTGCAAAGGATGGGACCCAAAGAGCTTCAGGGTTAGCTCAGTGTGCCCAATACAGTTCTGTTCTCTTGAAAAATCAGACACCTTCATGCCTTCATGGGGCACAATGTTTTTCAATCTCAGCCATGTTTCATCCACGGCATGGGGCGGGTTGGTTCTTGCTACAAGGAATACAATAAATTATACAGTGCATGCCTTTTGTTGTTCTTTCGATCTCACCCAGGAGGGTTAGTTTCACGAAAGAAACCCTTCTTATAATTAACAACAAGAATGGTGTGCCACGGAGTTCATTCTGCCTTGTGGCAAGCCTCCCATGATTTTCCTGGCATGAATTACTCAAAGTGGCTTACCTTTTTCTGATAAATGCTCAGGAGCCTCACAGGGGTGGGGGGGGTCAAAAAGAGTCTGGCTGGGGGTTGGGGGTACAAGTGAATAGAGCGGGAAGCATGCAGAAGGGAACCAGGAAAGGGTGTTGAAAGCTGTTTGTCCCCCTGCCCCCCCAAAAAGAAACACTTTGCAAGACCGTCAGGGGCCACACCACATCGTTTGTCTGGAATGGAGTCATGGCAACTGGACCACTTTTCTTCAGAGATTGAAACATTTCGCTATTCATCCAAGCAGTTTCATCAATCTGAATAAAGTTAGTGGTGAGTCCTCCATTTTGTAGTTCACCTTGATTTCACACAATCCTGGTCTGAACAGGCTCATAAGCAGGACAAAAGCCTGGTTAGGCTTGTTAAGTAGACAATCGCCGGAATAGGCTCATTAGGTGGACAAAGGCCTAGGGTGCATGAAAGTCTCACCTGTGCAACCTTTCCCAGCACTCAAAAGTATGGGTCTCTAGCTATGGCATTACTGGTGAAGATGTGAAGTGCTTCTGATTTGTTTGGGGATTGATGAAAGTACAGTATCGTGTGATCTATTCAGATCATGGTTCACCTATGAATCTATTCAGCCTATTGTCCACCTAACGAGCCTCAGACTGATGAAGTTGCTTGGATGAGTAGCAAAACATTTCAGTCTCTCAGGAAAGGAAGTCCAGTTGCCATGACTCCCAGATAAACTCACCTGGATGACTGAGAATCTTCACAGACAAACCACAGTTTGGAAACACATGTTCTATATCCTATGAAGAAATCAATTGACCAGAATCCCATTTGTTTAGATGACAGCAGAAGGACAGCTGTGTAAGCACACACACTTCCACAATGATGACAGCAGTCATGCAAAGGGGAATTGGCAGGAGTGTGTGGGGTGGGGGCAGAATTGTTATCCAAATTATGGATCACAATTGCATGGACACTATTTTCTTCACTTGGGTTTTGGGTCTTTTGCTAAGCCTTGTGAGGCCTTGTTTCTACAAGTTTTCTTCTGACACCATAGCCCAGGCTTTCCAAAGATAGGTGGGATGATAACACCCCTAATAGTAATAGTAGCATAATAGTAATAGTGGTTACAGATTATAGTAAATACAGGTCAAACAAACAAAAAAAACCTAACCCACCCTGAATTCAACAACCATATCATCTGGAGAACCACAATTTCTTACCCCTAGTATAGGCACTTAAAATGCACCCATAAGGAGGTAGCACAAGTGGCATGTATTTATACAAAGCAGCTTTGGAGTAGCATGCTGAAAAATACAGCAAGCCCTGGATGGGAAGTCACACATCCATTGTCAACTGAAAAGGGCACATTAGAAGTCTGAGGGAACCATTTGTGGAGGAGATAAAAAAAATGAGTTTTAGGACAATGTGCAGACACAAACTAGGTAAGTTAATGAAGCACCCGGGAGCACCAACTATGACAAATGCTGCACCTGAATGAGCCCACAGTCTACATGTACACTTGGCAGTAATCTATGTTATTCGTTTAGCCACCGTGTTTGTTCTGGCTCTGCTAAACCCAATCTTAGACCTACCTGAAGTACATACTGTAGATAACTGACCAACCTAGTTAACTAAGAGACACATTCATTTCAAAAGATCTACCCTAGGTAGAATTAAGAGGTGGGATTAGGTCAGAGATAGTTAATTTGTGTCCTTCTACAGGAGGCTAGACTGGAACTTCTATCACTTGTGGCCACCAGAGCCAGTGGTGAGAAATTATGAAAAATGTAATCCAGCAACACCTAGTCTGGAGTGACAGAAATTGCCCACCTGTTTTAACCTGTTGTTACTTTTTTTTAAATGCTCAGGTAACAAGGGTACTGGCAAAGTTGTCCGCATTCCAAGCCAGAATACGAACACTGGATTCAGAGATAGGGGATGTTAATATTTCTGGATGACAAAAGTCATCTACCGATTAGGATCACTTGTCATTTCTGGGATTCTTCTTCTAACTAACTTATTTTTCTCGAGCTCATGTCATGATGTTTTTCTCAAGCCAGGTCCATCTCAGCTGTAGGAACTAAGTCATGGCAGTTGAAATATACTCTTAGGCCCCAGTTCATTCTGAAACAGTTGGAGAGACTTCTTTCTCATGGTGCTGAAAATGCCTCCTTTGGTGTTTGGTGAAGCTGCCGAATATGGTCTTTGTTCCCTTTTAGTAGAAATGGTGGCCTGCAGAACTCATTCCATTTTAAAGTATTTGTCTGCCAATGTCACTGTCTTAGAACATTCGAAACTTCCAAGACCATCCCTACCATTGGGCAGAGGGAGACAACAGTTTGGTGTAGGCAAATGCTGAGGGGCAGAAGCAATCACCTGGCTGTTCCGCCTGATCTCGCTTCCTCCACTGTTCTCCTTTTGTTGCTTATGCTTACGCCACGTAACTCTCTAAACCGGCCTTCTGCTCTCTGGGGTAGTGGAAGATGCCTTGCCATCATCAATATGGAAGAAAGACTGGCATGCTAGCAGTTTTTGTATCTGAAATGGGGGATGGGGTGCTTCAGGGAGCAACATTTTTAATTTTGGTTTATTACAACCTTTGGCAGGGCTTCCTAGGTATCAAGCATCCAGGAGTGGTTTCACAGTGCCTTCTTCTGGGGTGCTTTGAGACCGCAGCTTGCCCAAGGCTCCTCAGACTGGCGGTTCTCCCAGGAGGCACAGTGAGGAATTGAACTCCTGACCCTTGGCCCCCAATGCCAGGTACTCCAACTCACAGAGCTATCCAGCCAGCACTTAAATGTGTGCTGCGTATGTAGATTATTATTTATTATTTTATGCATTAAATGCACATCCCCCTTTCCTCCAATGCTCTCTCTCTCTCTCTCTCTCTCTCTCTCTCTCTCTCTCTCTCACACACACACACACACAC
>JAHTLZ010000010.1:52169351-52199452 GCA_023846285.1 Phrynocephalus versicolor
CACACACACACACACACACACACATTTTATCCTTATGATAGCCCTGTGAGGTTGGTCAGACTGAGAGGAAGGGATATGGCCCAAGCTCACCTGATAGAGCTCTTGGTTGAATGAGGGCTGAAACCCAGATTTCCCATGCCCTGGTGCTACAATGCTGAGCCAGCCTGTCTCATTCTTTCTCAACCTGCACAGGCCAAAGTTCCTTCTGGTGGCTATTGCCAAAATCTGTTGACAGCCCTGCGTACGTTTGCCTAAAGTGTCGAAAGCCAGCCAATCTAGTGGCTTCATCTCCACATCTTGTGGTATCAAAGAGTTTACCCAGGCCTTCCCTGATGTCCAGCTGTGGTTTTAAGACGATGGATGGGGAAAATCACTTCATGTGAAGGCTAAAAGGATAACACAAACACACACACACACCTTTCTCCATCATGCATCACTGTCCCACTGGAGACTTCCCTTTTCTGGAAAGTGGAAACATACTGCGTGTAGCCAGTGTTTCTTCCTAAAGAGGTATGTTTGTTAGCCTGTGCCAGAAATGAGCTTAGCGTAAATGAGCTATTACACTTGGACATCCTGGTGAAAAAATATTTACAGAGGAAACTCCTCCAACGGATATGTGCCAGTGGAATAACCCTCATTATAGAGCACAAGTCTCAGTGCTGAGTATGTAAGTACACTTGGGTGGTGCCCTCACTTCCTATTGCTGCTTGAGCTTATCTGCACCAATAACATTTCTATAGATATAGAGTAATGGATAATGATAGAGACAGAGCACCCCTGACTTTAGTGAATGGAGGAAGAGCCATTTGGTTAACTTCCATGCTCTGAGCCTAACAGATTTTAAAATTTTTTGACATTCTCCAGCATCAGAAAGACAGAGAAAAATCATCCAATGCAGCTAGATAAATGTAACCTATCACAATAGTCCAGGATCCTGTCTCACAGCTTTATGCTGTGTGACTGTAATGATGTCATTATCTAGGCATCTGAGGGGAATTAAAAGGTTCCTCCTTCTCGCTAACCCAGGTTCTAGGGATCCCTATAGATTCCTTTCATCATGGGGAAGCCTTTGGGATCCATGGAAGTGAAGATTCCAAACCCTCTCTTTGGTATTTGAAAATCAATGCTGCCAGTTCTGGACCCACCAAATGGCCACAGCTGATGACATCATCACAGCTATACAGTGTCAAGTTCCGCAATAGAGCTCTGGCCAGCACTAAGTGAGAGTTTCCTTTTGAACTTTGGTTCCAGCACATGCAAAGATGAATGTAAGAACATAAGAACGTAAGAAGAGCCATGCTGGATCAGGCCAAAGGCCCATCTAGTCCAGCTTCCTGTATTTCACAGCGGCCCCACCAATTGTGTCTGGGAGCGCATGAGACTAGATATCTGTCTCCTGATACCACTCCCCTGCATCTGGCCCTTGAAGTACCCCAGTTTTAAGCCTTGAGATTACACATTTCCATCATGGTTTGTAACCTGTGATGGACTTTTCCTCCAGGAATCTGTCCAATCCCCCTTTGAAGGCATCCAGGCCAGATGCCATCACCACATCCTGTGGCAGGGAGTTCCACAGACTAACAACGCGCTGGGTGAAAAAATACTTTCTTTTGTCTGTTCTCACTCTCCCAACCCTCAGTTTGAGTGGATGTCCCCTAGTTCTGGTATTTTGTGAGAGGGAGAAGAGCTTCCCTCTATCCACTTTACTCATGCCCTGCATTATTTTGTACATCTCAGAAATCTAGAGGAAAGCATAAATTTTGTCAATTGTTAATTGACTTTGTTTTCTAGTAGTCTACCCAATGAGGTGAAAGGAGAGTGAAAAAATGGGCTGAAGCTCAACATCAAGAAAACTAAGATCATGGCCACCGGTCCCATCACCTCCTGGCAAATAGAAGGGGAAGAAATGGAGGCAATGACAGAGTTTATTTTCTTAGGCTCCTTGATCACTGCAGATGGCAACTGCAGCAATGAAATAAAAAGACGCCTGCTTCTTGGGAGGAAAGCAATGGCAAACCTAGATAGCATCCTAAAGAGCAGAGACATCACTTTGCCAACTAAGGTCAGGATAGTCAAAGCTATGGTTTTCCCAGTAGTGATGTATGGAAGTGAAAGCTGGACTATAAAGAAGGCTGATCGCCGCAGAATTGATGCTTTTGAGCTGTGGTGCTGGAGGAGAGTCTTGAGAGTCCCCTGGACTGCAAGGAGATCAAACCTATCCATCCTGAAAGAAATCAACCCTGAATGTTCACTGGAAGGACAGATTTTGAAGCTGAGGGTCCAGTACTTTGGCCACCTCATGAGGAGAGAGGAGTCCTTGGAAAAGTCCCTGATGTTGGGAAAGATTGAAGGAAAAAGGAAAAGGGGACGGCAGAGAATGAGATGGTTTGACGGTGTCATCGATGCAACCAATATGGATTTGACAAAACTCCAGGAGGCAGTGGAGGATAAGAAGGCTTGGCGAGCTCTGGTCCATGGGGTCACGAAGAGTCGGACACGACTGAACAACTGAACAACAACAACAAAAGTCTACCCAATCTATAGAAAAGGACTAATTGCTATGTTTTATTTTTAATGCACTTCTTTTTCTGTGGTTGTGGCACCCTAAAGACGAATGGCCGGAGTGCAACAAGCACAAGTGCAAGTTTCTATAAGAGTCAGAATGTATGATGTCAACACAGAACTTTTTAAAAGTCAATTTGGGGCTTTTTAAATGGATTTTAAAAATACATTAAAATAGATTTTTTTAAAGAATGCAAACACTATATGTAATCATCTTGAACACCAGTCTTAGCCAATGTACTGCACACATTCATCAAGCAGCCATTTGCCCCATGCTGCCTTTTGCATGCGCACACACATCCATATGCCATCCATTCTCTACTCCACCACCATCACCATACATAGACACAGGAGCCTTCCACTCTCTTCTTTGAGAAACTGGGGAAAACAGAGTCCCAGATGGGGCAGAAATATCTTTCTTCTTCCATCAGCAGACACCATGCTTCCATTGCTGGGTGCTACAAAGGGAAAGCCTCTTTCTTGGCACTCAGCATCAAAGCCAAGAAACCTAATAATCGAGTATAAAATGACACTTGTCTCTTTTCCCTACTGAGCCTTAGCCTCTCTGCAGCTCCAGTTCCTCATTGGAGTGGCTTCTTGCGCAAGCAGCAATGGAGGAGGAAGGGAGGTTGACTTCCTCTCATGCATCACCTCCATCGCCCTTGTTTCCTAGCTGGTCTCCAAGAACCAATGAAGGACAAGCAGGCCTTAGGTTGAGGGGAGATGAAGCTGTAGAGAAAAAGGGGGCCACTAAGAAAGAACAGGTCTTCAGTGCTACTGTACCACCAGGTCAGCAACACCTCGCTCTCTGTGTTTCAGGGGCAAAGGTTGGAACGTAGGGGAGGGCCCTTGTGATCTTGTGGTGTGAGACAGGCAAGTCCTTGAAGGGAAACGAGCACAGGCAAGCATGCTTGCACTGACTGCCCCCTCCTCTGTGAACTAGAAGTGGGTGGAGCTGTGCATTTAGGCCTTGCAGTCATTTGACAGAGACAAATCCATCTTTCCCCTTCTCCAGTCTTGCATACCTTGAAATGCTTCTCCTTTCCTGAAGATTGGGGGGGGGGGCAAAGAACAGGGTCAGAGAAAACCATTTCTAGAAGGAATGCTCCCCCAAGTAGCAAAATGTGTCACAGTAAACACATCTTAAAAGGAGAAACACTTGTGCAACATCTGGGCTGTCCCTCTAAGGTAAACAATGGCTTTTTGTGCATGTAAGATAGCAGACACACAACACGCATAACAAAACAGGTCAAATTGCTGGGGAGTGAATTTAAGAAAGCATAAGCATATAAGAAAAGCCATGCTGGATCAGGCCAAAGGCCCATCTAGTCCAGCTTCCTGTATCTCACAGCGGCCCCACCAAATGTGTCCGGGAGCGCACAAGACTAGATATCTGTCTCCTGATACCACTCCCCTACATCTGGCCCTTGAAGTACCCCAGTTTTAAGCCTGGAGATTACACAGATCCATCATGGTTTGCAGCCTGTCCAATCCCCTTTTGAAGGCATCCAGGCCAGATGGCATCACCACATCCTGTGGCAGGGAGTTCCACATACTAACAACATGCTGGGTTAAAAAAAATCTTTTGTCTGTTCTCACTCTCCCAACCCTCAGTTTGAATGGATGTCCCCTAGTTCTGGTATTTTGGGAGAGGGAGAAGAGTGTATCTCACAAAAGCAGAAGACAGGTTCCTCTGCTTGTGAGCTTTGGCCTTCTGAGAAGTGTAGAAAGTCCACAAGACTTAAGCCAAACCCCTGAGACAAGGCAACCCTAGTCAGCTGGGCAAAGCATGGCCTGTAGGTTATCCACTGCTCTGCACTGTTGTTGTTTTAAGCTTAAGCAAGAACTGTGTTCCAGGCAGCAACTGACCCATTGATTTAAGGGGTTGGTGCTGTTCTTCTCCAAATCACATTTATATCTCACTGTTCTTTCAGAGTGGCAGGCATGTTTGGTTTAGGAGGTAGGATGACATTGTGTGCCTTCGGACCCTTATTTACCTTCCTGGTGTGTGTTGTTTTTATTTCCCACTGCAGTTCAGTTGCTGCTCACAGCAGAGAATGTGGGTGAAGTGTACATAAAGAGCACCGAGTCTGGACACTACCTGGCCATGGATGCCAGTGGCCGTTTATATGGCTCAGTAAGTATGAGGTTTCTGTGGGATCAGGAATGGGGAGGCTTTGAGGTCTTTAGAAATCTTGTCGCACCGGGTAACCTAACCCACAAGCAGCAATTAGCTGCTGTTTGTTGTTTTTGCAGCTGGATCGTCATCCTTTGCCCAGCTTTATTTCTGGAAAAACAAACAAAACAATTAGAAACAAAGTTCCAAAATACTTTAAGGTATTGGGTTTCATCTTTGGAAGGAGCAGGGCTTCTTCCTTCTGCTGCCAAATCACAGAGGGTGATGCCATTAGCAGCAGCTGAGTCAAAAATAACCCTAAGGTAAACAAGCAGGAGAGGAACTGCAGTCCATATTGCTCATCTACTCACCCGGAGAGGTGGGAAGAGCTACTGGCAACCTTGACAGAGAAGGGACTGCCTTGAAGAGGCTTGGGGAATGGCAAACATCAAAGAGCCAATCAAGCGGCCAATATAAAATACAAATGGAAGACTAGTTCAGTGGTGGTGAACCTTTGGCACTCCAGATGTTTTTAACCACAACTCCCTGAATTCCGAGCCTAGGCTGCCAATGACAAAGGACTATGGGAGTTGTGGTCTACAACATCTGGAATGCCAAAGGTTCTATGACCACTGGACTAGGCTATAGGTCAGTGGTGGCGAACCTTTGGCACTCCAGATGTTTTAGACCACAGTGCCCACAGTCCTTTGTCATTGGCAGCCTAGGCTCAGAATTCAGGCAGTTGTGGTCCAAAACCTCTGGAGTGCCGAAGGTTTGCCACCACTGCTATAGGTGATACCTTTAAAAGCCACTAATAAAATAACAAAAATTCATTGCAAGTTTTCAAGGGCAAAACCCTCCTTTTGAAAGCATGTACCAAAAGTCCAAATAGGGCAAAATATGTGGTTTGCCAGGAGATCATGCTTAGATGTAAAGTTCTTGGCAAGATTATATTCACCAGACTGTCTTTATTAGATGACGTAGGAAGCAGAAAGCCAAGGAGTTTTCGGCCAGGTGTGCTGCAGAGAGGTGTCTCTAAGGCTTGCTCACCGATATAGGTCAGATCCAGGAGGTCTCTTTCATACTCAGCAATCTAGTCACAGTAGTTCCAGATAATATTCAGCCTTATATTCAGTATTCCAGATGATATTCAGGCCCTGTTAATTACTTTTTAAAGGTGTTTTATTTCTGTTAGCCATTATTCTGTCATTACTTTAGGGCTATTTAAAAATAAGTTTTTGTATTGATAGTTTCTTTCGAAAGAGCAATGTAAAGAAAAAAAGGCCCCAAAACAGAATGGCACACAACTGTAAAATCCAAGTCAAAGTATCTTCAAAATCTCTAAAAACACCCTTAACACAAATATTTTAAAGAACCAGAAAATGTTACTCAGCGCAGCTGCAAACTAACTCCATTGCCACTTATGTTGTTTGTGGAATGTAACTTGGTTACCCAAAAAGTAACTAGCTTATTATGAGTAACTATGGCTCAAGTGAGACACTCTATGTACAAAGGAAGAAAACATACAATTCCCTATAAGTAAGGAGCATGTGCCAAAGCAATCAGCATGTAGACTAAGTCAGCATTTTAACTCCTGGTAACTAGTCACAGAATAAAGCAATTTGAGGCAAAAATCAAAGAAAAATAAAACAAAACAAAAGACACGAAACATCTGGCACCTTAAAGACTTAACTTCAGCCTACAGGAGATGAGAAAAGTCTATGGGATGAAGATCACATGGTTCTAACATTGAAGGGTGTTCTATTTCTTTTAACAGTGAACTCTCTGTCGCCCTTTGGTCAGCCCAACATTATATGAAACTTTTGTACTTTTCATGCTCTGGCTGAAAGACGATCCTTTGCTTTGCATTATGAATGCACCATACTTTTTTTTTCTCTTTAGCAGTTGCCAACCGAGGAGTGCTTGTTCCTGGAAAGAATGGAAGAAAACCATTATAACACGTACACGTCAAAGATGCATGCGGACAAGAACTGGTTTGTCGGCTTGAAGAAGAACGGGAAAAGCAAACTGGGACCACGGACTCATTATGGCCAAAAGGCGATCCTTTTCCTTCCCCTGCCAGTGTCCCCTGAGTAGACCGCTCCTCCGTGGAGTTAAATGTGTCTGTTAGTATTAATCAGGCAGCCACCTTGCTCCCAGACCCATTTTATTCTCTCTCACATGAAAGAATGTGAAACAAATAAGTGAGTGAGATGAAAACAACGCTAGTAAAATGCTGTGACATTCTATAATA
Organism: Phrynocephalus versicolor; assembly: GCA_023846285.1. NCBI lineage: Eukaryota > Metazoa > Chordata > Lepidosauria > Squamata > Agamidae > Phrynocephalus > Phrynocephalus versicolor. The sequence goes on from JAHTLZ010000010.1 coordinate 52,176,284, forward strand.
TTGCCTTTAACATAAATCAGTTACAGCCATAGATAGGCACATATGTACAGCTCTTACATATATGTAACCCTAAGAAATCCATATATGTAATACTGTAAAGCTTCCCTTTTTAAAATCATCTGTTTAGACCAGGTGGCCTCAGTTTTGGAAACATGGAAGGCAGTTTGTAAGAAGGATTGTGTGTTACATGGAAGCATATGCAAGAATACTAAATTTATCCATTTAAAATAATGTGAGTGCATATTTTAAAGATCAAGATAAACTAATAATGCTTTTTCCCTCCAAGTCACATTGCTGTAGTACATTATAACATCTGGAACTGTATATGCAATATGTATTTATTTATTAAATAAAATTATACGCCATGTAAACTGTTCAACCATTTTAATTATAGGCAAACAATATTGTATAATATATACCGCCCTCCCTCTCAAAAATGAATTACACAAAAGTCAGAAGACCTTGGCAATTACTGCATGTGTGTGTGTGTGTGTGTGTGTGTGTGTGCGTGCGTGCGTGCGTGCGTGCGTGCACACACACACACGTGTGCACATGCGCATGCACACATGTGTGTTTATAAAACAGAGAACAGTCTGGATTGGATCTCAGTTTAGGGTTAGATGGCTGTATTAAAAAAATATTTCCAGGTCCACTTTCCTAGATATCCCTCCTCAACCCCCACCCCCCGATGCTACACAAAGGGTCATGGCCCCTGCTGAAGGGGCATGGGAGTGACTCTCATTAAAGAAAATGGTATGAATGTATACAGACGGCATGTTGTTAAATCATGAGATACTGTATCTAGTGATACGCTAAGGCAAGGAAGACTCAGTTATCCAGACCAACTTCCAATTTCCTGTTCCTTGTGGGACCTGTGGGGCTTCATCTAGCTTGGGGTTTTTTAACCCTGGTTAATTCTGTTGGTTTTCATGGTTTTCATTAGGTTAGTGGGCCAATTTACCCTGTCATAGCATTATGTTCCTGTAGTTGTACTTTCTGGCATGATCAGACACACGCAACTCTTTCCTTCTATAGCAGTACCTTGGTTTATAAGCATAATCTATTCTGGAAGCATGTTTGTAAACCAAAATACAGTGGTACCTTATATAAAGGAATTAATTCATTCCAAATGAAATTATGTTTAAAAAAATTCCTTTAGTTGTTATGAGTTTTTTTGGGCTGTTTGGCCATGTTCTGGAAGTTTTTCTTCCTGACATTTCGCCAGGTTATAAACCCAGAGCACAGAGAGAACTCCTAGTTCCCTGAGCTCCTTGCCCTCTGAAGATGTCAGCCACAGAGTCTGGCGAAACATCAGGAAGAAAAACTTCCAGAACATGGCCAAACAGCCTGAAAACCTCACAACTATCAGATCCTGGCCATGAAAGCCTTCGAAAATATAAATTCTCCTTTGTACAAATTTCCCATAGGAATGCATTGAAAACGGATTAATCCCTAATCGCATCCGTTTTTCTGTTGTACAGATTTTCTCCATAGGAGATTCTGTTAAGCGATTTCTCCCTATCTCCAGATTTTTTTTCCTTTAAGCAGATTTCTGTTAAACAAACTGCTTGTTATACGAGGGTCCACTGTACTTGTAAATTCCAGGCCCCTGGAATATGACACACATTTACACAGTGGTGTTGTTCCAAAGGTAAAATTGGAGGAGGAAAACAGAATGCAGCCACATGGTTTCCAGTTCCAATCTGAGGGTAGCAAACAGACACAGAATAAGTGGAAGAAGGGAAGAAACACTGAGCTAGCTCCTGGTCCTGGTAAAGAACTGGGAAATGTGAATAATTCAATGCACTCAGAAGGCATCCATCTCATGCCTCATCTTCCTGATTCCAAACGTTCTCAAGTTTTAGAAGGCTCAAGCCTTTAAACCAAGCTGGAAGATGAGGAACTGCCAAGTCAGAGGGTTGAATTGAGTTCCAGAGTTGGCCTTAAATAACATGCATTCCTGATGTCCCCAGTGTCAATAGAAATGGAGAGGGGCTCCACACCACCCTTCTGTCCACTTGACTAAGCTACCTTTCATCATATAAAAATGTGACTGAATCTGCAATATCTGTCCCAAAAGGTGCATGTTTCTTTATCCCTAATGTCATTTTCATGAGTGCCAATCCACACAGGCCCTGTTTTGCCTTCTGATTTCTGGGAACACTTTCCTATGGGTGGATCCAGAGCAAACATCCTCTCCTCCTTTCCTTCGTATCTTATTCTGTTGCCCCACCCTTCTGTTTTCCTGTGCAAGGCACACTGATAAGTGGAGGGGAGAAACTGATGCAGCCCAACTTAATGGGATGTGTTCTGTCTTTTCCAATGTACTTTTCTTCCCCAAAATTGGGGGCGGGGCAGAGGGAGACAATGAGAAGCCTCTTTCTTATCCGCACAAATTGTATTTTGTGTGTGTGTGTGTGTGTGTGTTGCATTTTATATTGTAATATAAAAGTGCATCATTGTCTATGGTATTCCAGTCAAAAATCAAAACAAAACAAAACAAAAGACAAAAACATGTGGCACCTTAAAGACTATCTATTATATTTTAATGTAAGCTTTCGTGGACATGTCCACTTCTTCAGACATATAGTAGCATTCTCTGGTACTAAGTTCACAGGGAGCCCCACTACCTCCTGTTTCCTCCTGCTACTTTTATTCCCAAATTTGGCATCCAGTTTGAGATAGTTGTGCTGGTGGTCCATATTTGGATGTTGTAATGTAATTGTTCTTGGATACTCACCTTAAAATGGTTTCATTTTGACAGAGAAGGGGAGAGCTATATTATCAGGAGAACAGATTCCATTACAAGTCTGGGTTCCTGGCAGGGTCACCCAAGATGAATTGTCACAGTTAAGATGCCAGGCCAAAAAAACAAAAAACAAAACCACACTAGGTAACAGCTCTAGCTGAAGGAGACTCGGGTGGAGAAGGCAATGGTGAGGACAATTAAGGGCCTTTTCACACGGCCCCTAAGATCCGCTGGCCACTTAAATTCGGACCAGGGATCTTGGGGGTTCGTTGCTCTTCCTGCGTCCCCACCCCTCCGCACTTCCTTGCTCCTGTCTGCGTGAGGGGAGGGAGAAAAAAAGAAAGGAAAAATGCAGGCTCACCTCCGAAGCCCCCTCGTCGTCCTGATTCTCTTCCTTCTCTTAAAGGGGAGGGAGGCAAAAAAACAAACAGAAGCGAGGAGAGCCGGGCACTCACATCCGGATCTTGGGATTTTCACCCTCCAAGAGCAGGTACCTGAAAAGTTCACTGGGACGTGCTTAGGTGGGCGTGGTCGCACTTAATTTCCTGCAAACTCCGGAGCTGGTGGGGAAACAATTGTAAGCTCCGGAGCTGGCAGCCATTTGAGGCGGAGTTTAGGGGTCGTGTACAAATACCCTAAGCTAACATTTGTTAGTAGTGAACAGAAGGTGGCAATGATAGGCCCCTGCTGAACATTCCTTACCATGAAAACCCTATGATGGGACAGTCTAAAATGAAACTAGAGTATAGTCCTGGAAGATGAGAGTCCTAGATTGGAAAGCACACACTCAGCTGCTGGGGAAGAGCAAAAGACAAGGAGGAATAGCTCTGTTGCTAATGACACAACTTGATTAAAGTTGAAAGGGCATCTAGTGGTTGGTGTGCACAGAAAGGAAAAGAACATTCAACGTTACGCAAGACATAAAAACTGGAGCGTGGGAGGTGAAAAGTATGAATTAAGGTAAACTGGAAACCATCAAGCAAGAAATGGAATGCATAAACATTGCAGTGTTTAGTGTTGGTGAAATAAAGTGGACTGGACTGGGATATTTTCAATCAGAGAACGACAAAGTGTTCTACTGTGGAATTGACAAATCCAGAAGAAATGAAGCGTCTCTGAGGAAAGATATAGCACAGGCAGTTCAGGGCTAGAATGCAAAATCAGAACAAATAAAATCAATTAGAAATCATGGAAAACATATCAACATAACCCATCATTCAAGTCCAGGCTTCAACTAGCAGTGAGGTGGCCAAGTTTGCAGATGACACAAAACTTTTCCGTGTGGTAAAAACCAGAGAAGATTGTGAAGAGCTCCAGAAGGATCTCTCCACACTGAGGGAATGGGCTACGAAATGGCAAATGCGTTTTAATGTAGCCAAATGCAAAGTAATGCATATTGGGGCAAAAAATCAAAACTTTATCTATCAACTCATGGGCTCTGAGTTATCCGTGACAGATCAGGAAAGAGATCTTGGTGTGTTGGTGGACATCTCCATGAAGGTGTCTACCCAATGTGTGGCAGCGGTGAAGAAGGCCAATTCCATGCTAGGGATTATCAAAAAGGGGATTGAAAATAAAATAGCCAACATTATAATGCCATTATACAAAACAATAGTAAGGCCGCACCTGGAGTATTCTGTACAATTCTGGTCACCGCATCTTAAGAAAGACATAGTGGAACTGGAAAAGGTGCAGAAGAGAGCGACCAAAATGATTACTGGGCTGGGGCACCTCCCTTATGAGGAAAGGCTAAAACATTTGGGGCTCTTTAGTCTGGAAAAAAGGTGCCTGAGGGGGGATATGATTGAGACTTACAAAATAATGCAGGGCATGAGTAAAGTGACAAAATAATGCAGGGCATGAGTAAAGTGACAAAATAATGCAGGGCATGAGTAAAGTGGATAGAGGAAAGCTCTTCTCCCTCTCACAAAATACCAGAACTAGGGGACATACACTCAAATTGAGGGCTGGGAGAGTAAGAACAGACAAAAGAAAATATTTTTTCACCCAGCACGTTGTTAGTCTATGGAACTCCCTGCCACAGGATGTGGTGATGGCATCTGGCTTAGATACCTTGAAAAGGGGATTGGACAGATTCCTGGAGGAAAAGTCCATCACAGGTTGCAAACCATGATGGAGATGTGTAATCTCCAGGCTTAAAACCAGGGTACTTCAAGGGCCAGATGCAGGAGAGTGGTATCAGGAGACAGATATCTAGTCTCATGCGCTCCCAAACGCATCTGGTGGGGTCACTGTGAGATACAGGAAGCTGGACTAGATGGGCCTTTGGCCTGATCCAGCATGGCTCTCTTCTTATATCCTGAAGAAGATGACATTGAAAGCTTTTATGCAAGCATCAAAGAGAAAATTAATCAGTTCAATATACATTCTAATGCACAAAAAAGGAGATGCCAGGGAATGCAAAAACTATAGAACCATTTTTCTCATTTTTCATGCAAGGAAAGTGAGGCTCAGTATGTTGCAACAACCTTATATCGAGTGAGAAATGCCTAATGTTTAAGTTGGATTCCAAATAGGAAGAGACACTTGAGATCACATTGCAAACGTGAAAAGCTAGCTACTGGAATGCACCAGAAAATTTCAGAAGATACATCTCTGCTCTATAGACTCTAGAAAGCCTTAGATTGTGTAGATCATGAAAAAAAAGAGTATGCCTCAGTATTTGATTGTCCTGTACTGTGGAGAAAAACCTACCATTAGGACAAATTATGGAGAGACAGAACAGTTTTCTGTAAGCAAAAATGGCAGACAAAGCTGCATTTTATCACCTTATCTGTTCTGTTTGTATGCAGAACATACCCTACGGAAAGCCAGACCAGTTCAGATGAAGGAGGAGTGAAAATGGATGGAAGAAACATCAATAATTTAAAATATGCAGATGACCACCATCTTGGGGGCAGAAAGAAAGTGGCAATTACTTGAAACAACTTTTGGTAAAAGTGAAAGTAAAAAGTGCTAAAGCAGAATAGCTGTTGAACATGAAGACAAAAATCATGACTATGATTTCTGACAATGACGACACTCAAGTAGAGACTTTTTATAACATGGCTCAAATGGAGACTGCAGCCAGGAAATCAGAAGAAACAGATACTCGGAACTGCAGCCATGAAGGAACTAGAAAATATTATCATGGATGAGGATGTGTCACTGGAGACTAAGGCCAAGATCATTCAAGTCTAAGATCAATTTTGGACTTCTGATCACTATGTCTGGGTGTGGATGCTGGATGGTTAAAAAAAAGCTCACAGGAAAGAAATAGATTCAATTGAGATTGTATGTTACTGGAGGAGTATTTTGTGGATACCTTGAGCCACCAGAAAGATGAAAAGTGGACCCTTGATTAAATTAAGCCTATCACATGAAGACAGGGCATTTTGGAGGTCTCTCTTTCATAGGGCTGTCATAAGTCTGGGGCAACTTGGCTGCACACAGCAGCAGCAGCAGCAGCAGTAGCAGCTTGCCAAGATAACAGCATGCCAGCTGCAGCCAGGCATGCAGATCTGAAGTTGGCAGTGAGAATAACCCAAACAGAAAAAGAGAGCCAGAAAACTCCGGGAATGCCCACGGAGTCATTTTTGTGCACCATAAATGGCATCACCTTCAAAAGAGGGGCTGATGGAACTTTTGTGTGAAAGTAGTTCCAAGCAAGGTTTCCTTCACCAGTACAAATGCAGTGTGTCCTCCCTTCTGCTTTAGCTGCTCCTGAAAAGATGTACACCCATCTTGGGTGGTGGAGTACATCATTTGGACCATGACCAGAGAGAAGCAAATCATTCTGCTGGTTTTCAGTAGCTGGGACTGGTATCTAGTCGTCAAGTGGATTCCCTCAAAACATGGGGAAAGTGCCTCAGCCACCTCCGTGCAACCTTGATACGTTTTTCTGTTTCTGGCCTGTGTTCACTGACTGGTTTGTGCAGGAAGTCTGTCTGATAACAAATGTGATGATTATTTAGACTGCAAGCCTAAGCAAAGCCCACCCACCAAATACATCTTAGGAGAGACAAAGAAAAAATATATGGTAATAATGAGTTGGTTAGAGTCCAATTTAATTCCAGTTTACCCATCCTCCTAGTTGCAGTCCTAGTACGTGGGAGGTATTTCCAGGAGAGCAGCTACATAGGAAGGGTTTGCTGCTCTTTCTTGGACACAGGACAATTCAGGAAATCCGTGGTGGTCCCAAGAGACAGAAACTTATCCTCAGTAAAGAAACCGAGTTCCGCTCAGCCAGAGTCCAAAAGAAAAATGTCAGTGATTCACAAGGCACTTTCTTATTTGCTTGAAATGTATTTTCTCCAGTGGTTTAAAGGGGGGGGGGGATGTGTAATATATAGTTCATGGGTACTACATTGCAAGAAACACTTCATTTGTAAAATGAGACCCAGGGTTCTTTCCCACCACTCTGGTTTTCTTCAGCTTGTAAACTCCTGCCAAATTTTCTCCTTGCTTATTCCTTCTCAACAGGTTCCCCCCCTCCCCTCCCTCCAACCATTCCCAGTCATCCTCCTCTCTTGGGATTATGATTTGCTGCTGAAGTTTCCAGCTGTCTCTTACTATGTGCATTTCCCCCACCTGGCCATTGGAGACTCAGATCAGACGTAATTATACAGGAAGAGCTTCCATGTTCTATGTATGTTTCTCAAGAAGCTCATGAATAAAAGAACTCAAGAGACCTACACTTGTGGGGTAAAAGGCGGCCTTTTCAGGCAAACTGCTTCTCAAAAACAAAATGAAAGGTCTCCTCCACCCCCACTCCAGCTGACGTCAGGACCACCTGTGCTCCGCTGAAGGCTACACTGTTACAAGGGCTTGTTAGACTACAACAACCACCTTCCCCAGAACCCCACCAACATCTGGAGGGCAGCAAGTTGGGACATGACAGTCCAGATTATTCACCATGCATTCAGAGTTTAATGTTGCCCGATTTTGTCTGCATATCTTAATAGTTTATGGGATGTAAAGAGTACAGCCTTTGCTATCTACTCAGAAGTAGAACCCATTCATTTTTAATAAGGCTTACTTACACCTAAGGAGGCCCACTGAGCAGCCCCTGGTTTTCTGAGATTACAGAGTGGATTCTGAGAAAGGGAGGCAAGGCTTCACAGGGACTAGGCCCTTCCATAACAATTGCAAAGTATTATGTGTGTGCATGAGAGAAGGAGCCAAACCTGTGGAATTACTACACTAGGTCCTAAACAAGAATTATGTGCACAACACATGAAACACATTTGCTTTGAGCCAGTGACCCTGGTGCCAGTTAGGAGGGGAAGGCAAGGCCCCCCTAAGTGTTAAAGCCACTGGGCACAATAAAAGCAGATGTTCTCATCTTCTAGCACTGCTTGGCCTGGGCTTTGTTTTCTTGGCTGGACACCTGAGGAAGCACAGCGATGCCCCAACTGAATTTCCATCATGGAATATACTGGCTGATATTGCAAGAGCTCCCGGCTCTCCATGGATTGTAGCACCTGCTGGGTGGAAGAGGAGACGAAGGAGAAGGCAGGAAAGAAAGCAGAAGAGAGGCTGCAGAGCTGGTGTTTTGGTGAGATTGCATAACCATTCAAGAAAGCTGCCACTCCCAAGTATTTTTCTTGCCAATGTGAGATCCCTCGTTAACAAAATGGATGAACTGAGATTACAGGCCAGTACAAGCAGGATGGTCAAAGACAACTGTCTTTTGCTGATAACAGAAATGTGGCTCAGCCCAGCGGTCCCAGATGCAAGTATTTGTTTGACGGGCTTCACAACACATCGCTCCGATAGAAACAGAGATTGTGGGAAGAGCAGAGGAGGAGGAGGAGTATGTATGTATGTTAAAAACAGTTGGTGCACGAATGCTAAAATCATAGACAGTCATTGCTCCAGGGAATTGGAGTATATGACGGTCAGATGCAGACCAATATATCTTCCCAGAGAGTTTACTGTTGTCTTAATCACGGTTGTTTACATTCCACCAGACGCCAACGCTGATTTAGCTCTGGGTTATTTGGGTGACGCGGTCAGCAGGCAGCAAGATAAGTTTCCAGATGCTGTGCTTATTATTGCGGGGGACTTTAATCATGTTGATTTGAGGACAACTCTCCCTAAATTCTATCAGCATGTGAACTGTGCCACCAGAGGAACAAACATATTGGATAAGGTCTATTCCAATATAAGGAATGGCTACAGGGCCCTGCAGTTTCCACACTTGGGTCTATCAGATCATTTGTCCCTGATTTTAGCACCAGCTTATATCTCTTTAAGGAAACAAACTGCAATTGTAACAAAGACTGTGAAACACTGGCCTGAGGAAGCCTCACTGCAGCTGCAGGACTGCTTTGAAGAAACAAATTGGGATGTTTTTGATAACTCAGACCTTGAGGAGTATACTGCAGGAATTCTGGGTTATATTAAATTTTGTATAGATACTGTTACTGTAGATAAACGTGTCCGAATCTATCCAAATCAGAAACCATGGATAACCAAAGAGGTGAGGTGCCTCCTGCATGACAGGAATAAGGCTTTCAAGTCTGGTGATGTGATCAGGTATAGTATTGCTAGAGCAGATTTGAGGAGAGGCATTAAAAAAGCGAAGGTGGATTATAAGAAGAAGATTGAGGCTTGTTTTTACAGTAATAATAATGTGAGGCAAATGTGGCAAGGGGTTCAGCAAATCACTAGTTATAAATCTAATTATGCTGCCCCTTCTGCTGGAAATGCTTCTTTGGCTGAAGAACTGAACAATTTTTTTGCTAGGTTTGAGACAGAACAAACAGGTATTTACATCACAGCCATCAGCACAGTTTAGCCCCTTCCTTCTTGTTGAAACGTGGGAAGTGAGAAACATCTTGAGAACTGTGAACCCAAGGAAAGCTGCAGGACCTGATGGCATTTCTGGTCGGGTGATTAGGGAGTGCGCAGACCAGTTGGCTGGAGTTTTTACTGAAATTTTTAACTGGTCTCTAGCCCAGTCAACTATTCCATCTTGTCTGAAGGCTTCCATTATTGTTCCACTGCCAAAGAAGCCATCTATTAACAGCTTAAATGATTATAGACCTGTGGCACTTACCTCCATTGTAATGAAGTCTCTGGAACGATTAGTCCACCAGCATATCATCTCTTGCCTCCCAGGCACATTTGATAAATAACAGTTTGCTTACAGAGCAAATAGATCCATGGAAGATGCTATAGATATCACCTTGCACACTGCTCTTACCCATTTGGAGTTGCGGGGGACCTATGTAAGGATGCTCTTTGTGGACTTTAGCTCTGCTTTCAATACAATTATACCTCACAAGCTGATATCTAAACTTAAGGACCTTGGTTTTTGTCATTCCATCTGTGCCTGGATCATGGATTTCTTATCAAATCGCTCACAGAGGGTCAGATTAGGTGACTACATGTCGTCAGTCCTCACTCTCAACATGGGTACTCCACAGAGCTGTGTGCTGAGCCCACTATTGTTTAGTATTTACACCTCTGACTGCACTCATACTCATCCTGAAAATAAAATCATCAAGTTTGCCGATGACACAACAGTAGTGGGACTCATCTCTGGTGGAGACGAGTCAGCCTACCGAGAGGAGGTGCATCGGCTGCTACGGTGCTACGGTGGTGCAGAACCAACAATCTGATAATAAATATCAACAAGACCAAAGAACTTATAGTGGACTATCGAAAAAGGAAATAAGACATTCAGCCCCTGATTAATGATGGAGTTTGTGTAGAGCGGGTGATGGACAGTAGGTTCTTAGGAGTTATTCTACAGGAGGATTTGACCTGGAGTGCCAACACTGAAGCACTGGTTAAGAAGGCCCAACAGAGATTATATCTTCTGAGACTTCTCAGGAGGGAACAACTGTCTAAGAAACTGTTGGTAACCTTTATAGAAAGCACTATCACTTACTGCCTCTGTGTCTGGTTTTCCAGTTGCACAGTGGCAGATAGAAGGGCACTTCAGAGGGTCATAAACACTGCTGAGAGGATAGTGGGCTGTCCTCTTCCTCCTTTGGAAGAATTATACAACTCCAGATGCTCAAGGAAGACATCTAGAATTTTGAGAGACCCTTCGCATCCCGGCCACCAATTTTTTGAACTGTTGCCGTCTGGCAGGAGATACAGGACTCTTAGGTCAAGGACAAATAGACTAAAGAACAGTTTTTATCACAGAGCGGTATCCAAGTTAAATGCGACAGTTTTAGCACTATCTTAATCAGTTTTTAAGTAGTGTTTTAAATTTTGTAAGCAATTTTAAGAGTTTTTAATATTTTGTATGGTGTTTTATATGTCTTATGTGTTTTATGTGTTTTGTATGCTTAGAGTGTGTAGTGGAACAGCACTCTAATTTCGCTGTGCATATCTTGCATATGCATAATGACAATAAAACTCTATTCTATTCTATTCTAATATATTGGGTTGGTAGACAGTCTCAGATGAGGATCTTTGTCCAGGCCTAGACACCCATGAATGGAGGATGCTATTGTTTACGAAACTGTCACACACAAATACAAATCATACAGCAAATGCCCACTCTATACCCCAGAGCAGTCTCAGTCTCACTCACTCTATACCCCAGAGCACCGAGAGAACTCCTAGTTCCCTGAGCTCCTTGCCCTCTGAAGATGCCGGCCACAGAGTCTGGCAAAACGTCAGGAAGAAAAATCTTCCAGAATACATCAAACATATTGAGAAACCAGGCCCATGTACTGGTACTTTTAGCTATGTGCCTACAGTTGTTTGTGGCTTCTACCTTATATGTCATGACAGCACACATTATCCATGCCAAGGAGATAAATTAAAAGGAGACTTATACTGAAGATGTACAGTTTGAATGTACACAAACTGAGCAGGAAATAGCAGGATCTAACTGTGGTGCTATGAAAGGGAGGCTCCCATAGCAGAGTAAGGGAAACAGCTTGACAAACCAGAAGCAGGAGTGAGAAGCTGGTCAGGGAGATGGTGTGTCCTTCCTTGCACAAAGTGCAGCACCTATTAGGGACATGGGTGAAGGGTGTTACATAGTCGGGAACAGAATACAGACTATACATAACCAACAGAATCCAAAGGCACAGTAGGATGGAAAACCACACACCCTAAAACACACGGAAGTAGTTCATAATGCCACTTCTTGGTTAACAAGTGCTATGAGAAATCTACAGTTAATGGTGGTTCACTGCAAAATGTAGGTAGGTCGTGTGTTTTCCAAAGAAAAGAAAAGAAAAGAAAAGAAAAGAATCAGATACAAAGTTATACAAAGGAATTTTCCTATAATGATTTTCCAGACGTGCTGAGGATAACCTGCTATACGCTTCCTAACAAGCAGGCTATCTTTCCCTCTGAATTGTATGGGTTTGTACAGGGGGCCTGTGGGGGTGGTTATTTTAACAAGGCACGAGAGAAACAAATGAAGGTTCCGAAGAGGTATACTTAGTCATTGTTTTCTAACAAGCTGACCATTCTCTAAATATTTTGTATACTGTATGGGCTGTTAAGTCCATTCTGATTTCTGACAACCCCTTGCAGGGTTTTCTAGGCAGAGAACACTCATGCCCTTCTTCTGGGAGCACCTTGGGACTGTGCAGTTTGCCCCAGGCCACACAGGCTGGATCTTCTCCCAAGAGGCCAAGTGGGAAATTAAACTTTCTGCCCCTGGCTCTGCAGCGAGATACACAACTCACTGAGCTATCCAGACAGCTATTCTCTAAATTACCTGAAGCAATACCAAAGCCTGAAAAAGAAACAGCTATAAATGTTTTCCTACATGTCCAAACTTTGGCCCTCCAGATGTTTTGGACCACAGCTGCCACAATCCTCCTTTGTCATTGGCAATTTAAGCTTGGAATTCTGGGAGTTGCGATCCAAAACATCAGGAGGGCTGACGTTTGGATATGCCTGTCAGCCTTTTCCTCACTACTTTGAAATGATTCCACAAAAATGTAAAAGGACTTCAAATTATCTGGCTCAGCAGAACTAAGAAGTTCAGCCCCAAATGGTAAAGCCTACAGCACAACCTCAGCCTGCAAATTCTAGGCACACAAGCAAGAAAGACATCTGATCAGTCCGCAGGGCAGTCACCGGTGAGTTAGAATTTGTATTTTCACCGCCATAAGAAAACATCAGATTCGCTATGAGGTGCCAAACGTGCACCATTCCTGATCTTATTACTGTTCTAGAGCACAGTTACAAAATGTTTTTCAAACATCTGTATTTTTTTTAAACCAGAGATTTGGCTCTTTCATAATTGCAAGCAAAAATCAAAGAAAAACAAAACAAAAGACACAAAACATGTGGCATCTTAAAGACTAACTTTCATATTTTAATGTAACATTTCGTGGACACGTCCACTTCTTCAGACATGTAGCAGCAGAATAAGGTGTCCAAGCTGGTATCCTAGCCTTACACAAAGCAACCTTGTCCATCCCCATGCCTGCTGTTTGTTTTGAACTCCAACTCTCGTCAGACCCAGGCCTCAGGGCTAGTGATCGCAGTGGGATGTGTAGTCCAAACCACTTGAAGGACTTCCCTTATCTGGAGAACACTGAAGTTAAACGACTCAGCATTGTAACACCAAAGCCCTTCCCCCTAAGGTGCAGTCCATGACCATCTTGGAACTGCCTTCAAGATGATGCCTAACTGCTGGAAAGGCTTTTAAGAATTCATTTACTGTATTTAGTTAACATTTCTGTTAACTTGGTCTGCAAGTCCACAGCATGGAAACTCTTTCAGCACAAGAGGGAAATGGGAAAGGAAGATGATGGGAATACCTCAAGGCTCCCAGATATCTCAAGCTACTCTCTGAGAAAAAGTAATATAGGGCCTGATACAAGGCCGGGAACACCCAAGTACATGAGGGGTATAATTCAAGGACTCTCCACAGGTTTCACCACCATCTTTTCTGCACCCCAACCCCAAACACTCACCCTTCTACAAAGGATTGTGTTGCCAGTTGGGTGCAAAAAAAAAAGGCTGATATGATCACAAGTGATGGGGATTTCTAATTAAACTCAAAAGCTAGAAAGCCATAATATTAGACTTAGTCCTGATGTTTCCCAGCACCTCATTAACCTCAGGGCATTGCTTTCATTAGAACCCTGAAGCCAATCTCTTACTAACCTCACGTGTATACTTGACACCCAACTGGGGGAGAATGTCAACACTCCTGTTGGAAAAATAATCCCCAGTAAATTATCCAGATGGATGAGCAGGAGAGAACAGCAGTTGGCAGGGAAGGCTATAGACCACAGTCCAGCATTAAGTTAAACATTTCTAAGGTTATTGATTTCAGTGCAATTGAGCTTGCTTAACAGTACAATAGATGGCAATTGAAGATGGACACAAAACAAAAAATGAAACACTGTTTCATTTCATTATGTAACAAATTACTTCATTATGTAACAAAACAGTAGGACACTTTTTGTCACAAAATGAAACAAAATGCCATTTCCCCCTCTAGGAACAAAAAAAATTGGTCCTAGAGCAAATGGCAGGGGAGCTTCCTCAAGCTCTACCCTGTAAGCTCCCCAAATTTGGAGAGGTGTAGGGCTCATGGGGCTGAGTTATGAAGCTCCAAAGGGGGTGCCCCTAGAAAAAAATCTTTCTAATTAAATCAGGAAGTCACAAGCTACCACCACCACCACTACCACCCCCGTGGGTGAGAAATTAGTGGCTTCGCTTCCAAATCCCAATTCAATTAGAAAGATTATTTCCTAGGGGCACCCCCTTTGGAGCTTAGCAACTGAGCCCCCTGAAACCCAACCCTCTCCAAATTTAAGGGTTTACAGGGGAGAGCCTAAAGACACTCCCTATCCATTTTAGTGCCTCTAGGACCCAGGGGAGCATAGCCTTTTGTTTCATTTCATAACAAAACTACTTTAAAAATTCATTACAAATGAAACTAAATGAAACTACTAAAGTAATGAAATGAAACGAAACACTATATTTCCATTTTGTGCCCATCTCTAATGGCAATTATACACTACTCTAAGGAGTGTGTCCTTCCTCTTCTTCCTTTTCCTATCATCTGGAAGTTGCTCTCTCGTTTTAGCTACAACTCTCATTCTGGTGGCCATGCTGGCTGGAGGATTCTGGGAGACGTTCTCCAGAAAAATTAACTTGGCGAACCTCAATTGCCACCTTCCGTCCCTACCCCCACCCCAAAGAGATGAGGTATAAGAAATTTTTTCTTTAAGATTTAATATGTTATGTCAAGCTCAGCTACAGAAACTGGAAGATAGCAGAGCACAGGGCTGATTGGGAGTTGAGGGAGATTTAAGGCAATGAGGAAAAGCACAATATGAGAGATCAAAAAGATCTGCAAGCACCTGAGAAAAATGTAAACATGGCAGAAGCTATACAGGAGGTTTGGAAAGTAAACACTCCTCCAAAGCATGCAGTTACTGGGGAACTGAAAGGTTACTGAGTCCTTTAGCCATAAACACATCTTCCCTCTCTCTCTATCTCAGGGTAAAGTGGGTCCCTTCCTGTAGTAAAGGAAAAGCACTAGAGCCCATACATACAAATTGCTAGCTGATGGATAAGCCTGAACAAAGAACCTGTAGAAAGGAACCACAGAAGTAGAATGATACATGCAGGGGAACTTAAAAGGGATTTACATTCCCGTTTTGAGGAGGAGATCAGGATGTTATTCATATCAACCATCTGCAACTCGATGCATGCACAAAATGGCCTCAGAAATGAAAGCTGGGAAGACACAGCTACGATTTGGGATTTAGGCATCCTATACATGGGAGATGATCTCTAGAGACAGTTAAAGTTGGTTTCTCTTTCTCTAAACCACACCTGAGGAATTATTCCAAGTTTCAAGGTCTGGAATCGAGTGTACGGGTACATTTACTTCTATACATGGCATTCCTCATGCATCTCAGCTCCTAGGCTTATGAAATGCCACATACCTAGTAAATTGCACAGCCCACATTCCATTGGTGATATTTCCATGGGGGGCATGGTCCATGTTGGGGGATTTTAGGGTGAAATGGCCCCTCTCTGCTCAGGCCTCAAACTGCTCTTGAGTACTTCCTCTTGTATTGGCTGCTGACATAGAGCCATATCCCATGGCCACTAAAAGCTGCCTTTCACTTCAACAAAAGCCACCTCAAAAAAAAAATTGTGCCGCTATGAGCATAGGCTTTTCTGATTAAAAAAACAAACCCTTGACCACGCCCCCTGAAGCGCATCCCAAGTGCAGTTTCCTGAACTTCTACTGGGCGTTCTCTCTGTTTGCTGCGCTTCCCAATGCGCCTTTTTAATGGAGTCTTGGGACTTCAGATCGCCACCCAATCTTTTTCATCTCTGGACCACCGTCGCATTCTTGCAAGCAGGAAGCTGCCTTGGCACGAGGAAAGAAGCCATGGTAACTCCCCTCCCCTCTTACTCCTGACCTTCCCCATTGTCCCGTGCTCCCTCCCCTCTTCCCTTGCCCCCTATTTTTTCCCCCCCTGTAAAAAGTGGCTTCCGGCCATGGAGACATATTCTGCTGCCATGGACATGGGAACCATGGAAGCGCTCCTTTAGTCATGTGATCACCCCTGGGGCGAAGGTGCCTTTTTTTTTAAAAGTGCCTCTTTGGGACATGGGATAGCGCCCTAATGAATAAATAATACTTGTAGTGTGCTGTGATTCCCCCTTCCCAAATATGGCTGAAATGTTTACAAAGCTCTCTTTACATTTTAACATAGTATGTCAACATTCCTTTCAGAAATTACATTTTTGCAGCCATCAGAGATTTCTGGAATACTAACTTTGAATCTGCATTGTTAAGGAAAAACTTAAATTATGCTGGCTACAAGTTTAGAGGTAAGTGCCACATTCAGGATGCTGCAGTGTTTGCTGAGCTTTATCCCTGTTTGCATGGTGGGAACGTCCAATGATCAGGCATCTGACATCCAGGTGGAAGAGCATGATAAGGGAACTCATCCTGATGGAAGAGAATGTGGCCTTTGTCAGTTATTACACAGCCCATCTCCTACTGCCAGGCCTAAATGTGGATTTATTTATTTGTTTATTTATTTATTTATATACCACCTATCTTCTAACCAGAGCTCTGTGCGATTTACAATAACACAATAAGAATAAAAGTAAGGGAAAACATCACAAATACAACAATACTAAACACAATAATAAATACTCAAACCCAACAATAAACATGATAATAGTAAAAGCAAATTAATTACAAAACTGGCAGGCAGTCTTATTTTACTGGTCCACCTATTGGTGGTCACCAAACGCCTCTCTAAAAAGAAGTATTTTAACTGCTTTCTTAAAGGCAGGCAGGGACTCTGCAAGGTGAATCTCACTCGGGAGCTGATTCCATAATGTTGGGGCGACCACAGAGAAGGCCCATCTCCTAGTAATCGTTTTTTGGGCTTCTCTACATGTGGCCAATTGGAGTGAGAATGCCTGCAACACTCTGTTGGGTCGGTCCACAGCTCGCCTTAAGGAGATTCCCAAGGAGGTCCCAAGCCGTGGAGGGTTTGAAAGTCAAAAACAGTACCTTGAACCTCACTCGGAATGCAACGGGCAGCCAATGCAGGCAAGTCAGCACTGGGGTAACACGGTTGTACCTTCCCATACCCAACACCAGTCTAGCCGCCGCATTCTGTACCCGCTGCAATCTCCAAACAAGGGTCAAGGGGAGCCCCATGTACAGAGCATTGCAATAATCTATCCTCAAAATCAGGAGCACCTGCACAACTGTTTTCAGAGAAACCTCATCCAGGTATGGGCAGATCTGGGCGATCAGCTGAAGATGGAAAAAGGCCAATTTGGAGACGGCTGCCGCCTGCACTATCAGGGACAGATCCAAATCCAAGACCACACTCAGACTTCTCACTCGATCTGCCAGATGGAGGACAGAACCCTCCAAACTAGGGAGAGGGCCTACAACATTACAAGCAGAATTAAGGTAAATGTATGTAGCAGTCATTTCATTTTTACGTTAATAGAAGAAATTGGTTCTTTGTAGCTTTGACTCCAAACCTTAATTTTTAATCATTTTTTAAAAAAAGAGATACTTTTGACTTCAACTATTTTTAAAAAATCTTGTCTGCCTATCTCCACCTGCTCTACTTCATGAAACCTAAGCCAATTGTTTGTGGGACGTGTGCATCCAGCCAGAAAAAAAGGTCACAACATCATGATCTCAAGATGCTGCATAATTGCAGCCTCCAACTTACAGCCACATAAAATGACTAGTTGTTAGCTGAATTTTTAAGTTTCATGCATTTAGTATTGTCTCATACAGGCAGACACATGACAGGGTTCTTTCTAGTTCGGATCCCATTCCTGCTTAGGAGCCCTATATTTGTCTGTCTCCTTACACAAGGGGGAGCCTTTGCTCACAAACACTAAAAATGTGTCAATCTGAAGGTATGGAGGGCAGGTTCACTTGTGCCAGAGAGCCACAAATTACAAATACACTCCTATCCACAACCACCACAAGGATGAGAGTGTTGCCTGAACACTTCTTATTTGTGCAATATATATGGAATGAAAGGTTTTGCAAGCAGGGTATTTAATTCCTTGGTGTGCATGTTTCGCTATGCCGAATCCGATGGCAATTCCATCTCGTTGACCACAAGTTAAATTATGCACTCTTTCATGTTTTAGTTCAAGCAAAGATTGTATAATTTTTATTTAGTGGGACTCCTCTGCTTAACAAAGTAATTCTGCAAACTTCTCTATCACATGGAATTTGCGGAGCAGAGTGACATACAGGTAGATGAAAAGAAAACATGTTTCAGCCTCTGAGATGAAATGTTGTAAAAATGAATAATGAAAGTTGTTGGCCCGTAGATAATAACATGTGCTTCCTGGCCCAAGAAAAAACATTATTCACATGCTGATTAATGTTCCCAACTTTGAGTAATACAGGTGTTCTTGGACTGCAGTTCCCAGGTACCCCAGCCAGCACAGGTAGTGGTGAAGGCTTCTGGAAGTTGCAGTGCAAGAACACCTGGGTTACCCAAGGTTGGGAACCACTGCTCTACGCTTTCATGTTACCATCACCACATGAATGGCTAGTATTTCAAATGATAGCCAGTCAGCTATCGAGCACAATTCAAGGTGCTGACCTTGACCTACAAAGCACTATATGACCTGGGTCCTAGCTACCTCAAAGATCAGATCTCACAGTATGAACTGACTCAGGTGTTAAGGTCATCAGGAGAGGCCCTACTCTCTATCCCGCCACCCTCACAGGTACATCTCGTGGGAACTGGGAACCCATGAAAGGGCTTTCTTGACTGCTGCGCCCAGACTCTGGAACTTCCTCCCACTAGAGGTCAGGACTGCCTCATCTCTGTTGTCCTTCCGGAAACAGGCAAAGACCTTTCTCTTTAGGCAAGCTTTCCCTGAATGATGGACTACCATGTGTATTTTAAATGAATCTATGGGTTCACATAGACTTTGTGTTTTTGACTACTTATAACTGTGTTGCTTTAATTTAATGTTGTCTATTAATGCTGTACGATGTCCTTAATTCCTTTTTCTCAAATACCTGAACATGTCTTAATTGTACTGGACTGTGTATTATCCCTCATTACTGTAAGCCACCTTAGGTCCTTTTTCAAGAAGAAAGGCAGGTTAAAAATACTCTAAAATAAATACAGTAAATAAATAAATAATACATCATTTGGAGAGTTTAATGGAATCCTCGTGACCATCATAACATTCAGCATGGCTGGATTATTCAGTAGTTTAGATTCCTGGCTATAGAGCTAAAGGCTAGGAATTTCATTCCCCCCCTTTCTTTTTTTTTAACAGGGGCAGGACTTGATGATCCGTAGGATCCGTTCTGCAGTTCTAAGATGAGGAAGAAGAAGACTGGTCCAGAGAAGGACTAGCAAAATCCATCGGCAGCCTCTATAGTTTTGGAGGAAATCAGAGCCTCCGCCCAGCCAGTTTTCTGCTTGTTTTCTGTCCTAACACAGCAAAAAGCTTCCAAGGAGCAAACTTCTCTCCCATTTCTCTTCATCGCCCCTAAACGTTCTGTATTCATTGCCTATTGCCTCCCTGAAGCAGGAAAAAAAGAATCTTCTCTTGATGCTTTCAAGCTTTCCAGGTTGCAACCAGATTGGGGAAAGGGCCAAAACTATGCAATTGCAGATGTCAAGAGGGAAGAAAACAAAGCAGACTCAAAGACATAGGCAGAAAATCCTGCAGGAAACATTCGCCTGGGTCAGTGCTTGCTTTAATTTTCCCCCCCATTCATAAACCAGACATTTCCTGTGGCCTATAATCCTTCCCTAAGCATCCTTCATTAGCCCAACATCCCTACCAGATTTCCAATTTCCTATCATAATCCCCACTGGCCATTCTTCTGTGCTCATCTATTTCCGTATATTCCCTGCTTGCCACTCCTCTCTTCTATTTCTAATTCCTTTAGCCACCAGAGTCTACCATCCCATCTTTCCCACCTGTTCATTTCCCAAAACCTAACTCTTTCCCACTTTTCTGAAGCTCCTTGTCCTACACATTTCATGCATTATGATATCCAGATTTATGCTACCTTCTCCCCAGTACTTCCTCCCTCATATTCTAATTCACATCTGAGACTCTCTCCCTGGGGTTTCTGTGATCTCACAGCAGTCGGGCCAATGAGGAGTGTCAAAATACTGTAGATGGAAGACCCAAATAGTGATCTTCACCTCATTGACATTTTTACTTTAGATGGAAGGCACCACAAACTGAAACAAGCTAAAGAGAGAGAGAAGGAGATGGGTGGATGAGAGATCTTTCAGTCTGAAGCTTTATTGGGTGAAGAATGGGTGATGGTAGTGGTAGTGGTGGTGGTGGTTATATATCAGACAGGATTTTAATCCTTAGCCTAATGAACCCCTAGTATCTAGACAAGCCATAACATTAAACAGATGGAACAGAAGTGACTGCCAATAGACAAAGCAAACAAACAAACACCATTCTCCTATCACCTCCATGTATGTAGCTATTGAGATCAGTCATCATCTTGAAAACCCTCACAGAAATGGACTGAGGAGATGGGAATTTAAAACAAAAAAACAAACAAAAAAACAAAAAACAAAAAACAGGCAGTTGCTTGTTTAGCAGATAAAATAGGACTGCTTTTCTCTGGAATGAGTTTATTTGACCTTCTCCCTTTCGGCCAAACAACATTTTCCGATTAAAGCCTTCCGACTCAGCAGGGATTAGGGGGCCCTGAAGCCCACCCTCCCTGCCAGCGCTTGAAAGCAATTCAAAGTGCTTTAGGAAGTTGCTGCTGCCTGAGGGTGCCATCAGGGCCAGGAAAGGGCCTATTAAGCGGGGGGGGGAGGGGCAGAATTGCTTCCTCTGCCATGAAAACAGAGGGAGGCGGGACAGGAATGTGAAGAGCAGGATGCTCCTGAACTAAAACGACTGTGTCCCTCCCTTTGCCTGCTTTTTCTGCCGGCCTGCCAAGGGCACGGGAATGACACCACAGCCTATCTATCCCACAGGGGCCTTGGATCCTGCTGTTGGTTATCTCCACAAAGTTCCGGCAGGCCAAGCAGGAAGCTGCCTTCCTGTTTCAAGTTATTAGGCATTAATTTGCTTTTTAAAAAAAAAGCCTTGGAAATGGAAAACTCCCAGCCACACACAGGACACTGGGGTGGGGGTGGGGGTCTGTGGTAGAGAACGCGAATAAACTAGATTAACAGAAGAGCTTGGAAAATGTCCATCATTGGACTGTCCCCTTCCCCCACCTCCTACCTGAGGATTCTGGGAGCTGCGGTACAAAAAAAAAGCAGCTTCTCCAAATGTTGCCTTGAAAGAGAAGGGAATCGAACTGAATCTTTTGCCGTGTGTTTGTGCCAGAGAGAGCATGAGAGAAGGGGGAGCATTACAGTTGGCTTTCCCCCCTTCTTACTTCAAAAGAGGAACAAACAGGGAAGGAAACCTCGTGAGTAGGTTAGGGTTTGTGGCTTTCTCAAAATGGTGCCACTGTCTTCACTGTGGGGAGAGGATCCCCTTATTAGTTAGAGTCAAGGTGAAAATGGGTTTGGCATTTTAGGCAATCGCCTCAGGAAAAAGGTGGTAGGATGTGGCTGCAAGGTGTTGGAGTAGGAGGAGGAGGAAGAGGAGGAGGAGGAGGAGACAGCTGTTCACCAGATGGGCTGAGACAGTTTGCTGTCTTCAGATGCAATGGAAGACATTGTCCCACTCCATTTTGAAGGAATGTGCAAGAAAACCAGGCTTTGTTCATGGAAAAGGGTGCAATCCAGCTTCAGGCAGCCAAATATATAGAGGAATGTCGTCATATATGTGTTGTTATGGGCTGTCAAGTTGTAATCTTATTACAATGACATCCAGAAGGTCCTGAATAATAATCCTGTTCAGGTCTTGCAAACTGAGGGTTGTAGTTTCCCTTACTCCCTTACTGAGTCAATCCATCTTCTTCTTTGGTTTTCCTCTTTTCCTAATCCCTTCAACCTTCCCTAACACTATTTTACAGGTGAGAACTATTTTTATATTTATAGTTCCACTTTGGCAGTGGGAGCAGGGCTGTTGTATCATTTAGATCTATTCATAATATAGTCTGTTCGTAATAAGGGGATAAAATGGGGTGAATGCTAAGATGCAGTCTCCTCTGCTGGTAAGAACAAAACTACAAGAACCATGTTCCCCCAATGGCTGTCTACTGAGAGACACTCTAGTGTACATGATATAGATTAGAAGGATGCTGAGAGAATTGGGAAAATTACTTCGCCCTGTCCTCCTTTCTGTTTAAGGCAACCAACTGAGTTTCAGTGTTGAGACCTGGATTCAACCTAACTTTAAATGAATCCAGGGTAGTCAGTGCCATACAAATAATGCCTGCACATATCATCACAGGCTCAAATAGAACAGGCTCTACATATCACCACAGCCTCAAAGGCTCTGCCACATAATTAGAGAAGTTGGGAAAGGTGTTTTTGTGTTTGTTAGTTTGGTGGAGTAACATTCTCAGAACCCCTTGGCAGTGTGACTGGTATGCATTAATGCTTAAAAATGTTACTCGTAATAATTTTATAATTTTTACAGTATGTTCTGCTTAGTAGTGTGCATTTATCTGTCAGTATAACTTATTGGTTCCTCTGACAAGAATGAAGAAATGCATACAGGCATTTTCTTTTGCTCAAGACCTGCATTCAAAGATGCCATTCATTATTTCAGGGAACATTCCTCCTCAACCTGCTATTTCTTTCTGTGCATAAACATCCCCTCAGTACATTCTCTCTGAGAGTCTTCATTCTCCTCACATCTTTACTGTAACACCTGCCTGGGCATTTTCTCTCCTGCCCCTGGTCCAGCTCTCTCTACTTTCCTGGGCCTACTGATTTCTTGCAATACAGTACCTGTTTCTATCATGTTTCCCTGTTTGGCAAAAATAAATAAATAAATAAATAAATAAATAAATAAATAAATAAATAAATAAA
>JAHTLZ010000010.1:52199462-52222571 GCA_023846285.1 Phrynocephalus versicolor
AAATAAATAAATAAATAAATAAATAAATAAATAAATAAATAAATAAACCTTTTTTGAAAGGAAGACTCATATGCTTGCTTTGCATGCCATGGCAGAACGATCACTAGGTATTTATTTATTTATTTATTTATTTATTATTGAATTTGTTCCAGATAACTGCAGAACAATGAATGGCTCCCCTATACTAAATGCCTTGGATCTGGAAACATCACAGGACAGCTCAGCTCTAGGAAAGGAGACAGAACAACAGTCATTTATAAATGGAGGAAATGATTTCTAATTTTTGAAAGAACGCCGTCAGGCCCATCCGGAAGAGGGCAGTACGGAGACAGATAAAAACTCTTCAGAGTTGTCGTACTGTCATGTGTAACATCTCCATAGGTCTGAGAGCCTTTGGACTAAGCCCAGGAGAGGGTGCTGCCTACCTCCAAAATGTGACAGTGGGAGGAAATTTATATGCTGTAAGGCTTACCACCTGCACTACAGCAAGCTAGTACATCAATTGAAGGCTTCCTTCTCAACCTGCTTGCTAAAGGAAATGCTCCACACCCCCAGGCAAGCAGCAAATCCACTAAGCAAATCTCGTGGTCAGAAGAAGCTAAACAGCAGGAGTCGGTTCTCCTATATGGCATGACTTTATTTACATATTGCATAAGTACGTCTAACACATTGATTCCAGGCTTTTCTATTTAATAAACTGTAGGTTAACTCTTTATTTCCTTCCATATCAGCACTGTCCTGCATGTTTAAAAACTAGCTTACTGAGTTCACTGGCAGTTCTTCTCTGGCAGAGATGGGAAAGTTAGTACGAAAGGGACAGTAGCTCAGTGAACAAAAACTTCTGTTTCAATTAAAACAAAGCATTCTGCTTATATACCTCCCTATAGTACGCCAAGTACTCTCTGGGCAGTTTTTACAGTTGAATTATGCAGGCTACACATTAAGTTGAGAGGAGGGGAGGACATTCGTTGAAATGGTGCTACATTAAGATTTAATCTTATATCAGCTGCTTAAAGTCTCTGTCCTGCTTTCACACCCATTCCTAGTGAGCCAAAAGAGAAAAAGGGTGAATGACCTTGGTCTTAGTCTCCAGATATATATGCTTATACTTTATGATCTTTTCCAGTTCCTTTATTGATGCTCTTTGGAGTCTTAATCTTTAATAATATAATGATAACCTTTGTACTGCAGAGCTGGAAGGAATCCTATGGATCATCAAGTCCAGCTCCTCTACAGGAGGCACAGATGGGACTTGAATTCCCAACCTCTGGCTCAGCAGAGAACTAAGCCAGATTTCTTGGCTGTGGTCTCTATTGGGATGGATGGATGAACCAAAGCATAAAAGCCTTTTACTGTTTCAATTTCTTCATTGCCAACATTGTGTAGTTCTTCTGTAGTCATGATTTTTGTCTTCTTTAATGTTCAGCTGCAGCTCTTCTTTTCTCACTTCCGCTAATTTATTTATTTCTTATTTTGAATATTTTTACTCCACCTTTCTCCTTGGAAAAGGACAATAATGAGGGACAATATACAGCCCAGAACATTTAAGACATATTCAAGTTAAGAACCTGGAATTAGAAGAGGCATCTTACAGTAACAATTAAAAGACATCATTAAAGATAAAAAGAGCACACAACCGGTAAAAGGAAAAAAATCCATTATGAGGGATGAAAACACTGGTGTTCTTATGAAATCAATCAATGCAATCATCCATGGTGGTAACCCATCTAAAAATCACATAATAGGTAGTCCATCATTCAGGGAAAGCTTGCCTGAAAAGGAAGGTATTTGCCTGCTTCTGGAAAGACAGCAGAGATGGAGGGGCATCCTGGCCTCCAGCGGGAGGGAGTTGCAAAGTCTGGGAGCATCAACAGAGAAGGCCCTTTCATGTGTTCTTATGAGACACACCTCGGAAGGTGGCAAGGTGGAGAGAAAGGCCTGTCCTGATGCCCTTATAATCATGGAATAATCCATGGATTGTTCAGTGGCGTTATTGAGGGCACTGTCCACCTAACAAGCCTATTCAGGCCACTGTCCACGTAATGAGGACATTTAGACCAGGGTAGCATGAAAACAAAATGAACTATAAATTGGAGGCCTCACTAATAACTTTCCTCAGACTGACGAAGCTGCTTGGATGAGTAGCAAAACGTTTCGATCTCTCAAGAAAAGTCCAGTTGCCATGACTCAACTAACAGAAAACATTTCATTCCTTGCTTTAGATTTCGGAAATTGAAGCTAGTAACTTTGATTTCTCTCTTCTAATGGAAGGAAGAAGGAACAGGGAAGCCAGTCCATTCCAAAACTTGGAAAAAGTTGCCTTTTAGACTACAGATTCCATCAGCCAGCATGACCGGTGGCAATACTTTCAGATGATTCATCAAAGTTGCAATGTGGACCAAGAGGTAGATTTGTTTATTTGGTTGCACTAGATATATTACTGTAAGCGACAGCTGTTGTCCACCTCTGCTTTGACTGCTCGGCATACAAGAATGATCCTGTAGCAAATACAGAATCTTGTGCCTTCTCCATCCCATGGATCCGATTTATCCACAAAGAGAGGAACAGTCAGTAATACACATTACACTCCTCAAAAGAAATTAGGGTGATGGTGTTGAAGCACAATGAAGCAAATGTTTCCGTGCCAGTATAATCCCAAAAGAACTGAAGGACCTGCTGTAATGATTTCACTTGTTTATAGCTCCATGGCCATTTCTGAGATGAAGTTTTGGAGAGATTATTAATATAGCTTCTTTCAGGAAATGTTGTTTCTCACATCTATGAGAAGAGAGAAAGGGAAAAAGGAAAGTATATGAGCAATGCACGCACCGTGCACACACACACACACACACACACACACACACACACACACACACACACACACAAACTGTAATAGGTTCCTTGCACATAATAAGTTTTAAAAGCACACACAATGTCAGTATAGTTGTTGTTTTCTTTTAGCTCATGAGAAGTTTTAGAGTGTTTAGAGTAAATTTTCAGTGTTATTTGCAATCAACTGCCTCATAGCCATGTTTTGAACAAAGTACAATTTCCACCACAACATAGTAGTTCTAGATTTTAGGTAAGAAAAAACAGATGACTTCTAACTGCCTTCAGCTAGGTCTGTTTCTGCAGGGAGCTTCTGGGATCGTTGCCGCGTTCACAACAGCCTGGTGTGACTTCCCATGAAGCTGCCTTCACAGAGACAGCACACTGATTCCTTTTCTGCATAGGCTGAGAACTGGGGACATCAAGAGGACACAATTCTCTGTTGGATTCCAGGCTTCCATGCCATACACCATTCTTCTCCTCTGCTGCATTGCTCCCATTTTGATTTACTGCGCGAAAGCTCAGTCCCTCTCAGGCAAGCAAAGGAGGCCCACTTCCTTTCTTTCGTAGGTCAAGGGGCTGGGGGCTGGG
Source organism: Phrynocephalus versicolor (assembly GCA_023846285.1). NCBI lineage: Eukaryota > Metazoa > Chordata > Lepidosauria > Squamata > Agamidae > Phrynocephalus > Phrynocephalus versicolor. Next base: position 52,202,883 of record JAHTLZ010000010.1, read on the forward strand.
ATAGGATGCATGTGTCCCTAGACACCTCCTCCCCAAAGAGGTGAGCATCGAAAAGACTGCTTCTAAAATCAGACTCCTAAATAAAACAGGCTTTCAAATCCAGATCAAATTAGTGAGCACTGTACAAACATCCAAGTGTAGTCATCCTGTCAAATTGCTCCTAGTGCAAGCTGTCATTGACCCCCCCCCCATCCCACCCGCCACCCCAGTGCAGATGCAGGCCAGCCTTTGGGCTGCCTTCCTTCCAAGTTTTTGCTTTGGAAGGAATACTCCCACCACAGCGTTTTGTATTTCAGACATATCCTTGGTCTCCCGGGGGTCGAAGCACCAGTGCTCTCCCAATCTGCAACTGATTTGGGGGGCAGTGTGGGGTGGGGAGCTAAATGGTTTCTCTGAATCCATCTGGATATTATTAAAAATATGTTTTTCCATGCTGGCAAGAGATTTGTTCCTCACTTCCTCTATCCTGCACATCTGAGGCTTAAGGAACTGGCTTACACAAGGAATTTGGAATGATATGAGTTTGCAAAAAGCAACAACTAGTATTCTTCAGGTGTTGAGGCCTTGGGGGTTCTCTTTGCTTCCTCCATGGCTGTCATCCACATAGTTGTTTTCCTCTGCTCTTTGTCTTGTTTGGACCTAAATGGTCATCTAGGTTTTAAAAGGCCACCAAAAAAAGAACCAATACAAACACGACACAAGTCCTAATTAAGGCTGCGGGGAAACTGTACCCAAGAACATTCCTTACCTCCCTTTTGACCGGAATCGCGCTGCTTTGCCCGCTTGTGTGACACTCTGTTGCAGGAGCAATCAGACTGCTTCTGAACTTGTGGAAAGAAAGGTTCTTACACCTTGCTTGTGAGTGTAAGCTCCGTTCATCTCAACAGGCCGACCTCTGGCTTGTTGCAGCTAGCGTGGAGCCCCGCTGTATGCTAGAGGCAGGGTGCAGTGGTATTCTACTAGGGCAGTGTTGCCAAACCTATGGCAGGGGTGCCAAAGGTGGTACTCGGAGCCCTTTTTGTGGGCACCTGACATGGCTCCTTCACAGCCACCTGTATTCAGGTCTCTAAAGGGTTCGCCATCACTGTACTAGAGTGTGAATGGACACTAGCTTTCAGGATTTGCTGGTACAAATTATGCCTGCACCATGTCTTCTGTGCACTTTTTTTAACTCCACCGGTTGTCGTAGTGGTGTTATATATGTTGTCGAGTCACTTCTGACTTATGCTGACCCTATGAATGAGTAACCTACAAAATATCCTGTCACTAAAAGATCTGCTTATCTTCTTTAAAAGGCTGTGGCTGTGGCTTCCTTATCGAGCCAACCCATCTGCAATCTAATCTTCCTCTTTTCCTGCTGCGTTAACTGTTCTCCGTGTTATTCTCTTTTCCACCGAGCCATAAGATGTGCCCAGATTATTAGAGCTTTACTTAAGCCATTTATGCTTCTACCAAGAGTTCTGGCTTGGTGTAATGTAGCACCACCAGTTTGTTTTTGTAGCACTCCATGGTATCTGCAAAGCCATCATCTAGCACTACCTTTTGAATGAATCACGCCCCCACACCACCACCAGTCAACATCTTCCCCTGTCCAGAATTTACCTATTCACATAATACTCAGGAATGACTGACGAAGCTGCTTGGATGAGCAGCGAAATGTTTTAAGTCTCTCAAGAAAAATAAGTCCAGTTGCCATGACTAAACTTCCAGATAATCTCACCTGGATGACTGAGAATCTTCACAGACATACTTAGGATGAGATGAGCCTCACCTTGGACTGCAGGGACACTTTCTCTGAGTTAACACCAAAACACATAGACCACATCAAAACACCATTCAGCGTAGAAAAATACAACAATCTATTTTAAAAGCCCAACTCAGCATTCACCATTCACTCGGTGAAAGCTTGCCTGAAGTGAAAGGTCTTTGCCTGCTTGAGAAGAACAGTACAGATTGGGCAAACCTGGTCTCCTGTGGGAGGGGGTTCCAGAGTCTGGGAGCAGCAACATTACTGAGAGCATTATCATGTGACACCTACTGGTAAGTTGTACTGTAGCATCAGCAGTAGAAATTATATGGATGCAGTGGTGGAGAACCTTCGACACTCCAGACGCTTTGGACCACAACTCCCACAGTCTTTTGTCATTAACAATACAGGCTTGGAATTCTGTTTTGCAACCACTGTTACTGACCAGAATCCTATTGGTATTAGCATCACTTAACTGCTTGTCACTCTTCCTGCAATTGTGTAGTATTCAGATCAGGTACACACCAAATGAGCTATCCTAAAGCCTTGCTCCTGAAGAAGGCTGTGTGCTGAAATGCATGAGCCCTTTTAAATCAAAATAAAGACTCTGAGACTCATTCTGATGTCAGAAACCATTGGATGTCCTTGTGTTTCTGCTATAATGCAGTGTAGCCACACCCCAAGACTAGATGCATTAATTTATGTTACTCTTCTAGATGGCTACAGCATCTAGAATTTGATGGCACCCACAAATGTGGCAATTGCTCATTCTCAGCCTCGAATCATTTCTAAATAAGTGAAACAGCTATTTATGCTCCTCTCTTGTGTCCTGTTAATTTTCTACTCTTTGCTCCCTATGTCTTCACTAGTAAACAGTCTACAAGAGAATTCTTTTGTTTTATCTCATAATTGCTAACTATCATCAGGAGTCTTGGGTGAGGATGACACAAACACACACCAAGGTAGCCGGGCTACGTAACCAGTTGTTATCCACATTATTCCCAACATATACCTGAAACACACAGCCCAGATTGCTGGACTTACTTTCATGAATAGATACATTCTTTGCCCCTTTAGTGGTTCTGGCACTTTGACACCTTGAGCATTCCTGCTTCACTGCATGAGCAGCATCCTAATCTGCATGACAGCCACAGGCATTATCCTGTTACATGCATTTTTATATTTTGAATGAACATTGTTTTAATGTTGAGCAGCTTGGGTTCGTAGGGTTGGCTTGGACCGCTTTCAAGTCCTCCGTGTTGCTACATTTGTTGATTCATATGAAACTAAAGCAGCACTTTCATTCTTCCTAAACCCAAACTATTGACCTGCCTTCTGGTGAATCAGAGACCTTCAAGTCTTAAATGTTCTGCAACATATCCAAAGTCACACCAAGGGGGTGGGGAGCACATGTAAATATCAGCTGGAGACCGAGAGCCCAAAAAAACCTTAGAACATGAACTATTCTATGTGTATTACCTGTTAATGGACACCAATCCATATTGTTGCTTATTAGTGCAGCCGTTTGTCCATCTCTACTAATTTTCCTTACCTTACATTTCCTTTACTTTATCTACACATTTATTCCACCTTTTCCTTTACCAGGGCTGAAGCCAAGGTTCTGCCTTCTTTATTTCATCCTCACAATCACAACGAGAAACCAAAATAAGCTTGAGAGAATGATAAATGTCTTTCCCCATATTTTATCTTTCTGGAAGTTGAGTTGTGGCAACTGGACTTCTTTTCTTGAGACGTTTCACTACTCATCAAAGTAGCTTCATCAGTCTGAGGAAAGGTAATCCATTTAGCCGCCCAGAGTTCCCGTTGGGAAGATGGTGCGGGATATAAGTATATAAATAAATAAATAAATAAAATTTAACTAAGTCCTCCATTTTAGAGTTCACCTTGATTTCACATCCCCCTGGTAGGAACAGGCCCATAAGTTGGACAAAGGCCTAAATAGACTCGTTAGACAAAAGCTTGAATAGGTTTAGATCTGAACAGGCTCATTAGGTGGATAATGGCCTAGGTGTGAAAGACCCAGCTATGCAACCTTTCCCAACACCCATTAAGTATGGGTCATTAGCTATGGCATTGCTGGTGGAGGTATGAATTGCTTCCAATTTGTCTGGGGAGAGAGGGGTTTTCAATACATACATGAATAGCTTCCCTAACCCCTCTCACAAACCATGTACATTCTCATTAACAGAGGTGGGGGACTCAGAAACAATCTGTCTGCTACTTATCAACCGGTACTTTTATCAATTCCCAGACAAATCAGAAGCACTTCACACCTCTACCAGCAAGGCCATAGCTAATGACCCATACTTAATGAGTGTTGGGAAAGGTTGCATAGGTAGGACTGAATAGGCCTTTGTTGACCTAATGAGCCTATTCAGATCATGGTCCACCTATGAACCTATTCAGGCTATTGTCCACCTAATGATCCTATTCAGGCCTTTGCCAAAGTTATGAGCCTATTCAGACCAGGGTGTGTGAAATCAAGGTGAACTATAAAATGGAGGACTCGCTGCTAACTTTCCTTAGACTGATGAAGCTGCTTGGATGAGTAGCGAAACGTTTCAGTCTCTCAAGAAAAGAAGTCCAGTTGCCATGACTCAACTTCCAGATAAACTCACCTGGATGAATGAGAATGTTCACAGACATCTTACTGTCTTGCCTTCCCCAGAATACACAATCTATGTTGTAGTATTTCATCAACAGGTGATAAAAATATACTTTTGATATTTTAATATCTTCTGCTGTTTGTTTTCCTTTGGCTTTATCCCACAATGCATTGTCTAGTTTGTTTTTCTTTTCTCTTGTATTTTATTTGAGCGCTATCATTAAACTTTGGTAAGAGAGCAATTTAAAAATGTGAAAAACAAACAAATTAATAGAACAATAACTTAAATGGCCTATGGTCATTCCATGAGCTTCATGGTTGAAGCCAGCAACATATGTCAGAAATACCCTACGGCTGGAAGAGGGAGATTCTTAATTAATACAAGTATCTGAGAGTCACAGTGTGGCGTTTCTCTAAACTCTGGGATTAGGGATTTGCTGGGTGATTGGTCTTCAATATAGACATGGGCACGACTCGGCGAAATCCTCGTTTCCGTTACCGTTCGTCGTTTCCGTTACGTAACGGGTAACGGTAACGAGAATTACTCTGCTCCAGCTCGAACCCGACCCGATAAAGATAAATTGGGTCTGATTTTTCGTTGTCGTTCATGGCATCGCGGCACCGGCGATTGCGCGATGCCAAGCGCAGCACAGAAAAAGCTTTAAAAATAAAAAAAAACCAATTCCCGGCCATAAAAGCAGGCGAAAATATGCCTGCCTCAGTGAGGGCACCTACCAGAGAGGGGTGGTTTCTGGGGGGGTCCCCGGCCTTCCCCCCCTCTCCTGTCCTGGGCTGCTGGTACCAGGCTGGATGGGGGCATCCTCGTCGTCTCCATTTGCCATGCGGTGGGGGGGATCCAAAATGGCGACCGCAATATTTATTTTTAAATCGTGGTCCAAAAACCCACCAAAGCACCACAGAAACATTTGAAAATTAGGTATTTTAAATTCCTGAATTTTTATAGTAGCAGCAGTGGGTTTTTCTTGCAATAAAACGTCTCCATTGATTTTATTTTATTTTTATTTTTATTTTTATTTTTTTAACACCTGCGCATGCGCAATGATGGGCTGGCCATGGGATGGGACCATGCAAATTTTTGGAGCCATTCCACCAATCGCATGGCCAGGTTTTGACTGAGACTTCTGGGTGTGCCAGAGGGCATTAAAAGCCAACTAACCCTAACCCAAACCCTAACCCTAACCCTAACCCATACGCCAGTACACTGTCCTTCTTAGTGGGTCAGAGGCACCCAGAGGTGCAGCCCACTAACCAGCCCTAACCTTAACCGTAACCCGAAGCCTAGCCCTTACCCTAACCCCAACCCTAACCCAGATCTGTATGCAAGTACACTTCCCTTCTTAGTGGGTCAAAGTGAGGCACCCAGAGAGGTGCCTCGCAGAGCCCACTATCCCCTATCCCCTATCCCCTATCCCCTATCCCATTCCCTAACCTGTATGCCAGTATGCTAGTACGCTCCCCTTCTTAGTGACTTAGAAGCACCCAGAGAGAGAGGTGTCTCTGCCACTTACCCCCCCCCTAACATAATGTAATCAATGTATGGTACGCGGCGGCTTCGCGTTACGCTTCCCTTCCCTTCTTAGTGGGTCAGACGTCAGAGGCACCCAGAGAGGTGCCTCCCAGAGCCCACTACCCATTTACCCCAACCCCAACCCCAACCCAAACAACAAACGGAAACAAGAAATTTTTGAAAATTTCCGCGACAAATGGAAACGACCCGAAACGGGCCCGCCCCAACAAACGACAACTCGAAAAGTAATTTTTTCTGGTCGTGCCCATTTCTACTTCAACATTTAAACATCAGGTGCCTTTGAAATGTGATTTCAGAAACACATGAAGAATGCCTAAATCACCTCTCTGCAGTGTTAATAGTGCTTTCAGTTCTAATTACAGGCTATCTCTAATGTCTATGTCTGCCTTGAGCCAATATTTGAACCTGGCCCTTCTGATCCAATCACTATATGCCAAACTGACATATATTCTATATAATATAGAATACAGCATCATATATAATATCTTTCTTTGAAAAATATTCTGGTTGGTCTGCCACTTTTTTAAAAATAAGAGCTTCCTTTTTCATTAATGGGTACAGGAAACACTCCATTCATAAAAATGCTTTGAAGGGACACTGATTCAGAGCAGAATTTATTTCTGCACAAAATATCCGGAGAGCTACCAAGCTGTTTTGTTTGGAATCTCTGCTCTGTGGAGGCGGATGGTGGAATCAACGTTGTCAGCACCATATAAACAACGAAAATGACTCCCCCCCCCAGCAGAGATTAAGGGGGAGGAAAGCACCTGTTAAAGGGATTATCCCTGCCCACATTCTTTTTTTACACACTTGCTGTTTGCTGGCAAGAATCACAGGTTTGAAAAGTAATCCTCTAAAATTACCGCATTATGTCTGAAACAAAAGAAAATAATATTTTATTAAGAATGGGAAAGAAGATGCATTTAGCAGCATACGTATGCATTCTGTTAAAAGGACAGTAGAATTTTATTTTCCTGGCACAAACAGTAGCTAGTAATCCTGTCTCTTAGTGTAGCAAATCACATGAGTGTGCAGGCCCATTGAAACAACAGGGATTTGGTGAATCACCTCTTAGATTCAAATGTGCTTGCTCAAACTGTGACTTACTTTAGCTTGCAGTCAGAGCTGTATCCCATCACTAACTAATCATACATTTGAGTGCATTATCTGAAATACAGAGGTTGAAAAACCTCAACCTTGTGTTAGATAGCACAGATAGGTAGGCATTTGGATTTGAAAGACAGACATGTCCAGTTCTGGGAGACCACTTCAGTATTTTTCTTCTGCAATACATTTCTCGCTGTCTTATTGAACATTGTGGGAGTTACATCTCTGGACAAGGATTTAGGATTCACTTAGCAATTCAACTATTGTCTCTGGTAATCCACAACCTTTCAAATGTACAGTATGCCACAATATATCACTTTTCAGTGGCATACATGTAACTGTAATTTGAATTCCAACAGGAATGATATTATATACAGTTACTCTTCACTTAACAACCTACAGTACTTGTTTAATGACCGCTCAGACTTACAGTCCCCAGCAGCAGCCAAAGCCACTGCTGCTGCCTAATTGCTGCCTCGGGAAGAACCTGCTGTTCCAGCCCACAGGACCTGGGCCAAAGCATTGTCTCTAGCCTGCTTCTACTTGCCTGCACCTATCTTATGAGCAGCTCGTAGGGGGGAAAGTGGGGCCACAGCATCCCCACCCTACCCCCTCGCCTTCCTCCTCCTCCTCCGCTGCTTCCAAGGGACAGGTGTTGCTGTAAGCATCACAAGGCCTCCCCTGCAACAGAGTGTTGGCCACTTCCATCTCTTATTAGTGTCCCTCCTCTTTCTTCTGCTTCTCCCATGGCCTCCTGGAGAGCCTCTCTGTTCTGGCCTGCCCACAAGACATCTGCCTTAAGCCGCTCCCTTAAAAACAAATTCACTTAATGACCTAGTTGTAGGAACGGAACTGTCTCATTAAGTGAGGAGCAGTGGTCTAAGGCTCCAAATACTGTTGGCTGCAAAGTCGGAAGCTTGGCGGTTCGAATCCTGGGTGCCACGCAGAGGAGTAACCTCCCGCTGATAACCCCAGCTCCTGCCAACCTAGCAGTTCAAAAGCATGTAAAATGCAAGTAGATAAATAGGTACTGCCATAAAAAGTGGGAAGATAAAACAGTGTTTCCTTGCAGCCATGCCAGCCACGATGGGCTTGTACAACACTGGCTCTTTGGCTTGAATACGGAGATGAGCACCGCCCCTAGAGTCGGACATGACTAGCATGCATGTGCGGGGGGAATCTTTACCTTTTTACCAGTACAATTATTTTTATTTATAGAAAATGGCACTCAGTATGGAGTTTGAGTTAAATCTCAAAGAGGTACAATCAAGGTGGGGGAGAGGGGAATCCAGATGAAATATATATTTTGGCTGATAGAACTGATACAAATTCATCTCAGCTAGAATAATAATCATGAAATCAGTAATTTCAATAGGTGACCTTGCTTTAACAAAGAAGAAGAAGAAGAAGAAGAAGAAGAAGAAAGAAAGAAAGAAAGAAAGAAAGAAAGAAAGAAAGAAAGAAAGAAAGAAAGAAAGAAAAAGAAAAAGGAGGAGGGGGGACAGATCACCCCTCCTATTGTAGTCTTCCATGCCTCTAAAGATCTGCTGCTTTGGAACAAATTTGGGGAAACGGCCATATAGGCCTACTTGGCAGAAGAGATACTGAACAGAGATAGGCACTTTGTATGAAACATGTCTGCAGCACGGCAGGTACTGCTGAGACCCAACCCCCCACCACCTTCACTAACTGGGTTCCACATTGCACTGGGATACTTCTTCCTCAAAGCTGGGGCTCCAATCCTGGCAGAATCACCCTGGCCCTGGGCAGCCGACCACTCATTGGCTGGATGGGGGGGGGCATAGAAAACCCAGTACTGCTCATGAGTAGTATCTCCAGGTCAACAGAATCACATATCCTGATATTCTTTGGACATATAAGGAGCAGAGCCTTGTGATAACATGGGAGAGGCAGGCAAAGGTTGTGAGGAGGCCAATGTAAGCATCTTATATAGAAATGTCTTCACCGTGAGCCAGTGATCCCTCCTGCTAACTAGATGTGTGTGGAGATGCTTGCCCTGTCTTTAAGAGGCCCTCACATAACTTTTCTTCCTCCAGTGACACCTGGCATGTGATTCAGCTTCTCTAGCTAGAGACCCAGGGGAACGGCAATTCCCTGAAGCTTTGGCCAGTTCTTCCTCCTTGAACGTCAAGGTGGCCTTACTCTTGCCGAGGGGTGGGCCAGACTCTTCACTTGAACAGTGAGCATGTGAGTCCTGCCAGCCCATTCCAGCAAAATCAGGTTTGCATCAGTGGCAACCACTGGCAAAGCAGAAATATTCACTATGCTACCAATGGCCCTGGTAATGAATCCTTAAATTTAGTCTCCCACTTCTCTAACCAGAAACATCTGAGTTGCGGGTTGTTGTTTTTAAAGGAGTTCAGCTTGGAGGTCCTTATTGGACCATATGAATGGATTCAAGGGGGGGGTGGAATGGGGGAGATTTAAGCTCTGACATCACCTGTGTTGATCTTGGCAACAGCTTTATCAACCATTGCTTCCTGCTCTGCACTTTATTTATCCCATATGTTTACCTACCCTACACTTTATTCTGAAGGATGTTAATATGCACTTCTTTCCAAGCCATTACATCCCTTTGGGATAAATCCCGAATATATCAACTATTGTTGCATGTACAACTATTGCTTCTGTCATTTTCTTTTTAACGGACTGGCTCCTTGAACCTCTTCAAGAATCCTCTTTTTCCGCTCCACTAGCCTTTGGATTTTGTTATCAGCCAAATACCTGCGCCCATCTAAGTAGTACTTGTTATAAGACACAGAACAAATGATTGGAACATGCTTTAGGTGTTTGGAGGAAGAGCAAGGGAACTGGGACACTGCCTCAGAGTGGGTATCCACCAGAGGAGTCACGCCTGGGAACTGCTGAACATCTGTGTGTCCAAACGATGCCCATATCTAATTCATGCATGCATTTATTTAAAATATTTATACACCACCTTTCTTGTCAAAAGCGCTCAAGGATTTTTTTTTTAAAAAAAAATCTTTTCTAGATGGTCAAGGTCAGGGTCAACCATTTAATGTTCTCTTCCAAAAATGCTTGACTTGACTTGAGAAACAGCTGTGATAAGATATAGGCAGATGCAAGGGACCCACTGAAAAGGACTGAATATCAATCAGTGATTCCCCCTACTACTCCCATGTCATTATTTGTTTATGTATTTATGTATTCATTTATTTTAGAGTATGTCTACCCCACCTTTCTCCTTAGAAAAGGACCCAAGGTGGCTTACAGTAATGAGGGATAATATACTGTCAAGTACAATGAAGACATGTTCAAGTATTGAGAACAGGAAAACTTACACTGATTTACACAGTTTGCCACTTGTGTCAACAATGCTATTGTTATCTTGCGGACTGCTAGCTGAAATTATTCATTGTCTGCCAGCCCATTCCTTTACTAATGAACTATTGTCACTTTATCCATTACCTGTATCCCTACCTAGTCACGGGGCCATATGAAAATATCACAGTAATATACTGTATACTCTCACTCTTATGCCTGAGAAAGTGGAGTCGAGCAATGAAAGCTCACATTAAAATACTGTATAGCAGTTAAGTCTTAAAAGTGCCACATTATTTTTGTCTCTTTTTTTGGTTTGGTTTTGGTTGTTGTTCTGGTTGTTTGATTGTTTTTGACTGATTTAAATATGCAGGCTAACAAGGCTACTTCAGAAATGTTTCTGTTATTGATGTCAAGCTGACCAGTTGCCCAGATCTTCTTTCTTCCCCTTTTTTTTTTTTTTTTGAAGATGGGGATGACATTTGCTTGTGTTCTGTCTTCTCGGGCCTCACGTGTTCTTCGAGCTTTGCTTCAAAGCAAGGGAATAGTATTACTGTATCGGGTTTTTCTTGCAAGGGCCCCCCCCCCCCCGGTACTGTTAAATGGCTTTTCAACTGATCTGATCTGGACTTACTGCTCCCTCTCTCACTTGTAGGAGAGAGGGAGCCTCGTGGCGCAGTGGTTAAATGCCTGTACTGCAGGTAAAGCTGTGCTCACGACCTGGGGTTCAATCCCAGGTAGCAGGCTCAAGGTTCACTCAGCCTTCCATCCTTCCGAGGTCGGTAAAATGAGTACCCAGCTTGCTGGGGGGGCAATGTGTAGCCTGCACACTGTAATTAAATTTGTAAACCGCCCAGAGACTACTTAATGTGGTATGGGGTGGTATATAAGCAGAACACTTTGCTTTCTACAGTCACCTAAAAGACCCATGGTTTGGCAAATCAAATATTAGCAACCTTATACAGTGGACCCTTGTATAACAAACAGCTTGTATAACATAAAATTTGTACAACATAAAAAAATTCTGGAGATAGGGGAAATTTGCTTAACATAATCGCCTATGGGGAGAATCTGTACAACATAAAAATGGGATCACTCCATTTTCAATGCATTCCTATGGGAATTTGTATAAAGGAAAATTTGCTTAACATAATTTCATTTGGAACGAATTAATTCCTTTATACAAGGTACCACTGTATACAGTAAGAGAAATGTGTGATGCTCTAGATGTTGAACAATTATGTCTGTTATCTGCCCCTTTAACTGGGTCAGCTGATGGGAACTGACAGAGTCCAACATCATCTGGAAACCCAGAATTGATTGATATACTTAGTATGATGGCCTGTTTCTGTCGTGTTCAGAATATCAGACTACGACATAACAAAATTAAAGGGAAATGATAGAATGTTTTTAAATGGTTAAATCCTTGCATCCTGGTACAATATTGTTTTGCTTCAAAGTATAGTCACTCTAACCAACCTCACTGCCAAATAAATGTGTTTAGAATTACAGGCTTGCATTTTTAGAGTCCTAACCACACTTATCAGAAAGTTATTCTCACTAGTGTAGTGGGACTTGGCTTTCATGAAAACACGCTTATGGGCAGATTATAAGGCATACCTTGAGACTGACATCAAGCAAGGGATTATTCAGAAATGATGTTAGAAGCTCAAATAGTAAATTCCCTTTAGAAGCCAGCTTATGCAGCATATCCATGGGCTGTATGCTAATCCCCCCTGAAGCCATTCTTCCTTTGGTTTTCCCCTTTGTTGACATTATATCAATACCTTTGGCAGCCGTAACCCAGTATGCACGCAGCCCAGTCAATGTAATACTGGAGTTGTGGTTCTCCAGCTGCACTTCTTACAAGATCCAGTGCTGTTTGCTGTTCCTAGACTTCTGAGAAAGTCACCAAAGAAACGAGGCCTTAGAAAAATTAACTGAACAAAAAAAAATGCTCTCAGGAGCTTCAAAACCACAAACATAAATTTGGGTTTGGCTACGTTCTGTGTTTCCTGTGGACTCTTCAGAGCATCACATGCAAAACATGTTTAAAAACCATTTGCACCGCTGGTTCAGCAGATTTGCCAAGACTTGGGGTACACCAAGCTGTCCAGGAGACACAGCTGTTCAGGAAAGCACAGTATTCTGTCCCACTCACTCCTGTTCACAAGTGCTTCCAGATTGTTCTTTCAAGAATGCTTTGCACAGCAGAAGTTTTGGTTTTGGTTTTGGTTTTGGTTTTGGTTTTGGTTTCTGATGTGGTTGTTAAAATGGTCACATATCTCACATGCCAGTATTATCCGTAGCAAGAGAACTGGGTTGGAAGCCATCTTTCCACCAGCAAAACACTTAATGAGTAGATCGGACTCAGCCTTCTTGGTAGTGGCAATCGGCTCCGTCTTCCATGGTCTCTGACACTAGGCAAAGGTATGGCTTTTCTAGAAAGCTTTTGCTGTACACCTTTAGTGGGAACAATGGTTCCATTGGTTTCTGCTTGGTTATAGGGCAATTGCTGGGTTTTGTTCATGTTAATTATTGCAGGCATTAATTATTGCTTAATTTTTAGAATGTCTGAACTAGTACAGTGGGTTCTTAAGAATTGTAACTGCAAGGTAGGAAATCAGTGTATTTATAAATACCTTCCAGACCTACTCAGAACAAGAAATTCTTAACCCGAGCATTTTGTCACTTTTAATATTAACTCCATAGAGAGGAAATGGTTGCATCTTCCTTGGAAGTTTTCAAGAAATGTCCTAAGAGCAATGATGGAAATGTTTTAGGGATAAAAAGTATCCTGGTGCAAGGTAGAGAGGTAGGACATTTCCACATCACAGAACAGACAAACTGGTTGCTGGTCAGCTCTTCTAAAGAGGAAAATGTTCTAATGGTGTAAGAAGCTCCAATCAGACAGGTCTCAGCACTCTCTCTAAGCTGCAATCTTCCTCCAAAGAATTCATACCAATAAAAATGGTATAAGATTCATCTAGATGACTCTGTGGTTGCATCCATATGTGCTTTGTGTCACAACACTGTGGGAGGCACCCTCTGGCACCCCAGCTCACTTCCCAGAAGCCTTGGCAGCAGGACAGCCTGGAGCAGAAGGCAGGAGTGAGGTCCCAGGCAGGAGTCCAAAACTTGGAAGTTGGGACTAAACTAGGATGGTACAGTGGGAGCCAAGTGCAAAGGACAAGGACAAGAATGTCTCATTGGCCTTGATGTACCTCACAGTCAGAGGACTCAACCGAGGCTTCAAAGGAAGCCCCCCTCCCCGCATCCTTTGCCCTTGGCAAGGATCAGTGGCACTGCAACTACTGCTACAGGATCCGTGGACAGGTAAATGGATGTTACTTTTCCAGGGGTAAAGGGTGTAGGGGCAGAGTTCCAACTGTCACCCATGTGGGTCCTACAAAGGCACCACAAACACCTGGCAATGAGCAATGACCCACTCTGACACTGAGTGATGCTGGAGAAAGAGATGACACAATGTGTGGGCATGGCAGGTACTACAGAAATGGAACAAACTGCTGGGTCTTGGAGACCTTAATCAGTCCAGCATTATAAGGCCTCCCTAAATTGTGACAGCTGACTAGGGGTTAGTGCCATGAACTAGACACCAGCTTTGGAGTAGAAGCATTAGACGTAGAGTGAATGGAACTGGATCCAACTGAGACTGATGGAGGGGGGTACTGACAGAAATTAAGCCACTACCATGAAGTTTTAGGGCAATAAGTGCATGGTGCCCATATTGAACACTCTACCGCACCTCCGCATCCTAATAAACAGCAGTTCCTATGATAACAAGAATATTGAGACCCACTCATCCAATCCCCACAAAAACCTATTTTTGGCCAAGAGATACATCCCCTGGGCAAGGGTGGTAGCTGTCACACAAACACCTACTCCATTTTATCTCCAAGGATGTTGCTATATCATTCATACTGAATTGGGTCCAGAGAGTGTACCTAAGGTTAGACCCCTGACATCAGCGGCACTTCAAGCCCTGGAAATTATTGTTTGCTTATTTTTTAAAAAATCAGTCCAGTGTTGTGACCATGAGATCTGCAGTTTGAATCAAGTCTAACCGCACATCTTTGGGTTATATCCTGCTACAAATTTGTTTGGTATTTAATGCTTCTTCCCACATCTCTGCCTTTTTGTATATCTTACACTAATGAAAGAATTCCAGAGAAATCTACATACTTTTGTAGCATTTATCCTAATGGCAGTATTTCCCAAGAGTATATTTTATTTTCTCTAATGGACTGGCACGATCATTAAGTCAGAGTGCATCAGACAGAGATATAGGTCCATAGAATCATAGACTTGAAAGAGACCTCAAGGGCCATCCAGTTCAACCCTCTGCCATACAGGAACCCCCATCACAGTACTCCCGACATATGGCCATCCAGCCTTTGCTTTAAAACCTCCAGAGAAAGAGACTCCACCACCCTCCGTGGCGGCATATTCCACTGCTGGACAGCTCTATCCGTCTATCCTGTTTGCTTGTGGTGGAAAGCATTGTTTTGCTAGGGGTGATCTCGTTAACAGTGACCTTTCCATTTACACAGTAATTGCTCCAGCCCAACTAGACCCAAAATCGTCCCTTCTGGGCATGAAGCATGATCAAGTGGGTTTGCAATCTCCTGTACATTATCTGCTGGCTGGGAAACAGTTCACACCGGACAATTCCACGAATTGTTCAAAATGTGAGCTATATTTCCTTTGTTTCACATTCTTGGATGGCTTACATTTCATTTATTCCAATGTCCCTACCCTAAATAGGAATAAGTCAATTTACAGCCTATTTTCAGTCATAACAACACTTGAATTTTTAAATAACAATTTAATAAATAAATAAATAAATAAAAATAAAATAAATAAAAATAAATAATATTCTCAGCATTTCTTTAATAATTATTCATTTGGAATTTATACGAAGACTAACAAAACACACACACATATATGTTTTGAATATGTTTTCAACAGTATCCCATATAACTGAAATCTGTGATTTATTGAAAGAAAGAATGAAAGGAAGGAAGGAAGGAAGGAAGGAAGGAAGGTCTCGTTCCTTCTGCTCAGACATGACGGCCATTTAGCCATATGGACTGATAAAGGCGCTCAAGGTGACAGCATTTAGGTGGTCATCTTTTTGACGGGCTTTTTGTGTTTGTGTCTGTTTTCCTCAAGTCTCCCTCCCTCAGTTGTTCCAGGGGGATTTCCATCATTCCCTTGAAGAGGCAGCTGGCTATCCTTTTACGAGGCAGCAGGAAGCAGCAGAGGAGGAAAGCAAGCAGACAAATTACCAAAGGACAAGGCAAATTAGGTGCTGTGAATACATGTGGCACTTAAACGTGTCTCTTCTGGTTTCTTTGTGTCTACGTACGTACCTTTCAGCTGAAGCAGAGCCCGGGATCACAGATGTATGTCCATTTGTATATAACCTCCCATCACAGGAGGGTTGATTCTTTATGTTGTGCTTCCCAAATTATTTCCTGACAAACCACCAGCCTCTTCTCCAAATTCTTTCGGGCTCTTCCAGATGATTGGAGGAGCAAAAAAACCCAGTTACCACTGTACCTCCAGGCCAAACATAGTTTTTTTGTGTGTGAATGATGTGAATCTGGATTCAGGTATTTGGCTGCAGGGCAGAGATGGGGCTAAAATTCTGAAAGCAAATTAACTGTTCCTTATATATCTCCTCTTTCCATTTAAAGAGAGTATGCCCCCCCCCAAAAAGTATTGCCTTCTTGGTCCCAAACGTTCCAGCTGAAGCATGGGTCAGGGTTAGTTTGGTTTGCAGTTTCATGTGGATCATGTGACCACTGGGAAATAGCTTGCACCAGACCATGCAATAAGCAGCTCAAAATAGAAGCTGCTGGATTCCCCTATTTGATCACACCCTTAAATAGCTAGTGTTACTACTGGCAAAGGACAGGCTATACTTCTTTGAGTGTGGGGAAAGGCTCACCTTGAAATGATAGAGTGAGCAGCCTCAGGGCTGGTGCTAGGTTTTTTTGCGCCCGGCGAGGGGCAGTGGGGTGGGGGTGGGTGGCGGGGGGCGGGCGGGGGCGGGTGGTGGGGTGACGGCAGGGGGTAGCGGTAGGGAGCGGGGCGGTGGCGGATGGCAGGGCGGCGGCGAAGGGTGCAGGGGGTGAGCAGCGGTGGGCGCGGTGGGCGGTGGGCGGGTGGCAATGGGCAGCGTTGGGTGGACGGCAACGGGCAGCTGGTGGGGGGACGGCCAGCAGTGGCCAGCGGTGGGGGAACAGCAGGCTGTCCAGCGCCCTCTCTCCCTTTTGGCGCCCTAGGCAACTGCCTAGTTCACCTTAATGGAAGCGCCGGCCCTCAGCAGCCTCACATTTGAACCTCAGGCTATCAGTGACTGCTGAGGCATGATCAAGTTAAGAGTTTGGCCCATATTTTTAAAAAACATAATAATTATACCTGCAAAAATATATACTTTCTTTTTTTAAAAAAGCATGGCCTACTCCATGTAGGATAAAATTTCCTCAATCACATCTTGTTTGTGAAAAGCTATGGAATGCCCTCCCAAGTGAGATCCGCCTGGCGCCAAAATTGATGACATTTTGGCGCCAGGTAAAAACCTTCCTGTTCCACAAGTTTTTTAATTGATACAATATAGACTGTGGGTCCTCTGATGGCAATTTTAGTGTAATGATTTTAGTGTAAGGTTTTTATTATTGTTTTAATTATTTATTGGGATTTGATATTTTAACTGTTTTAATTGATTTTAAGCCGCCCAGAGACCTTTGGGTAGTGGGCAGCATATAAGTTGTAAAAATAAACTAAACTAAACTAAACTAAAATAAAATAAAATAAAATAAAAGGAGAGGTATATCCTCATACAGAACTTCATATAAAGTTCTGTTTGGATGATGCACATCCAAACAGAACTTGAAAAAGCAGTGCCATTGAAAACCACTTCTCTGCAGGAAATCTCTAAAACATTTGGGAAAATATGATAGAAAACCACCTTCCTTGTGGATCTCTCTTTTCTTTTTCAGCATTCACCACTACCTATCCTTCTGTGCCATTTGAAGACTTTCAATAGACTTGGGAATGATTACAGTAGAGAAGTGCAATGACACTTAACCCTGATCTCCAATAGACTACTAAGAACCAAATAATGTATGCCAGTAGTACAAAAATGAGTGAAAAGACATAGGAAAAATTCCCGATTGCCAATGGACTACCCTTGGTCTGCACAGTGATAAACATAATAGAACCAGTAGTGTTTTGGGCCTGATACTTTTGCAGGAGCAAATGCTCTGTCCAGGCCAGTCCTATGATTGTTGTTACATCAGTTTTTAATCCAAAGACTCCCCAGGCCCGGTAATGTAAAAAATAAAAATACATCAACACAAAATAGTTTCTATTCATAAAATCAGAACAAGATAGTGCACCAAAACTGTTTGCATCTGTTCTACCAGTGGCCAAAGGTGTCATTGGCATTAGCCAATAGCTGCTTGTGACACGTACACAGATACTGTGTCCCTATAGCACTCCCAGTGGAATTGCTGGCTGGGGTAGAAAATCTTACTAATCAATGTGGAGTTTGATTCCAGCCTACGACTGATTCTGCATATCCTGTGAAATTAACCAAACACCTCCCCCCCCATGTGTGTGTGTGTGTGTGAACTGTTGAACAAATGGGAAAAACAGTTGCCAGCTGCCACTGTCAAATTGTACTCTGCTCTTCCTGTGTGGATATGAAAATGTTTTATACAGATGAGTGGGATCTTCAAATAAAGTCTTAATTTGAGTCAGGGTTTATAGGGATCAGTACCAGACACTGTTTCAAGGCTTTAGCACATAGAATATGTGAAGAAATAATGAGGAATGTGTCAGAGTTTTACAGAACAGACCTAGTCACAGAGGAAGGGAGAAACCGGAAGGCGGTATCTAGGCTGGACACCCAGGCATAGAAAAATGTGAACCATATTAAATTGCTTTTTTTAAAAGTCAGATATATGAATTAACCATACATGTCCTAGGGCGGCACAGATTGTTATCATGAGACATGGTTAAATGTTCTGCTACGTGTACCTGGAGGATAAAGATCCTATAGCACCATATTTTCATTCCTGATCTATTAAAAGGGTGAAATGTGCCCTTGTGCTAGAAATGGGGATTGTCTGTTTTTTCATTTAAGGAAGGTTGACAGACAGTGATGGAACGAAGAAGGAAAGGAGAGAAAATTTGAGAACCTGCAGTGTCTGATTAGCTTTGCAGCTCCCACATTTCCATGAAGGGACATCTTCTGGCTTGTATTCTCCATAACTAGGTGAAGGTTGCTTAATTTCTGCAACACTGCTCAGTTGAAATCAACAAGGCTTAAAGTGCTTGGCTTCACTGCACCTACACCTTCAAAGGTGCAAGGAAATTCTTCAGATCATTCCTATCTCATCACAGTATGTTGTATTTATAAACATGAATCAGGACAAACTGCCAAAATGGTGGTTTGTCATGTTTCGTGTTTTGTCAAGGTCAATGAACCATGAATCACTAATCCTCCACCAGTGAACCAATGAATATATATGTTTTCGTAGATTTTCACGGGTATAGGTATGCATGTTAGGGTGGATTCGGGTTTCTTCCCGTGTGGAAATCTGGTTGTTTTGGCGACGTTTCGACGAGGTCCCACTCGTCATCTTCAGGCTGGTGCTCTGGCTTCTTTCTTCTTGAAGCAAAGCGTGATCTCAGTTGAAGTCCTTCTATAAATACTGCTGGGGGGGTGTGGTTTGCTTGCTCTGTGGCTGATTGTAGGTTCGTTTGTTCTTTTGTGATCTGCTGTGTGGCTGAGGCGATCGTTAAGGGATTAACTGCTGGTGGGTTAGATGGCTGTTTAGAGGCATCCTGTTTCTTAACGACCTGGGTGATGGGCATTCTGGCAGCATCCTGGGCCTTGGTGGAGTGGGGTCCTGTGTCTTGTGAATTCATTTTAGTCTGGCTACGTGTCTGTGGCCTCCCAATGTTTTTTTGGGGTGTGTAGGTGTGCTCCATGTGGTGACTGGAGTGGGGTGCAGCAGTAGATGGTGCAGTCGTGGTCTTGTTATTGGATGGTGGTTTCGTTTCATCTGTGGGAAGGGTCTGGGTTTGTGTTTGGTGTGGATGGAAGGTGGTGGCATCTTGTGTCCTTTTGGACCTGGTGTCAGTCTTTGTGACAGAGGCTCGTCTGTTGACCAGGGCTAGTTTCCAGATGTCAGGCAAGCGGGAGGTGTCATCACGTTTATTCATGTTGTTTGGGTGTTTCTCTATTTCAATGGCTTCCATGATTATACGACTGTTGAAGTGTTCAGTTTTGGAGATGAGTTTGGTTCTTTCAAAATCAAT
>JAHTLZ010000010.1:52222611-52278329 GCA_023846285.1 Phrynocephalus versicolor
GTCCATGGCTGCCTAAAAGAGCCCAGCCACCCCTGCTCGCCCCGGTAGAATATGGATATGCACAACTGATTTCTGAAAAGAGGGAAAGCAATGGGGATTGTCTATTTGTGCTGCAATGAGACTGCTCCTTCTGTTTTTATTATGCAGGATGCAGTATAGCACGTTATCAGTGCTGGATGGCTCATAGGGTGTATAAAGGGCCATCATGGCAATGTGTTGTTGACTTTTAAAAACAACAAAAAAGTAACAACAGCACTGTTCAGAATAGCTTTCGAGGCTGTTGAATAATCCTCCTAGAACGTTCCCAATTGCCTTAAACAACATGACCCACACAGCTATTTTTATCTCAGCAGTAAAGCCATGACTGAAGGTCACTGGAAAAGACAGAATTAGTCAAATTGGGTACTGAAGATGAAAAGTAGCAAAATAACCATGCGCTCACATGCATAGTTTGGGAAAGTTTCTTCCCATCTCTGGCCTAGACCTACTTTCCTGCAAGATGGAGAGGCACCGCAGTGAAGGATACAAAGATGGTATGAACTATTCAAGGTGGAGAAAAGGAAAGCTAGAAACAGGAACAATGTCCCAGTTCACACTGAGCATTGGTTCCACTTTCCTAGAGCCCGTCGTGACACCAGAACTGCACCCTGGTACCCTCCTGACATAAGGGTGAAATTAGCATCAACTGAGTCAAAGCAGGAGGAAAAATGCTTTCCTGGTTGTTGTTTCTACACTTCCACCAAATGGCTAAGAATTCTTGTTCTGCTTTGCTCCAATTTAATCCAGAACACAATCTGCTCATGTGGACCCCACTACCCCCCACTTTGTGAGTAGGCATCATTTGATTGCATTTCTTTATGGGTATGTTTCTGCTGACCAGTTTCTGATTCTGCTGATCAGTCTCCAGGCCTTACTCTTATCCCTGTTTAGTTTACTTAGAATATCAGCTGTTGTTGCATTCTGACTTGTTTTTTTTTTTAGTTATAAATTTTGTGTAATAGTGCAAAAGGGAAAAAATGATATTAGAAAGTGCTGCAGTGAAAACATGAAGGCGTGAGAACCGTGGACAGGCAATACAAGAATGGGAGGGATGGGGAGGGAGAGTGACATAGGCAGGGAGAAGGCAGGTAGGCAAAAGGGGACAGGAAGCTGTGTTGGGACAGAGGCCTCAAGGAACAATTCTGAATCTGTTTGAACAAGTGGTACCTAGAGAAACCATTGCATCCCAGCAACAAATACTCTCATATGAGGGCACCAAACCAGAATTATCTATTCAAATCCAGAGCAGAAACAACAGAAATGCCAGAATGATCAGAGGGATTTATATTTTTAAAAATATTCAGTGGAAAATTACTGATCTTAGGCATGCGAATGGCAGGCTTCTCTTCCCCAACAACATAAAACAACATAAAAATGGTTGCAATTAGGGATTACTCCGTTTTCAATGCATTCCTATGGGAAATTTGTATAAAGAAAAATTTGCTTAACAGAATTTCATTCTGAATGAATTAATTTAGAGGTGGGCATGAAACAGAAAACCCATGGTTCAGCTGGTTCTGTTTCGGGCCCTCCCTTGGTTCGGGTTCATATGAATTTTTTAAAAAAATTGTAATAATTCGAACCAAGCCGAACTGGTTCAAGTCCTACTAACCTTACCGCGGAGGCGGTGGTGGCAATCCTGGAGGCAGCGGTGGCGATCACGGTGGTGGCGGCAGTGATCCTGGTGGCAGTGGCAGTGGCGGGAGCCGCAGCCTGGAAGGCCACTACCTCTGGAGGCCCAGCAGTGGCCATGCCGGACAGTGGGAGGCCTCAGTGCCACCTCCAGAGCCCCGGCCGTGGCAGCACCAGGCAGTGGTGGACCACCCTTCTGCTGCCTCCGGAGGCCCAGCAGAGGCTGCACTGGGCAGCAGGAGGCCTTACTGACACCTCCAAAGCCAATTTTTTAAAAAAAATTATGTTAAAAGTCCCCGACTCTCTGCTGAGAGGAACTAGCTTCCCTGCGCCTCGATTTTACTTTTTTATTTTTATTTGATTTTTCCAGCATCGACCATGCAGCCCCTGGGACTGGATCAACACTTGTTTTATTTTTTTAATTTTTTAATTCATTTTAGCGCCGACCACGTGGCCCTAGGGGCCAGGTCAGCACTTTTTTTTAAAAAAAAATTGTTTTAAAAAGTCCTGGCTTGGGCCAGTGCCTCTACAGGCGCTAGCTTCCCCGGAGTTCCAGGAGTTCCAGCAGAGCAACAAGGTGTGTGTGGGGGGGGGGGGGGGGGTAATGAAAAACGAATCGAACGAAACAGAAATTTCCATTTCGTTTTGTTTTTCTTTAATGAAACAAATAATGAATAACAAAACAAATTAAAAGTTCATTTCATGCCCAACTCTAAATTAATTCCTTTATACAAAGTACCACTGTACTAACTGGGTTACTCTCTCCACCTCCACAAACATTTTTATTGAAACAAGTGAATCAGGTTAAGCGAACTGCATAGCTGTTGTTGAGGTAGGGTGGGGGAGAGGAAAGAAGCAAAGGAAGAAATTTAATTGGTGCTTTGCCTGCACACTGGAGTTGGAACAGTAGTTCATGGCATGGGGTTTTACTGCTCCATCCCTATGGCTGCTTTCACACGACCCCTAAAATCTGCTGGCAACTTAAATGCAGATCCCCACAACCAGAGATCATGTGGTTTTTGTCCTGGTTGCAGCATTCCCACTCTCCTGCACTCTGATTCTATTGCTTCTGTCTGCTGTGAGGGGAGGGAGAAAAAATGCATGCTCACCTCTGCCTGCCATTGGCAGCAGCTAATTGTACCAGGACAGGAAGCCTGGTAGGGATTCCTGCCTGTTAAAAGGGGGGGGGGGGGACAACAAAAACAAACAGAAGGCGGAGGAAGGCCAGGCATGCACTGCTTTAAAATCCGCATCGGAAAATTTTTTACCTCCTCAAGACCAGGTACGTGTAAAATGCGCTGGGTCGCACTTAAGTGGGCGTGGTCATACTTTATTTTTTTTTTAAAATCCACTGCTGGTGGGAAAACAATTTTATGCTCCACATCTGCGAGCACTTTGCAGCGGATGTTAGGGGTCGTGTGAAAGCAGCCTTTGTTTTCTCCCATTTTCATGTGCTTTTCCCCTCTCTTATTTCAAAAATAGAATTATGTACAAATACTTTGAAATATTCAGGTGCAAACTGAATCTTCTGAATCAAAGCAACTTGCTTGTGATTTTTAAGAAAAGTAATACATAGCCTTTGCATACGCCCACATTAAATCCAATCATGAAATATGCAAAACAGCTTAAAAGCGCATTTTAAAAAAGCAGAACCATCCCCATTAAAGCTTCTTCCTTGGCAGCTGGTCAGTTGCTGAATGCCCACCTGAACAGGAAAGCCTTGGCTTGCCCGCAGGAGGGCATCAGGGAAAGGGCCAACCTGGCCTCCCTTGGAAGAGAATTCCACCGCTCACAAGCTTCTTGTGCTTTATTTCTCCTCCCATGTCAATTAGGTCAGCATTGCCAAAACCACTTGTTTAGACACAGAGGCCATGAGCGCTACCGCTTTCTGCACTACCACCACCCCGCCTTCTTTCTTCTCTTCTCTTAATTTGGTGGTGGGAGGGGGGATGTTTGCAAGAGGCACTTGCTACAGCTAATGAAATTGTCTTTAAAGTTCCTCTTCCAGCCTGACTTACCTAAACTATAGCCCAGGAGGGAGAAGACTCAGCCAAGTGCTTTTGCTCAGCGACCAGGAGGACCTTGGATAAAGCTCTTGGAAGAAATGGAAGGAATAAAGGATAAAGCTCTTGGAAGAAATGAAAGGAAGGGGAGGGAGTGGAATCTCTGTATGATGTCAAGGCTGGGTTAAAAATGGTAATGAAGAAAGTTGTAAGCTTCAGCAGCAGGCCTCCTCGAGTTCCTTTGTTTGATATTGGAGTGAAACAAATAAGACAGTAGAGAAGTAGAGAACCTTTGGGCAGGGCCGGCCATACCTAGAGTTGGGAAGTAATTGGTTGGGCTTCCACACCAAGCTCTGTTCCCTTTTCCAAATTAGATGGAGCTACATTAGATGGTGATTGTACATTTTGAATGAGCAACATAACTCTTTCTTTCTAGGGAAACTACCACTTTAGTTACTTTTCAAATTATGGCAGTTTGTTTAATTGCTTTTATTACAATGATTTATTTTGATTTCAGTTTGTTTTTCTTAATAATTTGCAATGCCTCCTTGGGTCCTTTAAGTGGGAGAAAAGCAGCACATAAATGAAAATAAACAAATGGGTCATTAAAATGAATTAATAAATAAAAAGTTTCAACCTATCAAGAATCCTATCTAGAGGTGATGTATTTTGTCACTACTTTCAGTCCCACTTATTGCAATTTGTCTACTCTAGGAAGGACTAACATTTGATTTAGCCTAATGAGTTGCATGCTAGAACTGTGGATGTAATCATCATTTTACTTTTCAGTTATCAATAGTAAAACATGTTTTGTCCTTTGTAGCAATTTGGATGGTGTTGAAAAACCTGAGGATGACATTTTCTGTGGGTTTTCAACTGTTTATGAGTGTATCCAATACAAAAGAGCTGCACTGGATACCACCAGTTGCTACACAGGTCTCCTTCGTTGTTGGCTCATCCAGACTTTCAGGACAAGACCCCTTCAGAAAACTATTGCCTTTGGAGGATTCACAAACGGGCTTTCTCCTGAAATGCACCCAGCCTGTAGAACACACTCCCCTCAGAACTGTGATCATTTCTCATTCCCTCTGCTTTTAGGGAGAGAATGAAGACAACTAACTCTTCCAGCTGGTATTTTGAACCTTTCCAATGTTTGTTGACTGTTATGATGAATTTAATGACTTTGTCATTGTGACATCTTAAGGGTTTTATTATACAATTTGTGTTCATTTGTTTTTAATTATGTTCCTTAATATCCTCCAGCACTATTCTTTCATGAAAATATGAGTTAACATGCAATGTTTTTAAAAAATGAAAAGTCACTGGTGCAGTGCATAAATAAGGCAGGTCAGACCTTGGATCTAGTGTTTCTACAGGGTGGAGGCTAAGTTGTTTAAGATGATGATAACTGCTCACTTCTGATAATATCCAATTTTATAGTATATGTTCTCATTTGCAGATGCAAATGAACTAATTAGGCTGGTCTACTTTTGGAAACCTATAGAATCCAAAGAGTTTCTGAATGCTTTGTGTGATATCCCAGCTAGTGCATGTAGTACCACTGTTAAGGCCCTGATCTCATGGTAGGATGATAAATGAAAACAAAGTGTGCTGCTTATCTTCCACTCCATAGTGCTTAAAGCACTCTCTGGGAATTCTACATTTTAATTATGCAGGCTACACTTTGTTTCCCACCTCCACACACCCAGCGAGCTGGGTACTAATTTATTGACCTCAAAAAGATGGAAGGGTGAGACAGCTACTTGATCTTGTGGGGATCAAACCTGGGCTATGATCAGAATCTTGACCGCAGTGCTTCACTTTAAACATGGCACTGCATGGCTGGATGAAGCTGGGGGTATCAATCTCGCGCAGCTCTGTCCTCTGGGTTTCTCTGCCAAACTACAGGCAAGACCAAGGGGGTGGGGTAGTGAAGTGGCAATAGTCTATCGCAACTCCATCTCTCTTACTAGATGTCATATTCTCCAGTTCCCTGGATTTGAATATATGTTCCTAAAGTCAGGGACAAGATAGGAATTTGCTTGGTATACTGCCCTCCCCAAGGCACAACAATTTCCCTACCTCAGCTAACTGAACTTATTACAGGGGTGGTATTGGAATCTCCCCCAGCTAATTGTGCTGGGGGACTTTAACATCCATGCTCAGGCAGCTCTGTCAGGGGATTCCGAAGACTTAATGACCTTCATGACAACCATGGGTCTATTTCAAATGGTGTCTGCCACTACTCATTCTGCAGGCCACACCTTAGACCTGGTCTTCTTTCCTGGTATGGATATTGGGAACCTTGGGGTAAAAGAACTTTCTGTAGTCCCATTGTCATGGACAGACCATTATCTGGTGCGCGTTAGGCTCTCTGGAACTCATAGCCTAGGCAGGGGTAGAAGTCAGACAAAGGCATTTTGTCCAAGAAGGTTGATGGATCCAGGTGGTTTTGTAGCTGCCCTAGGGGAGTTTCCCACCTCTTTGATGGATGAATCCTATTGAATCCTTAGTTGATCTTTGGAATGGGGAAATGAGCAAAGCCATTAACCTGATTGCCCCTAAATGTCTCCTTCTTCGAAGTACAGCCAAACTGGCTGCTTGGTTTACTGGGGAAGGCATTGGTGGAAAACCCAGAGTGAAACAGATAAAGAAAGAGCGAAAGGCCATTGGAAAGCTTATTCCAAGGCAGTGGAAGCAGCAAAGAAATCATTTTTCTCTATTACCATTCAGAGTCACCCAGCAGAGCTTTTTCCAAATAGCCAAGAGTCTGCTACATGCTGACCACAGGCGGATAACACAGATCACCCTGTAACACACTGCAAAGAATTTGCACAACACTTTACAGCCAAAATTGTACAGATTGGGCTGACCTGGATGCTGTTATGGATCTGGAGCCTATAAATAAATAATATAAATATAAATATAAATAAAACTGTCCACCTTGCCTGCCCTGTATTAATGGATGAGTTTCAGCTCCTACAGCCTGAGGGTGTTAAGTCATCAGGAGAGGCCTTTCTCTCCATCCCGCCACCTTCACAGGTGTGCATCAGAAGAACCCATGAAAGGGCCTTCTCTGTTGCTCCTCCCAGACTTTGGAACT
The DNA here is from genome assembly GCA_023846285.1 of Phrynocephalus versicolor. Classification (NCBI taxonomy): domain Eukaryota; kingdom Metazoa; phylum Chordata; class Lepidosauria; order Squamata; family Agamidae; genus Phrynocephalus; species Phrynocephalus versicolor. The sequence continues at coordinate 52,229,389 of JAHTLZ010000010.1, forward strand.
TCCGCTGGAGGCCAGGACTGCACCATCTCTCTTGTCTTTCCAGAAGCAGGCAAAGACCTTCCTCTTCAGGCAAGCTTTCACCGAATGAGCCGTCTGTGCCTTTTTGTTCACTGGCTCAAGGCGACCCCTGTGAAATTGTCATTTGACCCCCAAAGGAATCCCAACCCCCAGGTTGGAAACCACTGTACTAGAGTGTTACGAAGACGAAAAAACTATCATGAGTCAGCAATAAGGCTAAGCACTTTGATAGCCATTCAAGCTCTTGTTTCTTTATCCTTAACACTTAGTCCAGATGGGGACCATCACATAATGGTACTCCCAGCAGGGTTGATGCAGCTGGATCAATTTCTGGGAGTATAAGGCCCTGAGAAGCAAACTGGTTTCAGGTTTCATCTGTCGGGCCAATGACTTCACACTTCGATCTATTCATAGTTAACCTGATTTTAGCCCCAGATGCTTCTAGAGCAAAAAAGTCACTGGAAACTATGCTGGCATCATCTCCAAGAGTGATGTCATCAAGGTATCCTAATATTAACTCCAATTTTAAGGAGTCAAGCGACTCTTTAACAGCAAGGCAGAAATATAATGGGCCCAGGGGATCACCCTGTTGAGCCTCCTCAGCTGACACTAATGAAAACTCGCCATGTTGGAGAACGGATGGCTGCTCAAGAGAGAAGATTGCAAATAGAAGTAATTTGGGGAAATGTCTGGCAATCGCTTCCAAGATGACATCCTGACATACTGTATTGAATGCATTATGGAAGTCAGTTTTAACTAACACTTTCCCTTGTTCCTGGTTCTGCAGAAATATCCTTGCTGCTTGAACTGCCGCTTCTGCTCCTCTGGAGATTCCAAAACCAAGCTGTTGTGGCCCAAACAGCACCAAACTTGCTTCCTTTACATGGGTCCAGGCAACTTTTGCACTAAGGCACCTCCAGAGGTAGCCTACTGCAATAGGGTGACAGCCTCCATTCTTCTTGCTTATGGCGAGTAGATCTGCACCAAAAAGTATAGGTTGTACAGATGCTGGAACCTTTCCTTCAAGTAGCCTGTTGTCAAAATCTGTAAGTGCCACCGGGAGAGGTCCATCATCAGATGTTCCGATCGCTAGGTCTTTAAGATGTTGGGGCCGTAACCCCTCAGGGCTGCCTGCTGAACCATATGGAAAAGATAGAATGGCCTTCCTAACCACTACCGGTGTAGTCAAAAGCACCGGGGTATGGACTATTGGCACCTCTCACATCTCCATCTTCCAGTTTAGCTGCTGCAGCTGCTGCAAGGGATTCCTCCAAGGAGCCACTGGCTCCCCTATCTGGGATGAGACAATCCTTACTGGTTGCTGGCAAATTTAAAGGGGCTAGCTCCAAATTGACGGGTCTGCCTGACAATGTAGGTAGTTAGAGTGCACAATTGTCCTCTCCAGCAAGGTCTTGAGAGACGAAGATGTGGATAGTCGAGCAAATTCATCCAGCTGACTTCTGAAGACGGATTCTGCGTTACCTCCTGGACTAGACTCTGTTATAGAGCTGCCACTCAGTTATACAGCTGTTGTATATTTAATAAATAAATAAATAAATAAATAAGACTCCAGATGAGAAGAGAAGGAGCATAAACAGGATAGCTCCTGAGCATAATATCTGACATGTTTTCAAATTGACTCACAGTTATAAATGAAATCTTTAAGGGTTAAAACATGTAGCATGACAACTAGAGCAACAATTGAATGAGCACTGTTACACAGGCAGTGCGCAAGTGTGTCTACCATGTATAAGTGGTGGGAACAAAGGCTTGCTTTACGGCCACCATGGCACTGTCAAGGAGCTGTCCTGAAGAGCAATTCTGGGTGGGGAAGGAACTACTGTAGTTCAATGTAGATCTTCAATGAAGATGCTTGGAGTATTCAGAATTCTCCACAATTTTCTTAAATACCTTGATTATAAAATCATTTACATATATGCCTTGACTGATACTACATTGACTGCAGCTCACCAGCATGTATATTCAGTGTACCACCGAGTCTGGTCTACGATGGAGTCTTTGAAAATGTTGGTCGCCTTTTTGTTTTCTTGGCTGGTGAGATTATCATGCCAGCCACATGAAAAGAGGCAGTGGTATGTTTCTTGTTTGAGAAGCTGTTGCTGGATTCAGAGGACTTTAACCACTACCTCCCTGTACTCTTCCTGGACAAAATGTTCCAGAGAATTGTGGCTATTTAGCTTCAGCCATGCTGAAAGGAAGCTGGCTATCTTGGTCTATGTCCATGTGGCTTCAGGCTTAGATGCCAAAATGGTTTTAGTTGCACCAAAATGGTTTTGGGTGCCCTGACAGATGACTTGAGTCAGAAGTAAGGCTCCAGTAATTCTCTTAACGCTTCAGCCTTTACGCAATGCTTGGTTGACCCTATCAGAGTTGTCCATCGGAGTCCTACCACCTTCCATTCTGACTCCAATGCCTTTTAACAGCAATCTAAAGCAAGTGGGAGCCATCCTCAGAGGAAAATATGTCATAATATGCAAATGACACTCAGCCCTGTTTTTCCTTACTGTCTACATCGGGTGAGGCCAGAAAGAGCTGGATCAGCATCTGGAATGACTAATGAGTTGGCTCAGAACTAATAAACTAAAAATAAATTGTGAGTGATTTATAATTCCTAGAGTCCCTAGAAGTAGGAGTGCTACCATTTCTAGATAGGGGTTACAGTCCTCCAGAAGAAGCAACAACACAGCTGTGGAGTTTTCCTGGATTCTGCTTTGTTGCCAGTTAGACAATATTGGCTAGGAATACCTTTTCCCAAATACGGTAATTCCTGGGTAAATATGGTCTGGTCTTATGTATCCAAGTATTGAGAAACTGTTAGTTAGGCTTCTGTAACATACTCTTTGCAGGGTGGCCATTGCTAACAAGTCAAGCACTGCAGCTAGTCTAGAATACAGGAGCCAACATTTTAACAGGTTTCTTTGCAGAGGAACACCTTTTAAGGTAAAGGTTCCCCCCGCACATGCGTGCTAGTCGTGTCTGACTCTAGGGGCGGTGCTCACCTCCATATGCAAGCCAAACAGCCAGTGTTGTGCAAGTCCATAGCCACGTGGCTGGCATGGCTGCAAGGAAGCACTGTTTTACCTTCCCTCTTCTTAGAGCAGTAACTATTGATCTACTTGCATTTACATGTTTTCGAACTGCTAGGCTGGCAGGACCTGGGATTATCAGCGGGAGCTTGCTCCACTGTGTGGCACCCGGGATTCAAACTGCCGAGCTGCTGACTTTGCAGCCAACAGTTTTCAGAGCCTTAGTCCGCTAGCTCTTAAAATATCTATACTGGCTTTCTGTTAGACACCTCTCTCAAGTCAAGTTTGTACTTCCTTATTATACATTTTTCACAGCCATATGGCTACTTTTTCACCAGTCATTGGAATAATGCAGTGGTTCCCATCCTGGGGGCTGGGACCCCTTTGGGGGTTGAACGACCATTTCACAGGGGGCGCCACGAGCCGGTGAAGAAGAAGGCACAAAAGGCTTGGGTCTGAAGGAGGAGGGGGGAAGAGTGAGTTACAGCCTGATAGGTTGGAGGGGATGTCAGTCAATGGCACTGGAGGCTGTGATTGGCTGAGGGTGCCTATAGAGGGAAGTTCTCTATGGTACCTACAGCAGTGGCCTGCCAAAGAGGGCTTGTGGCCTCTTCCAAAAAAGGCAAGGGGGGGGCACCACAACATGAGGAACTGTATTAAAGAGTCGCGGCATTAAGAAGGTTGAGAACCACTGGACAAATGTTTGTTGAGCTATTTGCATTGTTATTCACCAGAGGTTGAGAATTCAATCCCCCACTGGGCCTCCTAGAAGACCTAGCCTGTGTAGCCCTGGGAAAACTGCTGGGTTTCAGAGTGCCTCCAGAAGGGATATGTGACCATAGATAACTGCATCATGGCTCAAGATTTCATGTCTCCTGGCAATCTGGGGGTGATGTGGGTGTCCTTTGCAAAGTGGCAGGTTTTCTCAGCTACGTTTGCCATAAAAAATACCAGGATGTAATCCTACTCCAGCATGTCTCCTCTATACTTTGACAAGGATTGCAGTATTGACATAGGGGGTAACACGCAGAACTGTTATCAAATCCAGGAGGGCGACCAGGATGATTGAAGGTCTGGAAGAAATGTCTTATGAGGAATGGCTTAGGGAGCTGGGAATGTTTAGCCTTTCAAAAAGAAGACTGAGAGGGGATATGATAGCTATGTTTAAATATTTGAAAGGATGTCATATTGAAGAGGGAACAAGTTTGTTTTCCATGGCTTCAGAGACTAGGACTTGGGGCAATGGTTTCAAACTACAGGAAAAGAGATTCCATTTGAACATTAGGAAGAACTTCATGACGGTTAGAGGTGTTCGGCAGTGGAATATGCTGTCATGGAGGGTGGTGGAATCTCCATCTTTTCAGGTTTTTAAGCAGAGGCTGGATGGCCATCTGTTGGAAATACTGTGATGGGGTTCCTGCATGGCAGGGGGTTGGACTGGATGGACCTTGAAGTCTCTTCCAACTCTATGATTCTATGAAATGCCGTTTGTTACTCTGGTACTGTATCTGTAATCTTTGTACTGGGATAGTGATCTCTCTGAAACATTTTGCCCCTCAGAAATAAGATGGTTAAAGGACACCTTTGCCAGCATTCACAAGCACCAAATTCAATTATGCTTTTTAAAAAGGAAAAGCTTGTGAAGATTTAGTGACTAGCAACATGAACTCTCGGAAACGAAGTCTTAACTTGAGGAAATCAAGAGCTGAATGAGTTATATCTAGCATGGAAATGAACTGGATTAAAGAGGCAGGTTTGCTGCTGCTTGGTGATTGCAGTCCAAATCCTTCAATATCCTGCCGTTCATTGGTAAGGAATAGAATGTCTCCGCAAAGTCAGATCTTTATAAGGTGACAAATCCAAACCAGGAGGTGCCTGGTGACAAGAGGGAGAAAAGAAAAGCAAGTCAGCAAAATAGGAGACTTCGAGGAAATAGGTTTCACTTCCAAGCTGCCCAACAGTGTGGGGGTAATGCATGTGTCTTGAGAAATTAAACAGAGATTTCCAATGACTGCTGTCACAACTTCTTTGACATTTTATTTTGGGAGTTCCCAAGGAGGTATTGTTCTGAGTGACATTCTAAAAAAATTGGTCAAGTGTAACCACTCCCATCAATCCAGTACTATAGAGTCAGTTGCAGAGGTCAGAGCTGTTTTCAAAAGCACAATAAAATACAGTAATCCCTTACATATCTGTCAGTGTTATGAGCCATCTAGCTGTACCCAAATTAGGGTGATCCTAACAAGTTTAGTATGTGAGATATTTAAGGAGTGGTTTCACCACTGCCACCCTTCAGGGAGTTTACATGCTCAAGGGGAGATTTGAACCCAAGTCTTCAAAACTCTAGTCTAACACTGTATCCACTTGACTATACCACACTGGCTCTTTCATGTATATCCAGATATAAGGCTTGTGCTCAGTGGCTCTTATTCAAACGTTGGGCAGCCCAGATGTTCTTGTACTATAATTCTCAGAAGCCTTTGCCATTGACTAGAATCCAAGAGCTGCAATCCAAGAACACCTGGGTTACCCAAGGTTAGGAATCACTGCTCCAAAGTAACTGGGTTTAAGATAGAGCCTGGTCATTATTGCTGCACATATTATTGTGAGTGACATAGCCATGCAATGTCCTTCAGGTAAAAGTAGATAAAGACTTAAGGTCATTTGTCTAATTCTTTGACTAGATTGGCAAATTTGGCTGTTATCTCTGCCCAATCGATTGCATAGTCAAAAGTTACAATTTGGAGTAAAACTCGTAAAACCCCATAGCCCACATAACCAACTGGTCAACTCTGAGAGTTTTGTTCCAAAAAAATTTTTTATGTTCTCAAGCTCAGAATTATCAAAACTATAAATTGTCCTTACATATCCATATCAAAAGGGTTGCAATGATTTCAAAATTTGGGTCCCCAGATGTTCTTCAACTAGAACTCTCTAAAGCCTTCACCACTAGCTGTGCTGACCAGGATTTTGGGAATTATAGTCTAAGAACATCTGGAGACCCAAGGCTGGGAACCACTGGGTTAAAATGTTGACAGAAGCAGAATGACAACTCCCCAGCTGCTTCTCCTTTCAAAGGTGACACTCAACGCCTGTCCAATCCCTCTCTTTGACAATGCCTCTGGACAAGAAAAAAGAATCTACCATTTATTTGACATTTGTTGTTTCTTTTGCAGTGGCATATAGTGATTCAGAAAGCAGCTGATATTGTCAAAACTATAAAGATCATTTGTAATCTATACCCCTGCCCCCCCAAAAAGAAAGCCACACTGCACTACCAAAAGCTAAAGTCTGCCGGGGGGGGGGGGTTGTTCAAGCTTATGTTCCCTAAAGCATTATTTAAGTTCCTCTCCATAAAGGATATTATGCGTAATAAGAGTAACTGCAAGCATGGCTTTAGAAAGTGTTTTTTTTTTTTTTTACCAGCCACTGCTAAAAGGATATTTTAGAGGTTGTGTTGCTCAATGTGTGGTTTGCTGTCTTGGCTACCTGGTATATAGTAAAGTGCATTTTTGTTGGCATCTGGCTTCAAGTCTCTATTTTAATTTATAAAAGTTGAAAAAATACAGACCTGGAAAGATTCCACTGACTACAAAAAATGTTCCTCTTGAAAACTAGTTAGCAGTTAATGATAATTCCACTTTGGGCAGGAAGGAAGGGTTTAGACTCGATGTCCCCGAGTGAATCAGGAAAATGTTAATCACAGGCATTTCTCTGTTACTCAAGACTAGTTTACAATCTGGGTTCCGATAGGAAACCCTCAAATTCCATGAAAACGTCTATGAAGGTTTCCTTAGAAGCACACTACATTTATAAATCACAGATAGCTTGGAGTGTTTAAGTGTTTTGCAGACAGGGAAAGTGATTCAAAGCCAACATGTTCTGTTACGAGTTCCCTTAAAATCAAACTGTTCTCAGTAGTGAGACAGCTGTCCCAGGGATAGACATTTTTTCTCCCCAGGCTGTTTCACACCATTTTTGCTGACATGGAGATTAAGTGAAGTCTCTGACCTGAAGTTATTCTGTGACAGCAGAACTGTAATTCAGCAGTCATTATGTAGATTTTACAAAGGAAATTAAACAGGCAAAGAAATACAGTGTTCAACATGCATTTGTCATGTATCTGTCGTGTCGTTACAGTCGTGACTGACTCTTCGTGACTCCATGTCCATGGAGTTTTCTTGGCAGGGAATACTGGAATGGTTTGCCAGAGCCTACTCTAGCCGCCTACCGCACCTGGTATTCCCTGGTGGTCTCCCAACCAAGTACATGTATCTACTACCTTCAATTCACTGAGCAAAGACCTTGTAGCCGCTATTGATGGCAGGAAACAGTACCATGCACAGTGACTTGCAGGAATACAGTTCAGGTGGATAGACAAGAGCTTGGGCCCATGCGTCATTTGGAGTCCTGGATTTTGAAGGCATACTGGTTTATCCTGAGAAATTCTGAGGGCTTGAACCCTCATAGCAGGGTTCTTTTGCTATTGACTCAAGGATGGATAATTCCCTTCAAACCTTGAAGATAAGTGGCGTTAACAGCATCATAGCATGTAGGGATAAACCCTTATTCTGAGAGAAGTTGTTACCCATGGTGCTAAGCCTAGCTTCCTCATGTACTGTAAGCAACTGTTTACACTTTATGCACCTTACCTACCTACCTATCAAATGGATCTAGGTTCTACCATGATGGGAAGGAAATTCCACTTTTTCTAAGGAAGGCACTGAAGTATCTATAGCAGGCATGTCCAACTTTGGCCCTCCAGATGTTTTGGACAGCAACTCCCACAGTCCTTTGCCATTGGCAATCTAAGCTTAAAATTCTGGGAGCTGTGGTCCAAAACATCAGGAGGGCCAAAGTTTGGACATGCCTGATCTATTATTATAGTTACCATTTGCAGTACATTTTAAGGGCATTAGAATGCAGTAATACTGTTCAGAATAAACACAAAGTAAAGCAATTACACTAATAAAATAAATAATAATTCTGTTTGTACACTATCAAAAAATCATGGGGATTGAGGGAAAGTAAATTCATAGCAATTCTTATGAAAATCTGGCACCTCACCCACTCTTCTACCAGCAAAAGCTTCTGGTTGATAACCACTTGTCTAAGTAGCCATTCTGCTCTCTGAGAAATTGGGAAGATAATTTGATACAGATGACATAAAGACATAAAGACCCAATTCATACAGACAGATCTTTCTGAGAAGAGTTTTGAATCCATGCACTCTCTCCTTTCTTTTAATAATTAGGGATTTATTGATATGGAAGTTAAGTTGAAGAACTAAATGTTTGAAAACACAGAGGTATAAAGAGCAGCATGGCAAGAATATGTACTCTTACTACTACCTTTCAGCATTTAATACATCTTTAGGAGACCCCTTTCTGATTCAAGTGGCTCTACTATTGTCAATGACAAGAATGTCAGTATACACACAAAGTAGTACAATTACAGTAATTGACAATGTAGATGTTCTGCAAAGGTTACTCACTAAGATTTATGAAAAAAGAAATATTCTATAAATGATGCAAGGGAAATCAGGTTCATTGTAATCAGTTAGAAAGAAAGTAGTCCAAGAAATGCATTTGAATTGTCAAAGTGAAAGTATGGAGCATATTGAGAAATATAGATACAGTACAGGGAATTTGATTCAATAAACAATGGGAATTTTTATTACTGTTGTACATATTATTGGATATACTGTAATCATGTAACAATGAAGTCAGACTAAAGATAATATAGAGCAGATTCCTTAATATGTTAAGAATGTAATTTAGAACAAAATCTCAAAATCTTGGAGAATGTACACTGTATGTTGGGTGCTATGCGCTCTTAACTTTGAGGTTGACACAAGCAAGAATAAGAAAGACAGAGGCATTTGAAATGTGGATTTCTCAAATAGTACTAAGCAATTGTTGAATCAAGAGGGTGACCACCAGTACTTTTCAAAAATGAATAAAAACAAAGAAAGCAGAAAACATAAGAAATGCAGAAAACTGGGAATACTTGATAAGAAACAAAAGGTCCAGCATTTTTCAACTGATATTTCATGATCAAATAAAAGTGCAGGAAGGAAAAGAATGTACAGGCTGAAGAACCTCACTGAAAGTTCTTGAAGCAACATAGTCATTGTTTAGTTTTGTTATAATAGAGAACTTGTGATTTGTACTATACTCTAATCCCGGCTGATATCCCCATTTGTGAACACATGGGCTTACACATATGAAGGTTTATTGATGAAGATAACGCCACATTTAAAAAAAAAGTTGCTTCATGCCTTCTCTTCGCTCAAGAAACAGAAGGAAAGAAGACGAGGAAATTTCTTAGGATTTGCCATGCTTCACACATCCATCAACAATCAATCCATGGCAGGTTTGGCACAATAGTTGAAACATGCCTTGTTCTGTTTTCTTTTTAACAGAATTGGTGAAATTTTCCTTTCATTTTCTTCCAGCATTCCAACAAATATGAATACCCTTTTACTTAAAATATGACATAATACTGTATTAGGACACAGTAGTCCCAGAACAGGGATGCATTTTAGAGAATGTTAAAGAACCTCACTAATGCTGAGTTTCAAAACAAAATCCATCCCACCATCATAAGACAGTTTGTAATGTTTTGCAGAAAAGTTCTGTTTTTCATATATCTTTTAATAACAGCACAGTAGTGTGAAATCCAGCATTGCACAATAAGCATGGTTGTAAATGGGTATTTATTTAACCAATAATATATACCAGTCCATACTGTTTTGTTTAAATCTGGAACACAAACAAAATACAGAGCTGGCCCAATGTTTAAGTTTGTGACTTTCTGATCAACATTGTTGTATACCACTACCTGCCTATTGATCTGCATGTAACATGCGTTGGTAAAAGCAGTGTACGCGCTTCTCTCGGGCGGCCCCCCCCCCTTGCACATACAAGATTGTTGGGAGTATAAATGAACACTGTTATAGTGTGAAAAAAGAAAAACAAACACATCCTATATTGCTTCCATAATTAGGGTTGCTCAAAAAAACAGAATTAACTAATCATCATTTAAACATTAATTTTCTAATAATAAGTACAGTGACTATATCCTATAAAATGGACAGAATTAAATGTGCATACTGTAAAAGTGGATGAGTCAGAAACAAGGAAGTAAGATAATAAAATGTAAATGAGCGGGAAATTATAAAATGCATAAAGCTCCACTCCCTAAGGGAACAGCTGTGTATGCTAATCCCTCCTGGGCTGCTCCTTTTGGATCTCCCTTCCTTCCTTCCTCCGGCCCTCTCTAATAGCTCCCTTGTTCCTCATGGACAAAACTAGCCCTTTGTGGCTCCTCTCAGAACAACATTAAAAACAGGAATAGGGAAATTGTAAACAGGAGGCTTTTGGCCTACAGGCCAAGGCACACACAGGCCTCTGAGGCCTACTTCATGCTAAGCAAAGAAACAGATCTTTGTTGCTAAAGGGATTAGGGCTGCAGGATTTCTGAGGCACTGTTAAGGCATTCAGCTGGCCTGAAGTAGGGGCTTTGTAAAGAGATACCTCCATTATATATCTGTGAGCGGAAATCATTCCTACTCTTTATGCAATCTGAGTAATGTGATATTGTTGGACTACTGAGTGACTCTGGTGAAGCAGGGCCCTCTCTACTGGAATAGAACATTTCTGAGCAGTTAAATGGATGGCCATATAATTATCTTAACTGACTTAGATTTTTAAAAAGGAAGAAATAGGAGCCTGTCATTAGTTCTTAAGTAATGTTCTGCAGAGCAATTTGGGAGGCGATTAACACAGCAAGTTTTATCGTGAGAGTCAGAAAAGTTAAAATCAGCCTAAACCTTAATTAAAGTACAGGCGGTTATGACCCACAAATTGGCAATGAAATTTATTAGTCAGGATTAGGCCAGCAGCCATCTCTGAGCTATACAGTTATCTGACTCCTGGATATGCCTCGTGTTTGAGTGAATTTGTTTGCCTGTCTGTACAATACATTGGAAGGAGAAAAATAATAAACACTGCTGAGTGATTCTGTCGCTCACTCTCATAGTTTTTACTATCTGAAAATCTCCCAAATTATCTGAATTAACTCCAAAATTTCCATTCCTGCTGATTCAACAAACATTTAGCAACATTTGTTCAAGAGATCAGCTGCATTTTCCATATTCACTAATGTAAAAATCTAAGTCTGTTGCAGTTTCCAAGTCATAAATTTCATGTAAAGTACGAATTGGGTGTAGAGAGTGTATGAAAGGAAGATGATGAATGATGTCTTCCCTTTGGTTAGCTAGACTAATTTACGTCAGCCTTGTTCTGAGTTTTAGCTATCTATCCTTTTTTCCACATATTTCAGCTCCTTTTCACATAAGATTGCAATATCCCACTTCTAGATAGCCTAATTTGCATCTAGATAGCCTAATTTGCATATTATGCATTTAATTATTATTAGGCAGACTTATTTGCATATCATGCACATTAAGACTAATGTTTCCATATTGTGCCTGTTAAGCATATCAATTGTTGTCCTGCTTTTCTCCCATTGTGTTTCAGCCATGTGAGCACTCACATCGTAACCACTGCTCTGAAAGAGCCAGTTGAGTGTAATGGTTAGTCTTAGACTCCAGGGAGATCCATGTTCACATCCCAATTTAGTCATAAATAGAGAAGGGCATTTTCATTTCGGAAGTGGTTCATTTCCAAAACAAACTGCGGGAGCCCAGCTGGCTCACAAACTTTACTTGTTGTCCCTGAGAGAAGAGAGGAATGTGGACATTATAGTTGTTGTGAGTCTTCCGGGCTGTTTGGCCATGTTCTAGAAGTTTTTCTTCCTGACCTTTAACCAGACTCTGTGGCTGGCATCTTCAGAGGGCAAGGACTCAGGAAACTAGGAGTTCTCTCTGTGCTCTGGGGTATAGAGTGAGCGAGACTGGGGTTTTTTAAGTTGTGGGAAAGAGGAAACTTGTCCTATGCAGGAGAATAGGTGTTAGTTTTTGTATTGTGATGAAGGGATTAAGAAGTTTCAATGTAATCAGGGGTAGCAACGATCCTTCTGCGTAGGTGGTGTGTGTCGTTAACTGTCCAATGTGAACTGATCACTGTTGCTTGTGGATGGGTTGGAATCACTGAATTTTTAACTTCCGCAACCCCCACCTCCAGAGTTCCAAAGGGACCTGACCTGAATTCATCATATAAATTTTATTGCGTGGCTCACAGAGCCATTGCAAAGTGCATCGAGTAAAAACAGTACAATAAAAATATCAATAAAATAACAATACAAATAGATAAAAGGGGGGCTGGGGGTACAGAAACCTAGATATCAATTTGACTGTTAGAAGTAGTTAAAACAACTTTCATTTTAATAAGTAAAGAACAGAACCTTGCCATTCGAAACGTAACAAATGTATCTCTATCACAGAGTAAGATTTTTAGCTTTTCTTCATCAGATCTACCAGGATATTTTTCTAAGATGAATTTCAAAAGTATTTCACGATGGATTCCAAATAGTGGGCAATAAAGCACAGCATGTGCCAAGTTCTCAACGGATTTATTATCACAAGAGCAGACTCTCTTATGGTATGGGGATTGTGTATAACGGCCCTTTAGATTGGCAAGTGGTAGCATATCAAGACAAGCCCGAGTAAATGCTTTTCTATGTTCAAAGTTCGTTAAATCGGCAAAATAAGATGGGCAATTTAGAGGCTTAGGTGTAATGTTCTTATAAAAAGGGCTGTTTTTAGAGTGCTAAGCGAACCTATATCTGTTTGAACACAGAGGTCAGATAATCTTTGCTTTACTAAGCGTTTAGCTTCTGACAATCCAAGGTGTCTCACATGCTCTTGGGAAGAACCAAGTTTGGCCACTAGATTCAGTACAAAAAATTTCCACGATCCAGAATTCATCTCCCCATAGGATGATGTTAAAAATTCAGAGCGGGTAATAAACAAGATTTTCAGCCAATAATTAATTATTGATTTGTTAATTAGTGTTGTTATTGACATTAATGCCAATTCTAATCTGACTAGTGCAGAAGGAGTTGATGGAGGTGCTGCCAACAATAGACGGGCAAATTTATTTTGGGTTACTTCAAGGGGGTATAAGTTTCCCATTCCCCATACTTCAGCACCGTACAAAATCTGGGGAAGTAGCTTGGTTTTATAAATTTCACAGATGGGAGGAATCAGGAGGCCTCCTTTGGTCCTACAGAATCTTAGTAATCCAAACATGGCCTTCTCAAATTTCTGTTTTGCAAAGTCAATCTCTGAAGCCCAGGAGCCTGACTGATGGAACATCACACCTAAGTATTTGAAATGGGTTACCTGTTCCAGTATTCTCCCATCCATCATCCATTTATGAACTTGAGGGAGAAGTACACTTAATGGATGTTTGTTGGTTGGTTTTTAGCCCTGAGGCATGGTGGTAATTTTGGGAGAGTGGTTATTATGGAACAAGACGTTAATCACACTTACCTTTGTGCAGTCCTGAAATGGATTGGGGGCCCATATGCTTACTTGCAAATAAAAAGGAACAAAAAAGGTCAACTGCAGGCTGCACATTTAACATAGCATGAGGTTAAGCCCATACTGTCTCCTAGATAGCCCCTGATCCAAGCAAGGGAAGCACTCAAAGCAGTGAGGTTAGGTACTCCTCTTGGATGGACCACAGCGAGTCATGAGTGCAGCCTTCTGTTCAGACATAACAGAGTCATTGGATACAGTGCCAGTATATAGAGTTATATATTTAATAAAATAATCAAAAACCAATGACTTCCACAGCAGTGAATGCCCAAATATACAGTTCTGTATATGCTAAAACTAAACCATTAAGCCACAGATGAGATGAATATTTTGGAACAAGTAATGGGGAAGGTTTAAATGTCCTCTTCCTGTACATGCTGGACATAACCTAGGCTGGGCCCCATTCAGTTACTTCTGAATTAAAGGATTACTTGGAAATTTAAGAGGGGGATTCCGGGAGTGAGGGGGAAGAGAAGGCTGGTGGTTTGCTGGTGCAGATGAGTATAGCTTTACAACTGCTCTCTCAGCCGCATAACCCTGTAGGTGAGAAAAGGGTAATGTTTGGCCCTCCAGGTTTTGCTGGACTGCTGTTCCCATCATTCCTGAGTGCAGGCTAAGCTGATCAGGGCTGATGGGAGCTGAGGTCCAACAACATCTGGAGGGCTACATCTTCTCCTCCCCAGTCTTAATTAATAATGCTGTGCACAGGGTGCGACAATAATGAAAATTAAATTTCTGACAGCTCCTCCCGAAACTGGGTTCATGAAAACCTAAGACCTCATGCAGCAAGACAAAGCACAAAATGGTGTGCCATTCAAGCAGTCCTTCTGTACTGAGCTAGATTTCATTCAAGCTGATTTGTTTGAACTCTGTCAGCCACCTTGAGGCTTCTTCAGGGGGAAATGGTGGCCTATAGTAAATGAGACTGACTGACTGACTGAATAAATAAACAAACGTAAATCAGTAAAACTTCAGCATTTGTATCTGGATGAAATGCTGCAATCAGCTTGACAAAGCAAATCTATTGTCGTGTCATTTTTTTAACAAGTGCAAAATTCTGCATAACTGGAATAACACGTCTCCTTCCCTTCCCTCGGGTTGTGCTTTAATGAGTACTGTAAAATTTTTCACTGGTAAGCTGAAAGCCATTCATTTTCATTTGCTCCCAACACCCCACACCCCACCTCCCACCTCCACAGCCCCACTTCTGCCCTGTCTTTTTAGATCATAAGCCTGAGGGCTGGGCCTGTCTTATTTTTTATTGATCTATACTCGAGGAGCTTTTCTGAGTGGAGAAGGGAGTATAAATAGGGTAGCCAAATCAGAAGCATCTTATTCCCTGAGATTTCAGCGTCTGAAACTATAAGTAGAGATTTTTAAGCACATCTGATCTCGCCTGATTTCAGAAGCTAAGCAAGGTCAGCCCTGGTTAGTACTTGGATGGGAGACCACCAGGGAATACCTGGAGCTGTAGGCGCCTGGAGTACGAACTAGCAAGCCACTCCAGTATTCCTGCCAAGAAAATTCCATGGGCATGGGGTCACAAAGAGTCGATAACGACTATAATGACACAACACACACGCGCGCGCACACACACACACAAGGCAAGAGTTAGGAGAGCAGAAGATTTCGGACTGCTTGTTGTTTCTCTGAAGCTTTGCCTTACTATTGCCACCAGGACCTACGCAACAACAAGGCAGATGATTAGCCGAGTTGGTGCTCCATTGCCTGCCTGCCTTACTCCAACAAGTGTCACCATGGGACAAATGTTGACTCATGCAAATACCCAGAGGGAGGTGTGAGCTCAGGGAGAGCTGCCAAACGCCTGCACTCACCATGCCATTTGGAGCAAGACACACACAACAACATGTCTGTGAGTTGGCAAATAGTCCTACAGCAAGAGCCAGAGCAATTACAACAATAACAGCTGAAGCCGAGGCACAGAATAAAGTGATTAGAAGAGGGTACCAGTTAGCAGAGGCTGGAATTCTAAGGAGGCTATATTCCTGTCATTCCTCATGAAATCACTACAAGCAAGAAAAGTGGGGGGGGGGGAGAAAGGAGGGGAAAACCTACAGAGTAGGGAGGGTTTGTTTTCCTTGCATTGATTATACAGTAATAGAAAGACTTTGCTGTGAACGCTTTCAGTTTTTGGCATTGAAAGTGTTACCGAAAACACACCATCAAGATCCTTTGAGGCTTTTTAGACTCTTTCTCTTCTCTCTCTCCCTCTCTCTCCCCCCCTCTCTCCCCATCTCCCTTTGATTTTTTTAATTCCCCTCCTTTCTTAATGTCCTTTGAACTTTTAAAAAGGCACTTTGAAGACATGTCATAAAACAGTTTTTTTTAAGATGCATGATCTTCCCTTTGATGATCTTGCTATTTCATATGAACCTCAACCTCAACAGGATGTGAAAACTAGAACTGAAAGCTGATAGCAACAGAAGAAATAGGAGGGGAAAAACAAACAAAAAAAACCCTTGGCTATCTTATTTGTCAATAAGAAGAGAAGCACAATACACAAGCTTTATTCCCATCACAACTACCTCTGGAGGAGGAACAATTGCAGCCTGCTTCTGCTCATAAAAATTGACTATATCATCTGTGCAACTTCTATTCTGTTTGAGCCACTGTAGTCTTTACAGTAGCTTTACAGGCTTTTAGCAAAGAGTGCCTTTCCCAGATCTGCTACATAGGTTCCTCTGAGCAGGACATACTAGGAAATGACCTTAGTTCGCCCCCCCATCACACCAAACAGGCATCTAAACTCAAAATCAACAAAAATGGAACCTCTTAAAAGTCGCTTTAACACAAGCACAGTTCCATAAAGCTACCTCCTGTGTCTTTTAGGAGGTTTAATAGAAACTGTGTGGATGAAAGGTTCTTTATCAGAACTGCAGTGTTGGGGAAAGGGAATTTAATGCTTTCCCCAATATGGTTTTCATAAAGATCACCTCCCAATTGCTACTTGTCCTTTGCAAATCTATATGATACTTGTATATTTTGCTCTCCAAGAGACAGTCAGGAACAGACAGATGGGGAATACTTAATTCTTTCTCCCTCCCTCCTTCCCCAGACTTGATAGTCCTACCACCACCTGCAGCTTCCATTAAGGTTTGGAAAACCACAAGAAATCAGTCCATCTCTAGCTCCCGCATCTAGTCTGGTGCAAATGCCATGTTTTTCAGAAATGTAAGTGATTGTTATGCCCGGAAAAGCACTTTGTGCTGGTCCTGATGTTGCTTTCTCTCTATATAGAATTTTTTAAATTGGGGATTTCTAGCTTCTGCTCTGGCAGAATTCCTTTGCCTTTAAAACGTGCAGAACAGTCACAGGATGGGTGGCGCTTTATCCAGTACGAAAATGCAGTTTGAAGAGCAATGCTTCAAGTCAAATTTCATCATGTTTTGAAAGGTGAACAAATCCATGAAAGCAACTAGCATTCCACCTATTAGATTATGTCCCAAACAGTGAAATTCGGCATTAAAGGTAGGAGAGAGGCACCACATACTCACCTAGACATCCAGATCAGTATACCTTCCTATGCAGACTCTTCTGTTTTATTGCAATGGAAATCTTTGGCAGTTGTTTAGACATCTTTATATGCCTACCTGAGGAGACTTGTCATTTATCCATACAAATATCCTGTGTCAGTAATAGGGACATCGTGATATTTTATTTAAGTTTTAAAATGCCCTTTCTTCCAATGGAGGACTTAAGGTAGCTAACATTTTGGGTGCCAGGATCAATTCAGTGTTAACACAGATAAAGTTAAACATCTATTCTGGCCCCTATTGTTCAGTTCTCTCCAGGAAGGAACTACAATTCACCAATTCCCTTGAAAATCTGTCTATACTTCTGCAGAAAGCAAGTTTCAGTTTGGCCCCAAGCCACAAAACCACCAGTGATCATAGGATCAATGCTGCGAGATCAGAGATGTCCATCTGTATGGTTTTTACAAAATGGAAGACATACAAATGGTACATAGTAACATTAAGCTAAAGCAAAACAAGTTTTACATTGGATGAAATATTTATCCAAGTTCCACTTTCCATAGGAAACTGAAAAAAATATTTAAAGATATATCTGCAGAACCTATATACAGTACTATATTCATGGTGGCAAATGGCAGATTTCTTTAGATAGTAGCTGAAATCCTATTTGTTTTTAGGCAGTGTGTATGATGGAAAGCATGGGTAGATGTAACAAAAGTAAAGTTGTAACAAAAGTAAAGTTGTACAGCAAAAAAAATCTGCATTTGTTTGTGCGTCAGGGCCATTTCAATACAAATAATATTTAAATATTTATTATGGTTCCGTACAGTTATTTTAATGCATTTTTGTTTCTGCCTTTCAGGAAGGAATTGCAGACAAAGGGAAATGAATGAACTGGCTGGTTCCTCGTTCTCATTCTTTTTTTCTTTTCTTTTCTTTTTGTCTTGTCAGTGGCCTCTAGCAGTGGTGGTTTTAACCACTCTCCCCTCTCTACCCCACCCTCCAGGGAAGAACAATTTAAAAATATTAAATGCAACCATCCGTTAACCTTTCTCTTTCTTTCTTTCTTTCTTTCTTTCTTTCTTTCTTTCTTTCTTTCTTTCTTTCTTTCTTTCCTTCTTCCTTCCTTCCTTCCTTCCTTCCTTCCTTCCTTCCTTCCTTCCTTCGTTTGTTTGTTTAAATTTGTCATTACCCATCTCCCTAGAGGGGAACTCTGGGCAATTTACAATATAAAACACAACAAAACAATAAATATTAAAAATTATAAACATCTAAAACTGACTGTGTACATATAATTATTGGGGTAAGCAGTGAGGCTTTAAAAAGATGAACACTATGATGTTAGTCATTATTATTGGGACTCTTCCCCACATGTGACTCAGCTCCTTTGCAGGAAGAGTGTGCTTCCAGCTGAGATTGCTGAGGTGAATATTCTGAAAACACCTACAGAAGAAGTGATTATTTTCATACTACATCATTGCCTTTTCTGCGTTATTGCTTTTCTTTTGAGGAAACTAGCTCATGTTTTTCTGCTCTTTGGTATGTGGTGACTCTAAGATACAACCTTAAAGGAAATTACTTTATGCTTTTTGTACTTTTGGTATATCCTGGATTTAATGACGCAGTTTTAAGAGCAGCGTTGGAGAAGCTGTTTGTTAAAGAAAACTTTTTGACCTTGAAAACAAAGGCTTAAAGATAGCTATTCCTTGCCTCTAGGACTTTAATTCAGTCATCTTTTCTATACCTCTTCCTTTTGGAAATTAAATAGCATAAACTATAATTACAAGCAACTTTAACTTTTTGTTGTGAGCCATAAGAACACAATGGATTGAAAAAAATATTTCAGAAGAGGAATTTGCAAATATACTTTTATCTGGATTACAAAGAATAATAGATATCTTGATTCCAACCTCTAAAGATAAAGAAATTTCCAGTCCTGATTAAGTAATAGAAGTAGAGCAGACACCAGAATCCAATCTACAGATGACAACAGCAGGATCTATCCAAGCTATACCCCAACACAAACTCTTGGATAACATTGATCCCTGGGAAAAACTGAAATTAGCTTGAATCAAGAGGTTATTCCAGAACAAAGAGTAGATCTCAACATGAAGACAAATTTGACAAGAATGGTGCAGGCTAAGCCCTTAGATATGCCAAGTCCACGGAATATGACAAGCACATTTGTTTTACTCAATATGGGTAGTTGGGTACCAAAAAGAGGAAAATGTGGGACTTTTTCAGTAGCAGAGTGGTCATCAAGGTTAATATCAAGATAACACAACAACTCATGAAGTTAATGGATTTGGCAAGGGAAAAGCCACTTGTGAAGATAACGGGCTTGGCAGGAAAAGGGAGAATTTTTAAAAAGAATTTTTGGTTCAGTGAATTTATTACATAAAAATGATTGTCCAAGGCTACTAGTTAATTGGTATGATGTGGGAAATGGAAAATGGAAATGTGAAGACAAACATGATATATAAATAAATGTTAATCTCTTAGATTTTTAGAAGAATAGTGGCAGTTAGGGATAGATAAGAATTTCTATGTATAAAGTGAAACATATAGACCAGGAGATAGTTCTTTTATAATAGACATAAAGTATTAACTTGAATTAGAGATGATTGCTGAAATTAGGCACTCATTGGAAAAATAGGTAAATGTACTGTGGATGATATATAGTTAGTCAAATCTATTCTAAATTGCTTAACATTGAAGAGCTAAACAGCGAGATTGAATAGATTGCTAATATGAGATAGGCTATATTCTTTGTATTAAAAATAGATGTAAGAGTATGGATGAGATAGTAAGGAAATTAAGTATGAAAGTATGCTCATTTAAGATGGGAAAGGAGATATGGATTATATTGGGCTCAATGTTGGGGAAAACCTGTGATGGAATCAATAACACGACAGGAGACAAGCAATATATTTGTTTTATGCAATTTAGTGTAGAAAATAAATTTTAAAAGTTTTTAAAAAAAGATCACCAGGGGGAGCATGCTGGAATAGGCTTCTTTGATTGCCAGTGCCTCCTTCCACGATGGGATTTTTCCCAGTCAGATGAAGGACATTGTGGTTAAGCCGATTCTTTAGAAACCTGGCTTGGTTGCAAATGATATGTCCAACTATCATCCAATAGCCAATGTTCCCTTTTTGGGCAAGGTGGTGGAGCGGGTTGCTGCCGTGCAGCTCCAGTAGTTCCTGGAGGAAGATCTTGTCCTGGATCCCTTCCAATCCAGTACGCTGATGACAAACAACTCTATCTCTCCTTTTCCACCTCTCCAGTGGAGGTTGTCCAGACCCTTGATCACTGCCTGGTTGCAGTTATGGAGTGGACTAGGACTAACAGGCTCATACTCAACCCCCCCTTCCCATTCTGGGTGGGACTGTCCTACAGCTGGTAGAAAAAGTGAGGAGTCTTGGTGTTGTCTTGGGCCCGGCGTTGTCCCTGGAGTCCTAGGTGGCAGCTGTGTCCAAGTTGGCCTTCTATCAATTTAGGCTTATCAACCAGATTCACTTGTACCTTGATGGGGACTCCCTGAGCATGGTTGTGCAGGCGCTGGTCATCTTGAGGATAGATTACTGTAACACTCTCTACATGGGGCTTCCCTTGACCCTTTTCCAGCGACAGCAGCAGGTGCAGAATGCAGCAGCCAAGCTAGTTGGTTGGTGCGGGCAGATTTTACAGCATCACCCCAATTCTGGCTTGGGTTATCCATTGCCTCCCAAATAAGGTTCTATGTGTTGGATTTGGTTTACAAAACCCTCCATGGCTTGGGACCTGAGTATCTGGCAGAGTGGATCATCCAAAGGTCACAGCTGGCCCGGCACACCAGAGCGTCACTGGCTCTCTTGCTTCAGGGGGCAACCCCCAGAGAGGCCTGTAAGGTCTCCACCCATAATCGGACTTTCTCAGTGGCCAGCCTGGTTATGTGGAAGAAATTGCCATCCAAAATTCACGAAGCAGAGTCCTTAACAGCATTTTAAAAATCATTAAAAACCTGACTTTTAAAAGATGCATTTGGTGATCGTCAATATCTTTGTTTCCCCTGTGTTTTGTTGCTTTTTCTTCTATTTTAATGCCTTTGCCTCTTGCTGGGCTCTTTTGTTTTTTATTGTTTTGTCATTAACTTGTTTATTGATTTTAAATTGTTGTTTGCTTATTTGTTGGCTTCTTGTTAACCGCCCAGAGTTCCTGTGGGAAAGTCGGTGCAATTTAGAAATGCAAAAATAAATAAATAAATTTGTTGCAACATCTTCCCCCCTCCCCCATTATTTTTCACTCAGTGTTTTCTTGGAGGGGCAGGAGGTGTTTGTAAAATGAATAAAAGCAACTCCTCCTAAATTAAGTGCCTATCTTTGGGTTCAGGCTGGGTAGTACAGCCCCAGCAGAGTCACAGCTGAGGAGAAAAGGGGGGAGTTACATCCCTTCCATCTCTCCAAACCTAACCCCAATGTTTCTGCCTTATGCTGCTACTGCTGCTACAAGCTTGCCACACCTTACCACTTCCTTACTTGTGAGTAAACCAGGTAAATCATACTCATGAGTAAACTGGTGATCCAAAGACCTGTCTGGACATTTCTCGTAGGAGAACAAACACCTCCACTGTAGTATCTCTCAAGTGAAAGATAAGATAGACTGTAGTGGAGATAAGAACATTTAAAAAAAAAGATAAAAGGACACAAACAGTAAAAACTGAGTCATATACTATAATGCACTTATAAATACACTATTCTTATACCATCTTTCACTTTATAGTTTCCCTCCACCTAGTGGCACCCCCCCCCCACACACACACACACTTTGGGGCCAGGTTCCAAAACTTGATTTTTTGCAGTTCATGCCACCCCATGTCTCTTTAGCAGTACAATGATATCTTCTTTTGGCATATACACCCTCCCTTTATACAGGACATGTTCCAAAAATTGATTTCCATATTTCCTTAAAATCATTATTCTTTAGCATACCTCTCCTAATTTTCATATCACAAGTCAATTTATCATTAATTGCTATGTTCCACTTTTCTCTATACTGTACCATTTTTTCATGTTAATCTGATGATCACATTTCTAGTTCTTCACAAATAGTAGCCTTGTCACATTATGATAATTAGCTCCTTTTTTCTTTCTCTTTATATACTTGTCATTCAAAAGCAATTCATGGAGTTGACTGTATCTCCATTCCCATCATGTCATCTTTTACATTAAAAATCATACTCCATTCCTTCTTTCTTTTTTCACAAGACCACCACATATGTGTATATGTCCCTTTCTTTTTCATATACTTCCAGCATAGAGCTAATAAGTTTTTATTTATTAGATTTAGTTTATGTGTGTGTGTTGTGTCGTTACAGTTGTGACCGACTCTTCGTGACTCCATGTCCATGGAGTTTTCTTGGCAGGAATACTGGAGTGGCTTGACACTTCCTACTCCAGGTGCCTACAGCCGCAGGTATTCCCTGGTGGTCTCCCATCCAAGTACTAACCAGAGGCGACCCTGCTTAGCTTTCGAAATCAGGCAAGATCGGATGTGCTTAGGGAATTAAGCAGCTCTTAGATTTAGTTTACCGGGGGTTAAATACAATTTCCATATTACCTTGTTACAATTTTCTTTAATTCTTACTGATATGTTTTTATTATTCATTTACTCCATCTCTTGTTTCATTCTTCCTTTTTCAAAGAACCTTTTAAACATAAACAGGCCCTGAAGCCTTTGATTTAACCTTTCAAAGAGAAGGCAAACAAGAATCAAGTATATAAAGCACTGAATTGGGGATGGAGAAAGATTCCCACAGCATAATACATGCACATTTTTTGTGCCCACAATTGTCTGCTTCAGTGGCAGCACATAAACAGAAAAAGGAATCTAGGTGCAGTGAATGGGGCATCCTTCTGTACAACCAAACAAGGCAAATGGAGAAGGACCTACACAACAACACAAACAGAGAAGAGATTGAAACAAATAGGGGGAAACTGAAGAAAACGCAACAAGGATGCACCTCAGTTTCTACCCAGACAGCAGGGGAAAAAAGAGGTGGAGAAATTATAAAGAAGATAGATAATTTAAATGGTGAACGGTTGGGTAAACATTCTGGTAGTACTCTTCCAGATTATCCTGGTTAACTCTCAGTGAATCAGGAAGCCAGAATTTATAAGCAGGAAGGCTCAGGGGAAATGAATTATCAAGTACCAAAAGGGAAGGATGAGCACAGGGGAAGTGTGTCGAAGATTGCAGAATCTTGAAGTCTCCAGGTTATCACTTGTCAAAAATAAATATGGGGAACAAAAGAAGAAATTGCAAGCGCCAGGAGTCTTCTTCCAGCTACATAGATCATTGGCTTTAAATTTAGTGGAAGATGAGAAGGGACACAATGACCAATTACTTCACTCCTGAAGAGTGGAAGCTTAGCTGATGGCCTTCCCATTCCCGAATAATTGCACAATAACTTATGAGGACCCTGACTTGCCTCAACAGAGATCATTAGGTGAGTAGTATGAACAAAGTGGGGGATGCATTATTAGTGGGCTGTCCTATGAATTTGTTGCTGCTGCTGCTGCTGCTGCTGCTGCTGCTGCTGCTGCTGCTGCTGTTGTTGTTGTTGTTGTTGTTGTTTGGTTTGTTTGTTTTCTCATTTTGTGAAGACAGTGATTCCCTACTCTGCAGAGAGGTTCTCTGAAACCATATTTTCTTGCAATTTTTGCCAGATTCAGGTTTCTCCCATAGTTGTACTATGGGATCCACAAGGCTCTCTCTTCTTGCCCATGCTTTTAGACATCCACAGGAAACTGGAGAGGTCGTTCAGGTGTTTGGGGTGAGGTGCCATCAATATGCTGACAACACCCAGAACTATCATTCTTCTTCATCAAGATTCAGGTGAAGCAATGGAATTTCTGAACCGGTGCCTAGAATCAGTCGTGGGCTGGACTACAGCCAATAGACTGAAACTTAATCCTGACAAGATGGAATTTCTGTATATAAGCAGTTTGTATATTTAAAGAAATGGCATTCAGCCTGTTCTGGATGGGTTGCAATCAAAGTGTAGATGAAGTTTCATCACAATAGCCCCAGGTAGTCCCAGTGTCAATGAGTGTCTTTCATTCGCTTAGGCTATTGTGCCAGCTGTGGCCTCCCTAAAGAGGTATAACTTGGCAAGATAACCTAATAGCATCTAGGATCGACTCCTGTAATGTGTTGTACATGGGACTACATAAATACTGTTTGATGAATGTAACAGACCTCAATATAGTTGCCAGGCTGTATGGCCAGTGGCTAAAGAAGAACCATTCAAACCAGCATTCTGTACTCATAGGGGCCAATTAAATGCCCACTGGAATTCCACATGCAGACTATGAGTGTAGTATGTGGCCCTCATTATATTCCCTCAAACCTGTTCATCGGGGCATGTTGTCTTTGAGTATGGAGGCAACATATCTCACCAGTTTTAAAAGGATGTCAATATCTTCCAGTGGACAATGTGAAGTGCTCATGCCCAATCTGAAAGCCTAATATGGTTTGAGACCTACAGTAGGTACCTGAAAGATGTCACTTCCTACACCAATCTGCTCAAGCACTGTGGTCATTTTGGAGACTGTCGTCCAAGTGCAGCTGGAGACAGAGAGAGAGCGAGAGAGCGAGAGAGAGCGAGCGCATTATCGTTCTGCCCTCTAGCCATGCTCATAATTCCTATTTCACAGTGCAGAGAGGTCTAATTAGGGACTCCTTGCTTTTCCTGAGGAGAAATAAACTTTCTTCACAGCTAATGTCAACAAAAAGGACTATCTGAATCTCCTTGTTCCCTCTCCTAAAATACAAACTGCTTTTCAAGGATTAAACCAAGCTTAACTAATACAACATCCCTTTGCATTGTTTTCTGTGGCTGTCTTCTCAAACCCACCCACCTCCCCATCTGTCATCAAGCTCCCAGTTTCAGAGCACTACTGTCAGTCTAATTTAGATTGAAAGTATCTCACAGTGGGGCCTCTTCCCCTTTACACTTTAGATCTTCTACCCAGTTTGCTCAGCACAATAAAAGGTGCAATAGAAGTAAGAGATAAAATGATCATGAGGAGGAAGTGGCAACAGCAGGCTTGGTAGAAAGGATGCAGTAGCCAGGTGGGAAATTATGTAATAATTACAGGAAAACTTCCCCAGCAACATGTGTAATGAACGAGCACTTCACATAATCTTGTTTCCTGGCAACTGAAGAAAATGCAGAATGCCTGTGGGGCTGACTCACATTACTGATATCTTGCTTAAAACGGACCTGGATGGCTGGGGTGCTAGACCTTTCTGACTGTGTCTGGTCCACAGAGTAAGCCCACCAAAAGCAAAACAAAGCAAAAACAAAACAAACAGTACAAAACAAACAAACAATCAGATGTTGTAAAGTCAGGGAATAAATAAGCCATCCTCCTCTCAATTAAAACTGTTACAGATGAAGTATCAGCAAATATGCCTAGGTGAAAAAGTAAATCAGGCACTTGGAAGGTTTAATAGTTGTATAGTATAGATAATCTTACCTGGTATCGTCGTAGGAGCCCTGCCCTCTTTCTGGCTACCATCTCAGCAACTCAGTGCCTTTATTCTACAACCTAGCCCAATGTTTGGCTATTCGGAAGTAAGCCATCCAAATTCAATGAAACTGAATCCTAAGGAAGTACGCATGACATGACACCCTGCCAGTCTATGTATTAAAGTAGCCCGAATAATCCGATGAACAATAGCACAGAGGGCTAAATCCAGTTGTTAGTTTCAACTCGATGAGACCCACTAAGGGATTGAAATTTACACACAAGTTGACATAACAAGTCCCATTCTTTCACTGGGTCTGCTTTAGTTGGAAGTATTCGATTAAGCCTATAATGATAAAATAAAACGTGGGTGCTTATTGTACACTACGCTAGCTACAGACCTACCTGTGTATTTTATAGCACAATCACAATTTCAGTTACCACTTTAATGTCCAGCAAGGCTCTTGTGTCATTTAACAGTTCTATGACAAGCTGAAATCTGGAAGCCAAGGCTTTTCTCCTTACTGTGAGGAAAGACTTGAGCTGTTAAATTGCTGGATGGTTACACAGCTGCTAAAATACTAAAGAACTCTGCCAGATTTTTTAAAAATCGTTTTGAACTGAAACACCACAAAAAAGATGAAGTCAGCTGTGATACAGGCCCACGAGCCTCTCTCTCTCATAATCAAACTTCCTGTCTGATGAGCCTAGCCTTCTCATAACTTTCCAGCATCTAATTAGGCAACATTACCAGCAAGAGCTCCTGCTGTTCTCTTTGGCAAACAGACTGTGACTTATTATATGAGAAACAGAAATTGTCCAGTGCTTTTTTTTTGTACCATACGATTACATCTTCATGTCAAGCAAGATTAGGTGCTTGGTTTTTTTCCAATTTTTATTTATTTATTTATTTTTATAAGACTTACAAACAAATAACAATACAAGTGCATCCCCACCCCCCGGGACCATCCTGTTCTTCCATGAGTTTTTCTTTGTTACTCCATTTTCTGTTGTTCTAGTATTCTGTGCTTGTGACCTTCATTATGGAGGTGATACAGCTTGGAAAGATGGCAATTTCCACTATCCATGGAAGAGATCAGTGAAAGGCATTCTTAAGCTAGGCAAGCCCTCTTGCACTCAGGTCTGTGGGTAATAAGCTATTGGAAAGCATGAAAAGGCTTGGTGGAATTCCAGACCTTGAACACCCACATCATAGGATACCAGCTAATTCATAAAATACACAATCCAAGATAACTTTAATTGAATCTCCCATTCTTATCCGTGGTTCAAATGATGACCTACATTACTGCTGCTGCTACTGCTACTACTACTTACTACTACTACTACTTCTACCAACTAGTGCAAGGATTGATTTATTTGCCTTGGAAAAAATAATATAGAAATAGAATGAAAGCAAAAACTAAGCAGGGAAACATGATTTAGTCCTGTTGTTCATAAGTTCAAAAACTCTAGATCAAATTACTCCTGCTCCTTAAAAGCTTTTAATTATTCCATCAGAATAACAAGCTGCATTTGTTTCAACAGAATGCGCACCCCAAGTCTTCTTGATGAATTACAGCCCAAACCATTGGGAAATGGAGACTATCACATTCCTCACCACCACCTCCGGTGGTAGATTTATAAATAAAGCAAGGCATATGCATTAGCAATCATAATTGGATAACAAAAGCATAGCAGTTATTGCATTAGTACTCTGGCCGGTGGTAGAATCTTGTACAAGTAACATTGAGACATAGGGCAGTCTGGGGCCAAAGAGAAATGCTGGTTCTCTCTCTTGCACTTGTACCATTCAAAAACCAAGTCTCCAGGATAACCCCATTACACAGCACAGCTCCTGATACAGAAGCTAATTCACATTTCCAGTAAAATACTGTGTTTATTTAAATAAAATAACACAGGGTAATTGTCACTGCAGTTGAAAGACCTAAAGTTAGAAACACATTCCTCTGATTACAGCACTTCCTGGCACCTGCCTCTCACAGAGATTTGTTCTGGCACAGAGGAATGAAAACAAAGCAAAACACAAAACTGACTTGATAAATGAAAGGGATATAAAAGGAGGGGGAGCTGATTGGTGGCTCTCACCAAAGAGGCGAAAGGAGAGAAGAAGGCCGTTGTTGTTGTTTCAGGTGTCCTCCTGGGAGGCTGTTTTCTTAGAAACAGGAAAGGCCTCATGCTCCTCAAATGCCTTCGGATGTCAACAGCAAAGCCTCCCGGCATGCCACCTCATTCAGCCCCAAGCCATTGTCTTTCTTCAAGTCCCTGCAGTTCAAGGGAGAACAGACCCACAGGGGTGGGAAGAGGCAAAGAATGAGAGAGAATGGGCTGGCAGGCATCCCACTTCAGGGATTTTACTGATTTTCTCTTACTGCTTGATACTGGAGAACACTTTTTTATCCCTTTGTTTTTATAGGATGTACTGCTGAGATTTTATGCATTCAGGTCCTGTTCTGCTGAATGAGGCTAAGTCCCATATAGGCATGTACAGGGTTCTAGGCTCAGTAAATATAGTACTGTACATGAATTTGATTCATACAGCTTCCTACTTCCAGAGGTTCACAGTTATTTCACCCCTCCACCTTCCAGCACAGTACATCTGGCCTTTTGTATTCTGTGTCTGCACTACCTATTCTGACTTATGACAAACTTTTCCAAGGGTTTCTAGTACTGAGTACTGAGACGTGATCAGCCATTGCCTTCTCCTAGGGCACCCTGAAACTGAGTAGCTTGCCCAAGGCCACAGAATCTGGTTCTTTTCCTACAAAAATGCAGCAGGGAATGGAATGCTGACCCCAAGGCGATCCAGCCCATTTAACTATTCCCAGCCAGGATGCTACTGAGTTGCTCTCTGATTAATCTTTGTTTCATTTTTCACTTCCATCTATTAAGACTGTTGTTCCCAACAGTGGAACACCCAGAATCCTTCACCACCAGCTGTGCTTGCTAGGATTTCTGAGAATTGTAGTCCAAGAACATTTGGGGACCCACAGTTGGGGAAACCCCTGGATTAAGAAGACTTTTTCTGACTAGCCTGCGTGCCAATTGACAGACAAAATATAAATTGGCATTTCTTTTAATAGCTTAATATATAAGAAATTGCCTTGTTCGCCTTCTGTGGAAAGGTACACCGTTCACAATATCACAGACAAAGCAGAAGAGAGTTCAGTGGTATAATTTTAGAATACTTTCTCCATGTTCCTATTTGGATGTTGATATGAGTGATCTTTACATGGATCTACTTCTGAGAACCACAGCCTCAGGGATGGTTGCAGAAGGGACGTTTCTGTGACCTTCTTCCCAATTTACTGCCTAGAGTGGTCAAAAATGCCATGCACGAGGACCCCGTGAATTAAAAGGAAGGCTTCAAAAGGAGAGGGCAGCTGGTCAATATAGGGAACAGGCCCAACTAGCCCAACATATCTTTCATAGGGTGTTTATACACGACCCCTAAGCTCCGCTGCAAATGGCTCCCAGCTCCGGAGCTTAAAAATGTTTCCCCACCAGCTCCGGAGCTAACAGAAAATTAAGTGCGACCCCGCCCACCTAAGCGCGACCCAGCGCACCTTTCAAGTACCTGCTCTGGGAGAGTGAAAAATTTTGATGCAGAGAGTACCGGGCTCTCCTCGCTTCTTTTTGTTGTTGTTTTTTTGCCTCCCGCCCCTTTAAGAGGAACCAGGAAGTGAGGGGGGATCGGAGCAACTTCCACCGGCACTCGGCACTCCGGAGGTAAGAGTGCATTCTTTTCTCCCTTTTTTTCTCCCTCCCCTCACGCAGACAGAACAAGGAAGTGCAGAGGAGTGGGAACACAGGGAGAGCGACAAACCCTCAAGATCTCTGGTCCGAATTTAAGGGACCAGCGGATCTTAGGGGTCGTGTAAAAAGGCCCATAGAATCATAGAATCCTAGAGTTGGAAGAGACCTCAAGGACCATCCAGTCCAACCCCCCGCCATGCAGGAACCCCCATCACAGTATTCTACCCAGAATGAAATACCAAATGGCACTCTTTCCTTCTAAAAGTTGTAGCGCACAGTGCCGCACAAATTACGCACAAACATGAGGCATAAAACCCATTCAACATCTTTCCCCTCTTCCCTGACAGTAAAAATACTCCTATAGTAATTCCCTGTATTTTCACAATACCCAGAATATGTTACCTAAGGCAGATACCTATTCCATCCTCGGTCTAATTGGAAGGTCAACTGTATCCCACACAAATAGGAGGTCCTCCTAAATGTGGATCCCGATCAAGAAATCAGTGTGATGTATATATAGCCAGCTGAACTGGGTTTAGCTGCCCCATTTCCCCTAGCCCAGCAGCTTTCCTACCCCCATTCCAAATGGTACATGAGGGTGCCATGAGGCTGCAGAGAGAATTTCCAGGGGTACCAGATGTTATACTGATGAAGAAGAGGTGAAAAATCTATTTATGTGTGCCCCCTTCCCCCCAGTTGGAATTCTCAGGATACAGTGCTGAGTTTTCACTCATGCTGAAAAGCACTTGGGGGACATAATTTGAAAAACCAGCTATAAACTTGTCTAAATAAATCAAATGCATACAATTATCTTTTATAAATTACTTCTGTATCCCATTTTTGTCTATATCCACTGAAGAGTCTCCCAATAATTTATACAAGGACTTTTTTTCCTCACTTACTGCAAGTGTGCATAGGATTTCTCAATTTTTTAAAAAAAAGTTCTTCATCAGCAGCAGTTTTACAAATATTGGAGGGGGGAAGGGGAATAACTTCTACTGCTTTTCAGTGCATTTGATGAACTGACTAGTTAAATAAATACCTCCCACCCACCCACCACCCCAAAATCCATCATCATTAGAATCATGGCAGAATCTGATGCAAGAAGTCAAATTCTGCCCACAATCTAGTTTTTGCTTTCATTCTATTTCTGTAGGATTTTTGCCAAGGCAAAAGAAAAAGGAGAAATGTCCTGCTTCTGCAAGCCAAAGGCCCAGACTGCCCTTCCCTTCAGCATTCCTCTGGTTGTGATGCAAGAATACCAATTAGGTCCACATCAGTTCGTTTTGTTTAGAGAGGTCTGCCTCACATCTATACACTGGACCTGAGTCCCTGCTGCGGATTCTGGGAGAGAAGCAACTCCAGCCCAAATAGGACGTTCCTCGACCAACACTGTGAATCTTTTGTGTACTTGTTGTTTCAGGTGTCCTGTGTCACAGCCCCCACCGGGAGACAGGAAGTGTCCCATGTCACACTGTTTTGTCCTCTTGTAGCCTGATATCAAAGGATCAGCTAGCCAGTTCCTGTGTGATCACTGGATGGGAGTTTAGTTACTCTCCCACCATACCATCCCATCTCCCCTCCCCAACCCCCAGCCGCCTGTTAAGGCTGTGAATGTGCCTGGCTGCCAAACACAGAACAAGACAAGGCTTTCTTGAAGGGTCTTCCTTCATTTTCTTAAAGGGGTGGGTGGGTGGGATACAAACCTTTCCATTAAAACTCTAAAGCCCGCTTTGAAGCCTCTCCAGAGGCGGGATGATAAGGACTTGCAGTGTAAGAAAGGGAAAAGTCCTACACAATCCATGCTCTTAAAAGAAAAATCTGCACTTTTGCTGTGCAGCTGGGATTTTAATTTCTTTCCTTTTTAGCAACATCATATACCCCGAAGGCATGGGAGTCAGCTTCCTGCCCTTTCTTTCCTCTCTGGTAGTAGGTCTTCTTCAGGATCAAGAAGCAGGTCTCGACATGGACCTGTCTCATACGCACCTAACGAAAAATGAAAGGCATGCTAAATTAGCCTTCGATGCTGCGGTCCAGTATGGGATGGGGTGGGGGAAGGCTCAGAATCAGGGATCGCCTCCGGCAGCAGCCCTAGCCCTTCATAGGAAGAGAGCACAGACCTCTAGGCACCAATTGTTATCTCTCCCTTAAGAGAGGACAGGATCTGGAAAGAAGCAAAGAGGATTATCTTGCCAGGTTTCACCATCCGGTGTCCTCCAAATATTGGCAGGGAAGAATCAAGATGTTCTGGGAAGAATCTTGTTCTCTGGCTCTTGTCCATTCCCTACAATAGCTAAGGTAGAGTTTGGAATGCAGAGAGGAATGCCAGCACACTTGGGGGTCAGAATCGCCTGCTTCCTAGGTCGGTAAAATAAGTACCCAGCTTGCGGGGGGGGGGGTATGTAGCCTGCATACTGTAATTAAAAAAAACTGTAAACCACCCAGAGACTACTTGAAGTGGTATGGGGTGGTATATAAGCAGAACACTTTGCTGTTTTACTTGTCTCCAAGCCGGGGACCTCCAGATATATTGGCTGTGTGGATGTGCCACCTTTCCTTACCCCTCCCTCCAAGAAGCACAGTAGACAGTTCATCGATTCGCTCCACATGTTATCCTCACAACCACCCTGCGAGGTCAGTTGACAACTGCCCCAGGGCCCAAGATGGCAAACACACCAGACCTTACCCCCACTGCCACATGAGCGAGTTGCAATCAGAAACATTTAGAAGGCATCAGATTCAGATAGGCTTGCACTTTACACCCCAGTATATACCGTAAGTAACCAAACTTATGTTAATATGCTGTCATGTATTTTAGTTATTCTGGCACAATGTTAAGGATAGGCAAAGTTTTGCCGCTTTACGTTCCTGCGGCTTGTGCAGAAGCCTGAACTTTTGCTTAGACATCTGTACCTTAGTGCTGAAGCAGAGATTTCCATACCCTCCCACTCCACACAAAAATCCTACAGCATTTGTGGCTTTCTGGCTAAGATAATGGTTTATCAAAACAAGAGGTATATGCTTGTATTACTATTGTTATTATTCTTTGTTTTTAACTATATAATTTTGTTATTTATTACTATGCTTTTTGCCACTTGTCCCGATTGTGTTTGTATATTTGAATGTTGTAAGCCACTCAGAATGGTCTTTTAGGCCAGATGGGTGGGAAATAAATAAATAAATAAATAAAATGTTCATTTCCCCTCCATATGACAGGGGCTCCAGTGGAGTATTCCAGTATAAGGTAAAGGTAAAGGTTCCCTCTGCATATGCGTGCTAGTCATGTTTGACTCTAGGGGCGATGCTTATCTCTGTTTTCAAGCCAAAGAGCCAGTGTTGTACAAGTCCATGGCCATGTGGCTGGCATGGCTGCACGGAACACTGTTTATCTTCCAGTTTTTTATGGTGGTAATTATTTGTCTACTTGCATTTACATGCTTTTGAACTGCTAGGTTGGCAGGAGCTGGGATTAACAGCAGGAGCTCACTCCACTGCATGGTACTCGGGATTCGAACCGCTGACCTGCAGACTTTGCAGCTGACCATTTCAGCGCTCTAGTCCACTGAGCCACCACGCCCCTAATAAATAAATACTGTAAATAAAATGAACAAGTATACCAGACTCTTGGAAAATTCAACAAGCTGCCATATGCTTATGCCTATCAAAAGCCCAGGCCAGAGACTAGATGTGCAAAATTCAAGTCCTAGTTGTTGGAAAACACACCTCTACCCCAAACCCAGTTCAACTGTTTAACATTTTTGCACATGGATGCTGGCCACTAGTATTTATTTATTTCATATACTGCAGCATCTAGCAACATGGCCACTCTGGGTGGTTTACAATACCTACTATGTTCTTAGTTATTTGTCTGGGTATTGTTGAAATCACTGCCTGATAAGTGGCAGATAGACTGTGCCTGAGCCCTCCACCTCTGTTGAGAGGGGGGTTTTCAATATTCACATGAATGGCTTCCCTGACCCCTCTCTCAAACCACCTATCTTCTCTGTCTAATATGTGTACATCCTCATCTTTGAATGTGTGCCCTTTGTCCTTCAGCAGGACACCTCCACTTGAAGAACAAAGGGCTCTCATTCAAAGATGAGTCCAGTTGCCATGACTCAACTTTCAGGTTCCCCTTATATGAGTACAGCATGTTTGCTCCTTTACCAAGAAAAAAAAAGCTAACATTGTCCCTGGGGAGAATCATGACAATTCAGTTTCTTTCCGTTTCTAATCTTCCTAAGCTTAGGTTTAGTTCAGTCAATTTCACAGCAACGAATGTTTTTTTAAAAAGTTCTTTTACATTTTATACATTTTATGCATAATGCCTAGTACACATATTATTTGTATACACTTTTCCCAAATATACACATTTACATCCATTTTTTATGCTGGATATATTTTTACAAGCTGTTTCATCCACAAATACCTTTCTTCTGTATCAGCAGTTTTCTGCAGCATTTTTGTGTAGGCTGTCTCCTGATTTCTAAATTTTTGTATGCATTTTAAGTTCACTCAGTGATTCAGTAGATGTGTGTGTGTGTTGTGTTGTTATAGTCGTGACCGACCCTTCGTGACCCCATGTCCATACTTTTTGGTTAAAAAACCACCACCACCACCACCACCAACAACAACAACAACAACAACAACAACAACAACAACAACAACAACAACAACAACAACCCCTACCTAATAGTGAAACTAACTAAGCCTGGATTGGTCTCACCTCTTGCATTTTATTACACTAGAATAAGTCACAAATCATATATCCCTTCAGAGATGTTGGTGAACAATAATTCTCATCATCCTTCAACAATGACCAGGTTGGCAAGTGCTGATGGACACTGTAATCATACCATAATCTGGAGGTCAATGGGTTCCGCAGCATCAAGCAAAAAAGATTATATAGTATCAAGGATACTATCTTCTCTCATCCTCCTTTATTGAAACCAGTGATGGTAATGTGGGACAGTGTGTGTGTGGGCGGGGGTTAATTAAAATAAACTTCCTCTAATTATGCAATGGATAATATGGTTCAGTTAGGAACCAATGGAGTAGATTAAGCTATACATCTTCCTCAGTAGACCACCCATTATTTGTTAGTGCATAGAGTAAGTGCCGTTCAGAAACTCTGATAATGAGAAAACAAAATGTTTCCATTTACAGTGGACCCTTGTACAACAAACAGCTTGTATAACATAAAATTTGTACAACATAAAAAATTCTGGAGATAGGGGAAATTTGCTTAACATAATCAACAAATGGGAGAATCCGTACAACATAAAAATGGGATCACTCCGTTTTCAATGCATTCATATGAGAATTTGTATAAAGGAAAATTTGCTTAACATAATTTCATTTGGAACGAATTAATTTCTTTATACAAGGTACCACTGTACTTACAGCTCTTCATAGATAAAACCAAGCATCATATTGTGTAAAAAATATGAACGTTTTAGATCACAGAGCTTCATTACTGTAACCAACTGGTTATAAAGTTGACAGACCACATCACCCTGTGTACTTCTGACATACTCCATCGTTAGACAAAAGGGGTGGGGTGGGGTGGGGGAATCTGGAGTAGAGAGGAAACAATTGGGTGCTACCAAGGTATCTGACATTCATTTGAGTCAAAAAAAGTCCTGCCCATCTAATACTTCTTAAAAGCATTGCATGCAGGTTGCAATAAGGTAGGACCCCAGTATCCGCTGCGGATTGGCTCGAGGCCTTCCAGTGAATAACAAAAACCATGGATAAGAGAGAATGCCACCCCAAAAAACCTACTGTTTTGCAACAGTACCTTGCTTTACAGCTGCTGTTTTGCAACAGTTAGCTTGCTTTGCAGCTGGTGAATTATTTAGTTAATTTTTCTTCTGCCAACTGTGGATAACTGTATCAGTGGTTAATGAATCAGTGGATACGAGGGTCCTACTGTATATCCAATAGGTCGGTCCAAGAATCTTTAGAGAAGGCAGTAGTTTCTTCAACTGCTCCAGAAAACCATGGCCTTGGTGCACTTTCAGGGTGGCCATTTTCAAACATGCACCCATTGGTTAAGGAAAAGCTGGTGCACCCTCCAAGGAAAGCAAGTATGTGTCATTAATTTACATGGTCAACAACATGTGGTTGGGGTCAATCACCACTGTCTGTGTTGTCACTTACTTATAATGTTGTGTTCAGTTTTAACTCAGTTTTCTTTCCTAGTGACAAACAGCGCATGAGCACAAACTGGACAGGTCAAATGCTAACATCTAGCATGGCTAAATTTATTGGAAATCACTCAGCCTAGTGTACAAGCTCTTTAGAACTTCATCCTCACTTAAATTCATGATTTATTTATTTTAATTTTTTTGCATTCTTTGCAGCTGTTCCATTTAGCACTTTCATCCTGCTCTGCTTTAGCATCATTCTGCTCCCTCTATCCACCCCCACCCCCAATTACTGGTTTCAAACTAACCACCCTGGAGTCCCTCGGCTACACAAATGCAGCCAGATGGGACTAGGCTAGGCTCTGGGTTATTGGTTGGAAGGCAAGCCCACCATAAAGGACAGTAGGTCAAGTTAAAAGAGGCGCAAACATCTGGGCCTCCTGAGCAACAAGCTGCAAGTCAAAATGCATCTGTCAGCTTGAAGCAACACTCCTGTAGCTGTGTGTACAAAACCTTGAGAAAACTGTGTCAGAGAGCTGCTTCAAGGGTCAAATGCAATCAGCCGTCAACTAAGTTGGGAAGGAACAATGACCCTTGTCATTTCACAGGCAGAGAACGGCCATAGTAATGAGTCTCTTAACAATCTGCAATTAACTATTTGTGTGTGTGTGTGTGTGTGTGTGTGTGTGTTTGAATACAATAAGGTTTCAAAGGGTTCCGCATAGGATTTGTGTAACTTGCTGCAGCTGAACAAAGAGGTGGCAGGGCATGTCTGGTTACACCTTAATTGTGACACCAATAGGATGCTTTTCAATCTGATAATTATGTGTCCGATAGGTTTTTTAAAAAATCTGTTTTACCTGTGTCTCTTGTGCTCCTGCTGTAAGCTGTTGTAAGTCCCAGCTTTCTGCAAAAGCTGGGATATTTAATTGGCGAGTTGATTGGCCAACTTCCAATCTCTCTCCTAAAGCTGCAGTCCTACCTATGCTGGGCCCAGAAGGATGTAAGTCAAACCTATAGAATAAAACCTCGTAATTGAGGGTGAGTATGCAAAGGAGTAAAAATGCTGTCATGAGAAAGAGAAAAATGCTTAAGCCTTTACTCCTTTTGTCTTCTGTATTTTTAAATACTTTATTTTGAAGCTTCTTGCCCAAAGATAATAAGTATAACAAGTAAATAGTACAGTATCTTGTTAATATTTTTGCCAACTTGTCTCTAGGTAGCTCACGGTTTTCATTATCGTCACAGGAACAATCCTGAGAGGTAGATGACAGAGAAAGAAAGAGTATCAGGCTGACAGGAGTCATGAACCAAAATCCTTTTGCTTACCACAGTAAGTCAAAATTAAAGTAGGCCCATTTGAATCAATGGAGCTTACAAAGGAACTGACTCACCACAGATCCCCCACTGACTCACTGGGCCTACTCTTGTGCAACTGATCACACTAAGCAATAGGCTGTCGGACATCGCTACACTGTGTATAATTCTAATTCTCCCATGTGTGTATGTGTATGTTCTCAATTTTTGCAGCTAAACCAGCAAACATAACATAGGAGTACTGCAGATATAACTGTACTGTGGGTATTCTGTGTGGTGATCTGGGTATTTGATGGGAGTCTATATTGGACTGTGTTAATCCTGCTTAAACATCTCAGATTATGTGTGTGAATTTGCACATGCCCGCAGACACATTTTTGAGCTATGCAGGTGTCCTGCACGTAGAGAGAGCACACACAGAAAGAAAGAATCTGCTGAGTACCGAAGACAACAAGAATGCAAACATGTTTTAGGAGTGATTCGGGAAAGTGCTTTGGCAGAATGAATGCTGGGGCACAAAGAACAGCTTTTAAATAGGCAATTTAAAAAGACGAGAAATCTCAGTCTGTTTCATATCCCAAAGTGGTGTTCTCTGGGCTTCTCCCACTTTTTCTTTCTTTCCTTTATAAATTTTAGTTCAATTAATACGTCATGGAAACCAAATATGTTGTGTGGACTGAAGGATCTTGGATGTGGCAGCTCTAACCACATTCAAGCAAGATCCAATGACAGTGGATCATCTTAGGCCAAGAACCACACTAGCTGAATTAAATTGTAAACTGAAGATGAAACAGGAGGTCCTCTAGTGATAAAAGCCCATAAGCAGCACAAGTTCTCTCCAAGATCAATAGAACTACATTTTGCTCAGCATAAATGCATATTACACCACATATGTTTGGCCAGTGATCTCACTGCCACAGGATGCGCAACTGAGCCAAGGGGATAACAATATTCAAAAATGGATTGGATATCTATAAGTACAGTAGGACCTCTGTATCCACTGATTCATTATCCACTGATTCAGTTATCCACAGTTGGCAGAGGAAAAAAAGTTAAATAATTCAGCAGCCACAAAGCAAGCTATTGTCACAAATAGCATCTGTAAAGCAAGCTACTGTCACAAACAGCAGACATAAAGCAAGCTACTGTCTCAAAACAGCAGTCATAAAGCAAGTTACTGTCAGGAAACAGCAGTTTGGGGGTAGGTGGGCAGGCGTTCTCTCTTATCCACAGTTTTCATTATCCATAGAAAGGCCTGGAACCAATCCCCAGTGGATACCGGGGTCCTACTGTATTTCAGAGATATCTACAGGTCAGAATTTAAGGAATGGTGGTGAACATGCATGACTTGTCACAGTCTGTCAATCTATTCTCCATCTTCCAGAGACTCAGTGGTGCTAAGAGTGTGCAGATTATCTCGAATTTTTTACAGCGTTTGACATCTCCTCTCATCATCTGGGGCCAAATCATCCCTGGCATGGGCACAAATCTGGGCCAGCTTGCTCAGGTCTTCATTTGTAATCTCCCAAGTTCATACTTCACAGGAGTGAAAATGAGAAGCTATGCTGAATCTGTAATATACATTTACGTTTATTTAACTTAGGGTCAAGTTGTCCTGTTTTTTCTTCTTCTTTTCAGAGCTAAAACATATAGCCTCCATCCAGCTCTTACATAAAAAACAGCACATGTCCAAAGAACCCCCTTTGCTCTTTGATCCTCTCAGCCTAGAGTACACCACTAAGCATTTGTTAAAGTGTTAATCCAATTTTCAAACAGCTTTGGAATAATTTAAGAGAGGAAGTGCAGGCTTCTCATTTCCTACCTCCCAGGCTGTGTGTGTGGGGAGTGTTCCCCCCTCCCACCAGGGATAGCAGTTCCATCCTCATGTGGCCAGTGAACAAATTAACAATGAGTCATCACTTAGTTAAAATTGGTTTGAACCTGTCCAACGTTTTAAGTTCAAAACAGTCCACCATTTCTTCCTCACAACTGAAAGCACAGTGGAACTCAAGGCTGAAACCAAAGGACTTGGGAGTAAGAGAATACAAGTGAAAGGAAGGGCTGCTTCGTTAAATACCTTGATTCATCTGAGCACCTGAATACAAGCTGGTAGCACATGCTTGAGGGAACATGCTGTGCAGAGATTTCATTGATGACCTAATCCACTGCTTCCTTCTTAATTTACCCAGATGACTCAATAAAAGCCAGTCCTAAGCAAGCTGTATCCCTTTCCTTCTGCACTCCTGCAGCGGTCCATTCACATTGTTTACCCTTTTTCTACAGCTTTCCTTTTAGCATCACGCTAGAGGACAGGAAACCTAACTGACATGGGACAACATGACTTCACAATCAGAATCCTGTGGTCATTCAGGCTTATTCCTGAGAAAGAGTCCCTATATGGTTGAAGTCTGAGTTGTGTACACCTGGCAAGAGCAGGTGGTATAAGTGGGAGGGACTAATACAGGGGACAGGGATCTGTGGAATGGGGTTATGTGTGGACAGGAGGGTATGTAATTTTATGCAAGGTGAAAGATCTAGCAAATGCAGGTGTTGTCATATTATGAGTTAATTGCATGGCATCATCAAGAAGTCCAGTTGAACTTCACCAGCAGAATGCTGTCAGCTTGGAAGTTTCAAAGACAACCCATAATAGTCTGCATATTGATGGCGGCATGGGATCACATCAAGCAGGAGGTGAAGAGCACTTCTTTTATCCACAGTAAAGCTGACACCACCACAGAGGTACGTATCAATCCATTGTCAAAACATTATCCAATTGTGTTGGCCAAGAGGGCTCACTGGTGAAACACTGCTAGGGGTTCACAGAGTTGAAAGACACTGAGACTGAAACTATCACAAGGATCTTGCTTCCAAAAGAGACAGAGAGGTATAACGAGCAAGTGAGCATAGGAGATTACAGGGAGATGAGTGTGACACTGGGGAACACCGAAGAGGGTAGCAGTGGGTCCAGGATATGTCTATGCCACATTCACTTCTACCTAAACCAGTGGAGATTCTTTGTATTTATTTATTTATTTGTTCATTTGTTCATTTTTATACCACCCGTCTTCCTGAAGGAACTCCAGGTGGTGAACAAAGAGGGCAAGACAGGCCCAAAGGAAACAATACATCAGTTGAAAAGAAAATATATTTTTAAAAACCCAAAAAATAAGAACAAGCAAAGCCTCAAATCAGGACATTTTTAGGTTTTCTTTTGGGATCTTTTTTGGATTTCAAGCTTCTTTGGCTGGAATGCAGAACAGAATGCAGAAAGCTAGAGAAAGGAAACTTAAATATTCTCAATGTCAAAGGCAGTGGGATTTCAATCTTCAGTCTGAGAATGTGGTGTCTGAGGAGAAAAAGGAACTCATCCAGTGCTTTAGGGATTTCAGAGGGTGGCAATTCAACAACATCCCAATATATGAAGCCAAAGCCATACAGTTTCCCCCCGTTTATTGCGGGGCTTAGGGGCCTGACCTGACCGTGATAATTGAAAATCCACGATATGCGGATGCAGGTCGGGCCGGGCCTGGGGGGCCTAACTGGAGGATCGTGTACTTACCCCAGCCTGGCGCTGCCGTGAACGGGCCTGCGAGGGCCTTCCCAGGCCTTCTGGAAGCCCCAAAATGGCCTCCCTGCGAACTGCAAGTGATATCTGGATTGCAGAAAATCATTTCTGAGGCCTCCGACAGGCCTAGAAAGGCCCTCGGAGGCCTCAGAAATTATTTTCGGCAATCCAGAAGTCACTTCCGGTTCGCATGGCCCACTCAGGGCAGCGCCAGACCTGAGGTAAGTATGGGAGGCCTGAAACAGGCCTTTCCCCCCCTTACCCCAGGGGGGCTTTTTTCATATACTGCAGTCCCCTAATATAGTGGGACCACAGTATATGAACTGCGAAAGGGAGGGGTACGACTGTGTGTGTATATATATGGATGATGCTATGCCTTTCAAATTTCCCCTGCCCCCTCTGAACTGAGCTCCAGTCTTCTAACTATGCAGAAATGAATTTTCCAAGCACTGTTGTAGACTATCCTGAGTGCAATATAAAGTATTGGGGTGGGGGTAACTTGGTCCAGAAGGGGCAATAGAGACCCACTATCTTTGCAAAAGGCAGGTTTTTGGAAGAAATGAATGTTTGCAGAACAAAATATAAATTATTTATCTTTGGTCCTGGGAAGACACTTGCAATGGCTGCCTGTACTTCAAAATGCACTGTTAATAGCACCGTTGCAGACAATTTACTGGTCTGCAAGAGGGAGAGAATGTCAGGCCAACCCTCTCTACAGATAAGAAGCATCTCTGTCCCAGTCCACGAAAAGCTCCTTATGCCTAACAAAGCCACAGAAGCATAAGCAGGCCTGTATGTGCTGGACCAGCTCTTTACAGCCCACAATCTGTATGTAAATCAGAGGGAGCCACAGACATATGAAAAGAAGGTCAACCAGCACTGAAACCTGTGTGACAGCCTCCCTGGTGTTTTTCCCATGTGAGACCATTCAGACATTCAAATCCATCCCCATAACAGCACAGTCTTTTAAAAAGCACAGTACCTCAAAATATGGCTTTTCATGTTGTTCCGATCTGCTGTTCTTAGGTTCTCTTTAGAAAAGAATTTGACCAAACTCTTTACTAGATATTTGCCTCTCTATTTTAAATTAACCTCCCTATATCAGATTATTTCCAAAGCTTGGTGTTGAAATGTGGGCAGTTCACGAAGGGGGATGGAGCAGCTCACTACAAAATTTAAGGGAGGATTCCCCTTTGTCCCAGTCACAGACATCACTGCAGCCCATCAGTCTCAAATGTACGTCTTCTCAGAAAACTTACAATTTCCTCTAGAAATCATTCTGATTTTTAAACTCTAACCCGAGTTCCCTTTCAATCCCAGCCCTTCATTTCATATTTTAATCTTCCTTCTTCCCTCATAAAGTGTGTTATATCTTTCTCTGTAAGCCCCTGTGAAGCATACATAGATCAGCTGACTTCTTTTGTACACAAAATGCACACTTAAGTCCTTCAGGCAGTTGATGCACATGAGTATGTTCTATCCTGACAAACTCCAGTTTTGGTTTATAGTGTGTTTTGTGTGAAGGAGCACGAATCGTTGTGATTTCTGGTCACAGATGCCTTGAAGAGCCTCCTAAGTTAATATAAACCAAGTGGAAATATTAATGAACACTTAACTCACATAAAGGCAAGTGAAAGCGCCTAATGTACAAAAGCAAACCTATCTGCAGCAGAGACAATTACATGTATTGGAAAAGTGAAGTTCTGTGGGAACAATTCACTCCCCACGCCTTCCTTTTCCCCTCCCCTGTATCTTCTTCTTCCTTAATTCAAGGCCTCAAGTGTTAACAGAAGCTGATAATACCTCAAAGTAACACTTTGTGACAGGAAGGACATAAATTACCAATTAACACCCACTGCCTACGGCTCTTTGCCTAGCGACGACTGATAGAAACAGCTGTGCTCAAGTGATAAAATACAGGTCTTCCTTTTCCAGTTGAGGCAAGATGAGCTTTTTCTCATTCATCCCTGCCAAGGGACACACCCGCCCGGGCCTCTCATCCATATCAGTCAAGAAACTGATTTAGAGACTAGCGCAAGGTGAAGGAGCCCCTTGAAAGGAGAGGAGAGGATGAGCAATGAGGTGGTGGGAAGAAGATAGAACAGAACCACAGAGCCTCCCCCCTCTGCATTTGTGTTACTCCCAGAAACAAAACTAGACAGCCTGTCTACACAATTCTACACAAAGAATTCTACACAATTCTTTGTGTAGAATGGCAAGATTTAAAGATTGTGATAAAGAATCGGTGTGTGTGTGTGTGTGTGAGAAATTTAGAGGAGTGATAGATCAGTTATATACTGATAATACATCTGGGGTAATAGTTCGTGATGGGATAACAGACCAAATATTTTTGACCCAAGGCACTAGACAAGGTTGCCCCCTCTCTCCAGTACTGTTTTGTTTAATGGCTGAAATGTTTGTGAGTGCAATAAGGAACAATAATTTAATTACTGGACTGAGTATGGAAAATTAAGTAAAGATAAACTTATATGCAGATTCCTTATTGACAATTAAAAACCCAGTTGAGAGTTTGAACAGAATTAAAAATCATTTGGAAGAATTTGGACTGATGACCGGTTTATGCATAAACTGGCAAAAATCACAGATAATGTTGTTTAATTGTAATAGGAAATTGTAACAAGAAATGATTGTTGAAAAATATGGGTGTAACTAAAAAAATATGGGTGCAAGATGTAGTTAATCAATTAGATATTTAGGTACAGATTTGGTAAAGAATACTCAGAAACTAAAAGAATATAATTATAATAAATTAAAAAGAGAAATTAAGAATAAAATACAAGAATATTCTAGTTTGAAATTATCTTGGTTTGGAAGGATTGCATTGATGAAAATGAAAAGTTTGCCAAATATTAATTTCTTATTTTTGATGCTACCAGTACAGTTAACATTAGATGATATTAATTCTTGGCTAGGTTTGATTAATAGTTATTGTAATGAAGGAAAAAAGAACTAGAATAAATAGGTTTACCCAATGTTAAAAATTATTATTTGGCAAATCAATTAAGGTTTATCAGGGAAATAATATAAAATCCAAGAAAGTTAATATGATGGCAAATTGAATCATCTGAGATAAAAGAATTGAAAAATATTTATTTGGCCTGCAAATTTAAAGGTTTTTATAAAATAATTTAGAGAAAAACAAGTGGTTAGGTTGAAGGACTGGATGGATAAAATGAGGAACAAATGAAATAAATTTTGCAATGTAGGGATATTTAGTGGTTTATATACAATTGGAAAATGGACTAATGATTGGATTAAGAAAC
Organism: Phrynocephalus versicolor; assembly: GCA_023846285.1. Lineage (NCBI taxonomy): Eukaryota > Metazoa > Chordata > Lepidosauria > Squamata > Agamidae > Phrynocephalus > Phrynocephalus versicolor. Next base: position 52,273,060 of record JAHTLZ010000010.1, read on the forward strand.
ATAATAAATGTAGAGAATATACAAAATGTGAACAGTTCTAAGTGTTGTATGAAGATATTCAGAAGGAAGATGTAGTGAAAGGTAGTGTGAATAAAATATATAAGAAACGTTTGGATTTAGAGGAAAATGAAAATTAAGGAAGAGGATTGTAGGTAGTCTGGGAGCAAGATTTAAAAAACAGAAGAGGAAGATTGGGCTAAAATATGGAGAATGAGAATACTTAGATATATGTCAGTGAAAATAAAAGAACAAATTGAAATAGGTTTAAGATGGTATTTGATACCAGTGAAATCGAATAAAATAAATGATATTTTTTTCTAAGATTTGTAGGAAATGTGGTAAGGATATTGGTACATGTTTTCATATGTGGTGGGAATGTGAAAAGGTACAAAATTTTGGAATTCTATTTTTAAAGAATTAAGTGATATATTTGAAAGGTATACAGAGCCCAATTCAGAAATTGTTTTATTGTCAATATTTGTTACAAGATTATGACTTTATCATGATCAAGAGATCATGAATCTCTTAACAGCAGTTAGATTAATCATAGCTAGGAATTGGAAGGGCAATTATGAACTATGTATGGATGAATGGTATAACGAAGTTTGGAATATTGCCTTAAATGACAGATTGATGTGTAATTTAAAGATTAAGAAAGGAGAGTTAAAAAGAGATATTTTAATGATATATAGGGTAGATGTATTGAATATGTACTTGTAAGAAATAAGGGTAAAATTCCAGTGCAATAATCAATGCGGTTCGAAAAGGGAGGATAATAAGGGACAATATTGTTTAAGAGGTCCAATTGATGGAGGGGAGCTCTGTTGTTTAGTGTTATTTCAATTTTGATATACGTTTTGTATTTGTATTTGTATTGTTTTATAACATTAAAGTAAAAAAAAACAGATAGCCTGCTCCCAAAAACTGGGAGCACCTTAGCTTATTATGTAACCCAGGGGTGTCCAAACTTTTTGCAAATAGGGCCAGATTTGGTGAGGTGAAAATGTGGGGGGGGCAACCATTCAGCCTGAAGGGGGAGAAAGGGTGTGGTCCGTGCACATCCACAACAGCTGCAAATGCTCCGGTTTCAAGATGCCCAAGAGCCCGGCAGCTGTTGCTCAGCCCGGAAATCAGCCCACGTGCACCCAAGACGCACCACTGCTCGCATATGCTGCCCTCCCTCGCAAAGAGGTGGGGAAGATGCCAGGAGCGGGTAGGCAGGGTGGGAGGCTGAGGGGATGGACGGAGGCAGGGAGGGCAGGCAAACCATAAAACAGCAAGCTGATATATCTAGCCAGCACAGGGAAGGGTCGGCCAGCTGGAACCTATAGCCTTTCTGTGGGCACCCAATATCACCCCTTCACAGGCATCAGGATTCAGTTTAAATTGCTGTATTGGTACTTTTTGAAAAATTAGTGGGTTTTAAATTGCAGTTTGGGCACTCGGTCTCTAAAAGGTTTGCCATCACTGCCCTATAAGATGGATGCCAGTTACACATGGGGTGGTGGAAATGCCACTATCTGGGGACTCAAATTAATCTGTGCATTTCCAAGCACTCCTTTATGCATTTGGTGGCCAAAGGTACTGAACTCCTGAAGAGGCCTTATGCATTTGGGGAAGAGTGATGCAGTCAAGGATCACATACATCTCTGATTAAATGTAAAAGCATTTCATGGGTATGTTTAACTGAGAGAAGAGAAGACGGAGGGGGTGATAGGATAGCACTTTTCAAATATTTTAAGGGCTCAAATACAGAGGAGGTGAAGGATCTGTTCTCAATCACCCCAGAGTGCAGGATGCAAAAAGTTAAGAGAACCCAGCTTTCAGCTGAATATCAGGAATAACTTCCTGTTAGGCCAGTACAACAATGGAACCAATTACCTCGAGAGGTGGTGAGTACTCCAACACTGGCGGTGTTCAAGAGGAATGTGGACAAATACCTGGCAGATATCCTTTCATTTGTATTCCTGCACGGAGCAGGGGGTTCTGTATGAGGACCCCTCCCAACTTCATGATTCTATGATTGTGTGAAATAAATGGGAGATTTCCCTTTCCAATGACAGTTGTGAGTGCAAGGGCCCCATTCAGATTTGGGAAATGGGAGGGAGGGAACAAAGCATTCTATGATTTTATGATCCACGGCTCCCCAAGAGTAAGATTGGAGACACTGTCTGAAATCGTGTTGCTTAGCATAGCAAGTTGCAATACAGGAGGCCCACTGAATGGGAGGGGATTTGGTGAGTCAACTCCTCTGCAATTTCCATTCATTCAAATGGGGCTACCTGAACTGTGACTTACTACATTACAGTTACTTATAACTAGACCCAATTAAATCAGTAGAACTTATGGAGAAGCAGATGCACCAATTCCTTACTAATTCAGTGGGCCTGCTCAAGTGTAGCTTACTTCAGTAAGCCACAGGGTTTCAGATTTTGCTCTAAAAAGCAACAGCCACTTGTAAGGAAGGGCCACATCACTGTGACAGGATAGACACCATGCATACCAAAGTCATGCCTGTATTCCCAGGCATTACCAAGCAGGAGAAGGAAAGAATCTGGGATAACTGCTGGAAGAACTGCTTCTGGTTGGTGTAGAATAGATGATACTGAGTTAGATGGAACAGTGGTCTGACTCCTCATTGTAAGACCATTTCCCATTCAGTTTAGCTAGAACAAGACTTGATGAACTACTTGATTTAGTTTCATTTCCACCACCCCCATGATTAGCAGCCATTGCTGTTAATCATTGACTAAAACCAAGACTGCTAATAATGGGCTCACACCAACTCCCATTTTGCTCTCCATGGTGCTGAAAACTTGGTGGGAAGAGGAGTCCCAGTTGCCTGTCAGCTGTTTCTTACTATCACCCATTACCCCCGCTCCTTCAGTCCCTACCCTTTGCCTGTTCATAATTCTCGATCTAAACCCTGATCCTTCCCATCAATATTATCCAACCTTTCCCTGCTTGAGGCCTGCATTCTGACTTTATCTTCGGCTTCAGATTTGGGGTGTTTCTTAGACAAGAGTGGGAGCCTCTTAGGGAATGTTCACCGAGCTTGCTGCCTCGCTGCCTCTCCAACCTATGTCATTGCTCAGAAGGAGAAGACAAGAAAAGCTGATGTACTGTTCTTATCCTGACTTGGTCCACTCCTGCTCATGTTTTGGTTCTGGGGACCAAATGGCCCCTCCCCTCATGTCCATCTCTTTGTAGTAACAGTGAGCCCTCCATGCTGAAATGACTACCACTGTCCATTTCCAGTATTATTATAACTTCTCTGGGTGAAGAGTCACTTCATGTGCCCCTCGCCATCTAACAGGACAGCAAGGGCCATGCAGAAGGAATCCCTGTTATCTCCAATCTCCTCCACCCATCTCCCCAGCTTCCATTCTTGTGAGGTGTGAAGAAGTCCTAATGGCTATAAGCAAAAGGCATGCCCCTCCTGGGTCAACATGAGATGAAAAAAGACCCACACAAAATTTGCAGATGTATGTAAACAGCACTGGACAAATGCCCTCGAGAATGACATGAGGTTGTCCCGGGTTCACCCGGACCAAGTGGAGGGCCAAAACAAGAACAGCAGACCCACCACCATGTAGGACAAACACTAAGAAAAAGAAGATGTATACAGTTTTAGAGCTAGCCAAAATGTAAATACAAATATATTGCTGCATATTAGGGAAGACCAAGTGCTTGGGCAGCTTCAAAATCACTGGTCTCCCTCTTTTTAATTCTTTGGCTGGCATCCTATTAAACTTCCAGTGCAAAGTCCAGTTGGCGTAGTAACACAGGATGGTCCTGTTTGCACAAGCATTGTCATTGCACAAGGAGAGGGTGGGTTTTCTTCCTGAGATCACCCCATGAACAACAGCAACAAGGGTTACCTTGGGCCCCCTGGATGACAACCTGCAATTTCACAGAATAGCCGCATCGTAACTAGTACAAAGTGCTTAGTTGGAAGCACTCCAACTCCTCCTAAGGCAATGGAGGCACAAAGCTGGTTCCCCAAAATCAGCTGATCCAAAAACCATCAACACCTTCCCACTGTTTTAAACTAGATAATTGTTGTAGGAACAAAACAACATATAGCTATAAGATTAAGGGCACAGTGCCAAAAAATCTCTTCACTGACTTCTGACAGCAAAAAATGGAGAAATAAATTGATTTTCAAAAGCAAAGCAAAAAACGTACCTCTTTGAGAGATAATCAGAATCCAAATGTTCATACATTATATCCCAAAACCACAGTGTCAATGGCATGGCTGCCTTGGCATAGCCTATCTTATTTTCCCCCGAAGGAGGCAATTTTCTATATCTTCCTCCTGTCTAATTTGTTTCAATGCCTCCTTATTTTCCTTGGCTCCACATCAGTAGTGAGGTCACCTAAGAGTACCAAGGAGATGCCAGAGACTGCTTGGCTGGCTCTCTTTGCTTGGTGCTGATTTGGCCCTCTTCCAAACCGCTGGAACGACAGCAGAATCATAAGTCTGATGCTCAGAAGTTAAGTCCTCCTGAACTTCCGTTAGAACTGTACAGGACCGTAGCCTTGTTTATTTGTTTGTTTTGTGCCTACATTGGTGGCTCTGAACATCAGAATAGCATAAGAGGGAACTGCTGTGTGATCCACTGTCCCTCCAACAAGCACAAGCATCAAGGACTCACCAGTTGGTCTGCTTTTGAAGGCAACCGAGCAGGCAAGGATGTAGCGTCCATCAAAAGAACAAGCTCTGTGGCCAACACCCAAGACCCCTAATTATTTTGGACTGCAGTGTCCTGAATTCTCCAGACAGAACAGCAGATCTGGAGAATCAACATCCAAAAAAGAAAAATTCCTAAGCTCTGAAATTACTTTACTAGAGAAAAGCAAATCCTAACAGAAAGTGAACGTGCTTATTTCATTGCCAGCAAAGGTTTATCCAAAGGGTCATTCTTTAAAATAAAAGCCAGTGACACAGAAGAAAAGAACTTGTGCATGCACACACAAAGACATATACACACAAAAGGAAGAGAGGCTGGAAAACTGCTCTCCAAGTAAGAAAAATAAAATGATTTGGTTTCATTCTTGATCAAAGCTTTTCTAAATGGCACCGTTCTGGTCAACAACACCCATAATTCCCAGGCTGGGGGAATCTGAAGTTGTAATCTTTTAAAATCCCTCTTCCCAACCTACCCTGAGCAAATAAAACTTTTGTCCAAGTTTATGGGAGAAATGAATTCACTCATCATCATCATCATCATCATCATCATCATCATCATCATCATCATCATCATCAT
>JAHTLZ010000010.1:52282607-52303829 GCA_023846285.1 Phrynocephalus versicolor
CAAGAGCAAAGTGTTCTGCTTATATACCGCCCCATACCACTACAAGTAGTCTCTGGGCGGTTTACAATTTTAATTACAGTGTGCAGGCTACACATTGCCCCCCCCAGCAAGCTGGGTACTCATTTTACCCACCTCGGAAGGAGGGAAGACTGAGTGAACCTTGAGCCTGCTACCTGGGATTGAACCCCAGGTTGTGAGCTCAGTTTTACCTGCAGTACAGGCATTTAACCACTGTGCCACGAGGCTCTTAACAGAGCAGACAAATAGGATGTTGTTCAACGGGACTGTGCAGTTGGGACCCTGAGATTCCACCTAATGCAGTGCAGTGAAGAGAGATGAGATTTGGCTCCCCAAACTGTAGAGGTAGATTTGACGCAGTACGGCTCGGATTCCCCCTCCTGGGATAAGAGTTACTGTATTGGATAAAAGAGAATGTTTAGAGAAAGGTGCATGTTTGTTTTTAGGTAAAGTCCAAGAGGAGGGCTGCAAGGGAAGGAAGGAAATTAAACACACAGCTCAGGTTGGTTATGCAAAAGCGCCCGCAGGGGGGAGGGCATCAGACATGACTAATGCATAGAGAATACAAGTACCAGGTGTTCAGGGAGGCAGGAGGAAGAGCCAGAGGCTTCATCTATATGTGCAAGCGAGTGGAACAAATATCCTCCTGCCCTAACCTAGATATGGGAAAATGAAGCACAGTTATGTCCCTGGAAACCATCAAAGCTTTGTTCACAAATTCTTGTAAAGAGGACGTGCGCTGCCAGTATGCTCTGATGGGCTAACCATTGCAGTTCTCCTTATTTATATTATTGGGAGAGCAGTTTAGACCATATATTGTGCTCCCCCACACACACACACACACTTCCTTGGAGATGTGCTTCAGGCTTGAAGCCCACATGCACTAACTAACAAAAGCACAAGCATCCTGAAGACATCAGTGATGAGGAAGGAGTGGGTGGGGCTTTGCTGCTCTCCTCCACTTGGCCATCTCTAAAAGCCATCCCCCAATAATGGAAAAGGGAGCAGTGAGAGTCCTCCAGATAGTGGCAGGGGAAGGAGCAACAGCAGCAGCAGCAGTGGCATGCTCTGAAGACTATCAGAAGACAAGGAGGAGAAGGAGCCACTACCAGGAAGGCCCTGACTGATTAACCTTGCTCCCCCTCCTGGACACTTAAAAGCCAGCTGGGACCAAGGATGGCTTTCAAACATGGCCAAACGATGCAGAAGACAGGGCCAAGACCCTCTTGGTGGCAGCAGTACCTGCAATCCATCACCAGAGGCACACACTGTAATGGGCTTATGGCTATTAGCTGAACCTTGACTGCTGCCTGTGTTGATGGGGCTTCCGGCAGCTAAGGTCCAAAAGAGTAAGCCCTCTACCAAGCTCGGGTTAGACTTCATTAAAATGGCCATCTATCATTCTAGTGCCTTTTGCAGCAGCTCAAAATAGCTGGGATCTTCCTCACCTCTGCTACCTTTAGCTCAAGGCCTGCGGGATTAAACCTGGGACTTTCTGCCTGGATGTACGGCATGCGCTCCATCACCGAGTGTTGGCTCAGGTATGACTCAACCTTCCCTCCAAACCCAGGAAACAGAGACTCTGTGTATGGCAGCTGCTTTTGTACCCTTCCCTTTTACTTTTCATGCTTTTTTTCTTCTTACTTCAATGACATCAAAAGAGAGAATGCCAGCCAGCCCTGCCCTGGTCTTCTCTCTCTCTCTCTCTCTCCACCCCCATCCACTGCAAAGCATCTGCCAAATTCTGCATGCTGGAGAAGCCGTCTGCTGAGGTTGGTATCCTATTCAGGAAGGAAAATGCTGGCTGTGCCTCTGTCTGTCCTCTGGGTTTCTCTCAAGGTCCTATTACTGGATCTGTTGAGAAGATGGCCACCGGCTCCTACTAATCTGTGCCTCCCTAACATTGGCCCACACAAGCTGGGGCTGGCCTAAGATGCTTGGCTTCCTGAGGTAAAAAGCAAGGTGGTATTAAAAAAACCTGGAGGGTGTTGCTTGGCATCCAACAGGAACCACATATCGTCCTGACTGCCTGGGAGATCGAATGGCAATTGGGGAGCGCCTCAACAAAACCATTCATTGCAAGGGAAGGCCACCGGGGCAGACATCCTCCTTTCATCACGGGCCTTGTTAGTTTGGGACAATAACCACAATCCCAGAATGGCTGGAGAACAGGACATTCCATCATCCTTGCACTGTTGCCTCTCCTAAATGAGCCTCAGCCACAGGGCCGATGGTTCTGGCATCTGCTCATCTCTACATTGAAGGTAGAAGTCATTCCACGTTAGCCAGAAGGTGACATTGGTCAGACTGTATCTCCTGAAAGTACAGCAATGTGAGTGCAGACAAATGACACATTTAACAAAATAAATATGGAGAACCAAGGGGGGGGGGAGAGAGTATTTCAATCCTTGAGAGTATTTAAATGAGAGGCTTGCTATGGTATAGTAGCAGAACTGAGCTCCCCATGTATAACCTCTATATGTCTTGTTTCTTCCCCATCACTCCCTTTCCTCCAAAAAAGAATGTAAGGTTTTTTAAGACCACAAAAGGTAATTTTGAAAGTGTGTGGGTGGCATGTGGCAAAATCTTATAAGGACTCAGATTGCCAGTAGTCAAAGTATGCCATTTCATAGCCCAATCTAAAGCACAGTTTCTCCCAGAAGGAATTCCCCCCCCCTCAATTTCCCAGTGTGTTCTGCTCCTACTGCCCATTGGGACTGTAGCCTTTGTTCCTCTAGTAGCTCTTTGCCCTAGCCAGTATTTATGGATTCATTTTATACAGTAGACTCAGTGCCTATGGTGCTTTGCAGAATATAAGAGGGCCCTTATATTTATTTATTTATTTTATTTTATTTTATTTCTATACCGCCCATCTTCCAACGGAACTCTGGGTGGTTTACAACAATGTTAAAAATCAACAATACAATGCAAACAAAAGAAGAGGCCAGGGCAGTAAGAGGGGAAACCCTCAGCAAGTGGCGTCAAGAGGGCAAAAAAAACCAAAAAAAAAAAAACCCAAAAGATAAATTAAATTAAGAGATTGCCAAATGCCTCCCTACAAAGCATGGTTTTAAGTGCTTTTTTGAAGGCGAGCAGGGACTGTGCAAGGTGCAGCTCACTTGGCAGATGGTTCCACAGCGAGGGGCCCACCAGAGAAGGCGCGATTGCGCGTGAACGACTTCCGTGCCTCCCTGGGTGTGGCCACTCGAAGTGAGCGCGCCTGCGACATTCTAGTGGGCCTGGCCTCGGTTGACCTTTGGGAGATATGCCCTGACAGGGAGAGGTGGCCGAGCTGCCGGATAGCTCAGTAGTTGAAAGTATCTGGCTTACAGAGCCAGAGGTTGGGATTTTGATTCCCCACTGGGTCTCCTAGAAGAACAGCCAGACGGTGAAGCCTTGGGTAAGCGGCACAGTCCCAGGATACCCCCCCCCAGAAGAAGGGAATGGTAAACTACTACGGAGTACTGGAAAATCCCGGAAAGGGTCACTTTAAGTTAGAATTCACTTGGCGGCACATGATTATTATGGCACAGAAAATGGGGAGAAGGCGGGACAGGGCGTGTTGTGAATGGTTCAGGATGGCCCTCTCACATGTGCAATTTTAGACAGGCTCATTCAACTAGAAGTCAGTCCCAATGGGTTTGGAAGCACAGACTCTCAGGTTAAGTGTATACAGGATAGTTGCTTTAGTATCCCACTTAGTTCCTTTGTTCTCCCTGAAACTGGCAGAAACTAAATTGATTATACAAAAGGGAGGAAATATCTATACATTTGTTTTCTAGTCACACATCCCAGAAGCAACAGTGGGTCAAAGGACACCTTCAAAGTTAATAAATGGAGTGACATATCTTTTCATCATGAGCCACACACACACAAGACCTAAGAGAAGAGAATAAGGAGGAAAATATTATTATTATTACAAGCTAAGACTGCAGGATCCTGCAAGATAAGGGGAAGAGCAATCCGAACATTTATCTCCTTCATTCTGACGACTATATGATGAGGACACCATGACTAAATTTGCTCAGAATGTGAAATTCCCTCAATTTCTCCCAAGGAATAATGTTCAGCGGAGCATTGGCAAGACTGCTTAGGCGAAATCAAGGGGGATTCTAAGGGGGTTTGTCTAGGCCAGGGACATATTTGTGAGATTTCCCTGTTGACCAACAGAGATCTAAAATGGCAAGTCAGACAACGTGCCTCAGGTTGCAATCCTATCCTGTGCTGGTTGAAGCTGGTTGAGGTTGGTTGATTCTCTAGCACTTACTTCTGAGTAGACACATATGGGTTTCGAGAAAGATCCTGTGTCAAGTGGCCTGAGAAGACACAGGTTCAGGTAAACCACCTCATCAGGAGAGGAATGGCCATGTTATCCTTCAGGCATGGGCTGATCCGGCCCGGAGGCCTCTTTTGTGCTGTTTTCTATACTAATATGTAGTTGTACACATTTTGACAATAAGTAGGTATTAATGAACGTTCTTAGCCAGGAGGATTTTTGGCTAGCAAACAGTACCTGTGAGTACTTTCCTACTGTCATGTCGGATACCCCAGGGCCTCACCCAAAGCATTTAACTTGCCTTTAGATCATGCTTTCTATCGTTTCTAACCTTCTGGCGTTTCCCAGTTGCTTCCCCCCCCCCTTTATTTCCCCTTCACCCAAGGAAATTGCAGAGGGAGGGAAAGGGTTTGGAGCAACACCTGCTTTCTCACCGGTAGCAAGACGTGGCTCTTGGCCCGACTTCTTCCTGTACATCCCTTTAATTACAAGAGGGGTGGGGGAAGAGAGAGAGAGAGAGAGAGAGAGAGAGATGCCAGGCTCAAGTCCGTTTGGAAATATGCACAAGGCCTTCCGATGCAAGGGCAGGGCAAGTCGCTTTCTGCCGACGCGAGCCCCTCCTGTTTCTCCTTCGGCGGCAGCAGGGCGACGCTGCCCGGGTCGACTGAGTCCCCCCTCGGGGCTCTCTTCCCTTCTGGTGGTGTTCAGGGTCAGGCCTCCTGCCAAGCAAACCCTCCCCATACACACACACTCCCCCGGCGCCTCAGGAAGGCGGCCGGTGCTACAGAGGGCGGCCTCCAGGTGAGGCGCAGGGCGCCCTCCCTTCCTGCCTCCCGCTGCCCCGGATCTAGGCCGTGGTCGCACACAGAGGGAATATAATGTCCGGCAGCTCGGCCACCTCTCCCTTTCTCTCTCTTAATCCCTCCGACGACGCTGTCAAAGAGGGAGAAAACGAAGGGGACCGTCCAGGATGCGTCCCCAGCGCCTCTCTCTCTCTCTCTCCCACTCAGCTCCCAGATCATCCTCGCCCACCACGTGGGCGCTTCTGGTGCGCTGTCCTTGCCCTTCGCAGGGCTCTCAAGGCAGGTTGTGAAGCGGCTCCGGCCTTAAACGGAATCAATGTTCAATATTCCACGGAGGGACCCTCGGGCGAAAAATCATGCCGGGGAGGAAGATGATTATTATAGCCCACGACGTGATGCTGATGGACGCGATGGTTTCCCTTCCCCTCCCCTCCCCTCCCCCCACGTTCCCGACGCCCCTATTCTTTGGCTCCTTCGCAAGATCGCCCGGGATTTAACCCACAGAAAAGCCCTGTTTGCCAGTCCATGGGACATCACGGACCACACCTCGGGAACCGCCCTTGGATGTCACCGGTGCGGATGGGGCCCGGGGGGGGAGGGAAGCAAAGGCCGCCGGCATGAGCGCGGGGGGGGGGGGCTCCGAGAGTTGTAGGGCCAGCCGCAGAGCTCCTTACGCCACCTCTGCAAAGTGGGGGTCGGAAAGAGCCTTCACTCGCTGCCTGGCGACTCCGAGCTCTCGCTCTCTCATGCCCCCACCCCCGTGCGCTCTTCTCTTCCTGCCAACTCAGTGACAAGTGACTTTCCCCACGTCCGAATTCTCTCTCTCTCATTCTCTCTCTCTCCACTCCCCCCCCCCCCTGCTGCGGCTTGCTTTACCTTCAGCCCAAGGCCGTGTATGCATGTGTGAGTGAGTGTGTGGTGCGTGCGCAGCTGACTGCAGCTACCGTGTTTCATTCATAAAAAAACAGCAAAAAAAAAAAAAAGAGGCAGCAGCAGCAGCAGCAGCACAAGCCTACATCCATCCTTAACTTGCAACAAGTTCCCTTCCGGCCCCCCATTCATAATTGAGAGTGGAGCATGCGCTTTTGCAAGACAGTGTCCACCCATTCATAGAATTGGAGGGCACGCATGCGCAGATGGGCGTTTTTCCCTCCCATTCATAAAATAGCCATTTTCCCAGGCAAGCAGTCGTTCCTTCCAATAGCGAGGCGAAGCCAGGGGAAAGCGACGCGGCTGCCGCCTCTGACAGCGCAGCACTTGCAGCTCGTTCCCTCCGCTCCGGGGTTGTTCCGAGCCAGAGTCGCGTTGCTCCCCCTCCAGGCACCGCTCCCGACCTGTCTCGGATTTGGGATTAACTCGCCTTGTGGAGAGATGATCCTGGCTGGATGATTCAAAGTAAGTAGGAATTATTCTTCTTATTGGGGAAAAGAACCCGGGTGGGGACAAATCTGCCTCGTTATGTCCCGGAGGGAAAAGATTCCTCCGCCCTTCCTCCGAGTGTCTTATCCTGACCTTCCGTGGGAAAGACGCGTGGACGCCTTTCCATCTTAAATCCACGCGTGTGTGTGCCTTTTTAGAGGAAGCTCAGCGTCAGTATGTGTGTGAGAGAATGATAAAGCATTTCTGCTCTGCTAGATTGTACCCTTTTAGTTTGGTGCCCGAGGGGGTCGCTTGTCCCTCTCCTTCCCAGCTGCACTTGGCGTTCAGAGGTTGCTTGATCCGGCGGCACCGATAAGGTCGCCCGCGGGCTAGAGAAATATCTCCCTTTATGTTTCTTGAGATTAGCCAAGCACTTCCACCTTCAACCCCCACCCCTTACACACACACACACACACACACACACAGAGTGCTTGATGTGGAGTTCGTGCCGGGGTGGGGCGGGGGGTGGCGGCCTCGCTCCGGTGGCAGCGAAGGGGGCCAAAGGGGAGGAGATGAACCCCACGCGCGCCGGGCTTCTGGAGCCGCCGCCGCCGCGCTGGCAAGCACCTGAGAAAGCAATCCTTTTTTTTTTAAATGCCTCGGGCCGCCCCTTTGCCGTCGGGGCCGGTGGGTTGGCAGCGGCCCCCAGAGCCGCTGGTAGGAGAGGCGAGCGGCTGGACGTGCCCTCGCCGGGGCGGCCTGACCTTTGCTCCCCTCGCCGTGCGGCTCGCCTGGCAATAAATGCCTGCCTTTGCTCGCGCGGCAGCACCTGGGGAAGTCTTCCGTCGCACCTTTGCGCCCCACCGTCCCCCCACCCCAGCCCGACCCTTCCCGGCCTCCCGGACTCAACGCTCTTGGGGCGGCGGCGGCGGTGGCGCTGCCGGCCCCTCTCGGGCTTTGAACTCAGAGCTGTCCCTGGGGATGGCCCGGGTGCCTTGGGGATCGAAGGGCGCAGGAGGGCTGGGCGCTCCAGGGCTTGGGGGGGGGGAGGCGCCGCGAACGTGGGCAGGGAAGCAGAAGGAAGGCCAGCGCCCGCGCTGTCTGTCGGTGGGCCTTCTCTAGTCTCCACCTCTGGCGCAGACCCGGCCGAGGCCAGCTCGCGGGTGCACCGGCTCGCCCGCCCCGAGGGAGGCTAGAACCCCTCGGGGGTGGCGGGCCGCGTCCGAGGCAGGAAATGGCCCTGAAAACTCGAGTCCGAGAGAGGCCATTATCGAGCGGGCCACGGGGTATCATCGCTCCTCTGGGCGAGCGGGTGGGCGGGCGGGTGGGAAGATGGGCTGGAAGGGGCACCGTCGGTGTGAATCCGTGGCCAGAGGAGCCAAGCTGCCTCGGTCTCTCCTTGGCTTGTGTTCTCACACAAAACCTCTTTCCACCCTTTGGCGAACCTCTCCTGTGGGGCAGAAGGAGCGGAGGGGGCCGCAGTGGAGCAACAGCAGCAGCAGCAGCAGCGGGCCTGAAATGCCTGTGCCTGAAAAATAAAAAAACCCGAAAGCCCTCTTCCCAGCCATAGGGGAAGGGGGAAGGGGGCGCTGACCCAGATGGCAACTCCAGGCGTTAAGATTATTCCTTTGCACCCCCGGGGGGGGGGGGATGAGAAGCACACGGGGTCCTTCCGCAGCGGCGGCTGCGGCGGCGGCTTCGACGACGCTTCCTTGAATGCCAGCGGAGATCAAAACGCACAAGGGAAAAACCTTGTTGGCAGCAATGTTTCAGCCTGCTTTTAAAAAGCTCTTTCGACTTTCCTCCCCGTCTTCCTTCCTTCCTTCCTTGCCTTCCCTCCCTCTCTCCCCTCCCCTTCGCCATCACTAATCAGCCTGGTCAATATTTAACCTCGCTCCCTTGATCTGGGCGTCCCTTTGAGAGGCGTGTTGTGGACTGGCGCACCGAATCCCAACGATCATCTTCCTTCCAACACCCCCCACCGGTCCCCCTGAATGCGACAGGCGTGGGATGGGGTGGAGTGGAGTGGAAGAGGAGTGGGTCTGTATCAGGAGGTATTGGGATCCCTTTGAGAAACCGGCTCCTTCCATAGGGCCACATTCCCACCTGGAGTCCTTTGCGAAAAAATGTTGGCCATTCTGTCTGGGAAAGCAAGGGATGTGGCTTGTTTGTTTGTTTTTATTTTACATGCAAATCAAAAGTGTTTGTACCCACTCGTGATGAATTCCACAGGACAAAGTGGTGTTATCTTGTAGAAACCTATGGCTGGGTTTCCTAAAATGGCAGCAAGGTCCTTGCTGGCTATCTCATTTTTCCTGGGCCTGTCAGCTATGCCGCCTAAATATGCATTTGAGAGGAGGGCCACTTGGGATTCTTGTGAGATCTGCCTCTTCTTTCTGGCGGATAGGAGGAGGGTGGGAGGCTGCCACCAATCCTGGGAGGCTTTTCAGCCTGCCTCTGGGCCTGTTTATTCAGAAGCAAGTGCTGGAGTCCAGGGCGCTGGGTGAACCTGCCTAGGGTTCTGCATCAACAGAGGCATAGTGTCTAGAAGGATCAAGGGAAGTGATCGTACCACTCTATTCTGCTCTGGCCAGACCCCACCAGGAGTCCTGTGTCCAGTCCTGTGTGCCTCAATTTAAAAAGGAGGGCGACAACCTTGAGCGGGTGCAGAGGAGGGCAACCAAGATGGTTGAAGATCTGGAAGAAATGTCTTATGAGGAGCGGCTTAAGAGAGCTGTGAATGTTTAGTCTTACAAAAAGAAGGCCGAGAGGGGACATGATAGCTATGTTTAAATATTTAAAAATCTTAAAGGGGAGTGGTTTGTTTTCCATGGCTTCAGAGATATGCAAAGACCTTTCTCTTCAGGCAAGCTTTTCCTGAATGCTATTATGTGTCTTTTATATGAATCGATAGGATCACATAACCTTTGTGTTAATAACTACTTATAACCTTGTGTAACACTATATTTTCGATGTTAGTTTCCATCTTTCATAATTTTTATGTGGAATTTTACTCTCTTTTTAACTGCATGTGTTTTCTTGTAGCCTTAATGTAATGTGGTCTATTAATGCTGGAAGATGTCCATCACTTCCCTGTTCTCAATACCTGAACATGTCTTAATTGTACTGGACTGTATGTTATCCCTCATTACTGTAAGCCGCCTTGGGTCCTTTTCCAAGGAGAAAGGTAGGGTTAAAAAAAATACTCTAAAATAAATAAAATAAATAGGACGTAGGGCAATGACTTCAAACTGCAGGAATATACCTCTTGATTTCCATCTCATACCCCAGGAAGACTCTTTTCAAAGCCCTGGTAGTCCAGTTGAGCTGTTCAGTTTCTGTCCCAAGGCAAGGCTGTTGCACTAAGGTCCCTCCATTCCCTTCATTTAGTCAGGCTTTGGGCAGGGGGGCAGGGGGAGGGAGAGAGAGAGAGAGAGAGAGAGAGAGAGAGAGATATGCTGATGAAGAAACCGGAAATGAGTTTGCTTGGCTGTAGGATGCGGTTCAGACCGAGTTGGACATAATGCAGAGGTGGAAGCAAATCCGCTACTACCCACCTGCCAATCTGTGCAATAGCGTGCTGGGTAATGAGTTTAAAATCTTACACTGATGGATGTTGGGAAGGTAGATAGTGGCCTGGCCTTTCTGAACACAACCTTATTCCAGAGTGCTTACGGGTAATTTGATTCTTGTTAACAATTGCTTTATTCCCACCCAATCAGCCTTGGCTAGATGACTGAATGAGGAAATCTTCTGAATGTACTGCAGGGTTCTCCTGTGTGATGATACCCAGTGTTCTGAACATATTTAAGGAGTTCATGTTTGGTTTTCAGTCCATTTGATCATACACTGAGGCCCAAGAAGTCAATAGGAATCACCTTTTCTGGCACATTCATGGAACAGTTATAGAGAACCTGCAGCCTTCCCAGGTGCTGGAGGTCTGCAGTGCCCATTCTCTATCATTATTGCTCGTGGTGTCTCAGGTGGAGGAGAGTTGGGTGGACGCCGTTTCCTGCCTCGAACTCTAGAATCCAGAACACCGTTGTCCTAGAATCTGTGTAGGAAAGTCCTGCTGGATCTGACCCAACAGTTATCTAGGATTCTAAACAGAATGTTCCTTGTCCCGATCCAGCAGTGCCCTCTTTCCTAACGGTGACATTTTACATTCTCTTGCTCCCTGTGACCAAGGAACGTTTTTTTGCTTCTGCTATTGCTTTTGTTTGCAATGGGAGTACCGAGCAAGGCAAAGGGAGAAGGAAACGAGGCCTGGTCCTTCTGCTCCAGAACCGGCTGGAAACCCTTCAGATCTGTAGGCATGCCAAGCCCTTTTCTCCTGTGCTTTGAGAAGCCTTACCTGCTTCAGCACCGATGGGGAGGCTGAAGCCACGACCCTGTCAAGAGTTATGGCTGGCTGGAGTGACACCTGTTTTGTTTGCTGGCTTTGAAGTGAACCTGCGGCCGGGCCACCTGCGTTGGGTATTTCTGCACAGCAGGATAATTGCTTGGCCGGTCTCTGACATTTGACAGGTAGGCTGCCTCTGGTGTTCAGGACTGCCCCAAACCGAATAACTTGAGTTGGCGTGAAGAGCCAACCTCAAGATTCAGATTCTTTTCCCGTGGCCTTGCTTGTTTCTAGAAGTCTTTTGTCCCAGAGGAATGAATACTTTCTTATTCTCTCTCAATCCATGCCAGGATTCCCCAGGACATTCAACAAGAGCAGTTCAAGTTCCACAGCAATTGCACGTTTGCTCAGTTCAGGGAGATGTTTGTTCTTTCCTGAACAGGTTTATTTTTGGTTGGGTGGGGGCTGCCATGTCAAGTTCCCACAATTTTACATTGCATGTCATTGCCTTGCTCAGAGCTTGGAAGCAGCTAGTTACATACAGTATAATGCACTGCTTGCAATTAGACACTTTCCACCTAGTACTGAAGACTGTAACTCAATTATAGTTGTAATTTAATGAGGGATGACTTTGTTCCTTTTGGTATATAATTGTAACGTTTCGTTACTTTTATATGAATGGGAGTGTGGTCTCAATCAATGGTAAAGGAGGAAGATTGTGTGGCTCTCGCTGGGCCTTGTGTTCTATTTTAAGTAGCTTGGGATGTGTCATGGGCGTTGAAGGAAGGAAAGTGTGTTTGTGGCTGTTGTGGTTTTTTGGGGGCTATTTGGCCATGTTCTTGTAGTTTTTCTTCCTGATGTTTCAACAGTCTCTGTGGCTGGCATCTTCAGAAGGCAAGGAGCTCCAGGATCTAGGGGTTCCTTGCCCTCTGAAGATGCTGGCCACAGGAACTAGCAAAATGTCAAGGGGGAAAAACTTCCAGAACATGGCCAAACAGCCTGAAAAGTCCACAACAGCCATCAGATCCCGGCTGTGAAAGCTTTTGAGAATACAAAATGTGTTTAGTTGCAAAGGACAGTGGTTGGGAACATTCAGTTTTTAAAAAGCTAGCTGGGATCCTGTTCTCTAGCATAATAAGTTGCAATGAGAGTAAGCCCGTTGAATTGATGAGGGTTTGATGAGTCAGCTCCTCTGTAAGCTTCATTGATTCAACCTGTCTGTGAAGATTCTCAGTCATCCAGGTGAGTTTATCTGGAAGTTGAGTCATGGCAACTGGACTTCTTTTTCTTGAGAGAGTGAAATCTTTCGCTGCTCCTCCGAACAGCTTTGTCAGTCTCTCAAGGAAAAGAAGCCCAGTTGCCATGACTCAACTTCCAGACATTGATTCAATGGGCTTTCTCCAGTTGTGATTTACTATGCTAGGCAACAGGATTTCAGCCACCATGAGATAACTATATGCTACTTTTTGGGGAGGAGCGTATCATTAGATAAGTGTGGGTAGTGTCAAGAGATTTAGTTCTTTATTTTGAAATTCGTAAGGGATGAGACACGCCTGCACCTACTTCCAACTTCACCCAAAGCAATGAACAGAGCTCCATGTTGACATAATTTCCCAGTAGAACGTGAAGGGCAAACCCTTGAGGCTGCCTTCTCCAACAGCTCCCCCCCATGTGCTGAAATGCAGCCCCCATCATGCCCAGTGAACCTGGCCCACAGTGGTTCTCAGATCTTGGTGTGTCCCCCCCCCCATTGTTTTGGACCTTTCTATAGGTCATGCCGGCTGGAGTTATTGCGTGTTGAAGGCCACAGTTTCTAGAGCAAGAAAGGCAGATGAACCCTTGCTTTAGGTACCATTAAACACTTCTATCTCACACAACAGTGCTCCCCGAGGAGAAACACTGGAGGCTCAACCCTAGAAACCAACTGACCTATCTATGGATATTTGCTCCTGTTTGTGAAAGATCAGCTTCTTTTACTGCCATGAGAGTCTTCCCCATTCCTCAACTTTGGGGAAGTTACTTTCTTAGATTACAACTCCCAGAATCCACCAGCTAGCACAACCAATGGCAGAATTCTGGGAGCTGTAGTCTTAAAAAGTAGTGGGTTTTAGTACTCTGTTGAGACTGCCCTCTACTATTCTCTCTTAGAGCGGGGAAGGGAAATGGTTGATCATTTTCAGCTTACAATTGATGTGTACACCATACGCTTGCAGCAAATATTGGCAGCTTTGCATAGTTCCGCATGGCCGTCTTTTGATTTCAGCCATTGCCTGAAATCAAAGTATGGGCAAAGTATGGCATCAAGGTTGGTTTTGCATTACATGGGCACCCTTGGCCCTTGGATGAAAACTTTTACATTCCAGAGCGGGGGGAAAGTCTGTTTCCATTCTTGTAGGCTTCAGAAAGTGCAGTTTTGCATTAAAGACAAGCATTGGAGGTCTCTGCACCTTGTTTTGCCTACTCAAAGTGAAACCAGGGATTATAACACCGGGGATTGACTTTGCTGGCGGGGATATCCCTCCCCTACTTCAGGGGGAAAGCTTGCAATATGTAGAAAGGTGGCTGCCAGAACCTCCAAAGGTACCCACCTTTGTTTTACGAAGGTAAAGCAACACATAACCCACCAAACGTGCTGCCCACGTTTACTGGGGGGAAATGTATAAAATTTCTGTGCAGAAGATTGATGAAATGTACCAGTCAGTATGTCTATCTTGCTTTTTCTACTGGGATTCTTTCCCCCTTTGAGGTTGGTGGATCAGGATACACGTCCATACAGATTTCCCGTCATCCCTCAGAAGAACTCAGAATGCTACCTCTTTTTGTAATGCCTTGCCTTTGCTGGCTGGGGACTCCTGGGAGTTTGTAGTTCAACACAGCTTAAGGTCTGGAAGCCTCACAACCCACTGTATGTGGTTCTTGGGCACCTGCAGTTCTGTGACACAGAACTGCTATGAGGCAGAAAGGGAGAGCACCGAGGTCAGTCGGTCAATTTTATGGCTGTGTAGAGATTCTCTAAATATTCCCCTCCCATCAGCCCATGCTGTAACCACTATACCATTTTGCCTCATGGTTAAGGTTTGATTGGTACCTTAGAGAGCCCTGCCCCTGTGAGGACAATGCTGATGCATCTTTCTGGCCCTCGCCTTCTCACTAGCTTGTTTTCGTATATAACAGCCAAGTGCATAGCCGAGGTCACAACTAATGGGATTTTGTATTTTGTGACCACTCCTGCTTGTAACCAGTTCTCTCATGGTATGTATTGAACTGCATTTGCACAACTGTGGCTTCCAAGAAGAGTCAAAAACTGCAGGTTGAGTTGATTCCTATCCCTGCCGTTGTTTTGCAATGGCTTGATCTTGAATGGGACATTAAATTGAAGAGTGCTGGAACAAACCAGCCCTAGCACTTACCTGTAATCTTCACAGGGGACAGGTCTTTGGAAGGCATATAAAAGATAGGTCTCAATTGCCCATCTGAGGTCAAACCACCCAAAGACATATGTTTCCATTACAACAAGGAGAGCTGACAATAATACTTTATTGTAAAGAGCATCTCACAGGTACTGTAAGGATTACAGCTAAGCTAGGAGGAGCAGGGGAGCCAGAGAGCAGTGGCAGATGATGTTATCATCTTCCCAATTTTTTTTTAAAAATGTCCCTGTGCCAGCCCTGGAAGCTTTGATTTCAGTGCTGAAGCATTGCTGAAGCTAAGGAAAATATGACCTTGATGCAGGCTAGCATCGGAGACTTCTGGCAGTGCCACGTAATCCGACCCAAGCTTTCTAAAGGGAGAAACAACAACGGTGATAGCTCATTTTTGTACACAGACAGACCGATAAGAATTTCATGTCCTTATCGGAATATATTATTGACTGTAATGCAACTTTGGGGAAGTGATAACAAGAATTGCTGGTGGCCTGCCTTCTCTTGACAAACCCAAAGTAACACAAGAAAAGCCATTGTGGCCTTTTGAACCTTCTTGTAAACTTTCAAGATTCTAGGTTGTCAAGTCACACTGGGTAACACATTCAGAGAGAAAACTGGGTGGAACAAGGACAAGTGACTACTTAAAAGTATTTAAATCCCTGTACTTAGGAACTGGCAAACCACTCCAGTATTCCTGCCAAGAAAACTCCATGGACATGGGGTCACGAAGAGTCAGTGACGAGTGTAACGGCACCACATACACACTTAGAATCTTGGTCTGCAAGATTGCTTGCAGGGGCCTGGTATAGAAGTCATGGATGTCGTCGGAGGAAGGGAAAATGGCTCCATTCCAAATCCACATCTTAGCTGGCTATGCCGTGTTCTTGGTCTGGACTCCACTGTCATAGTATCTTTGTGCAAAGTAAAACTGAATTGAATTGAATTGAATTGATTAGGCCCCAAGACCAGCACCAGACTAATTGCACAGAACCCAACAAAACAGAACTTGCCTTCAGTTGCATCTCCCATGGCAGGTTTCCATGGTGAAGATCTCTTTCGGGTAGCTGAAACCAAGAGTTGGGGTGTCACCCTGGAATGCATGTGATTGTGTACCTTCGTGTAATGCATAGGTTTACAGCCCAACTTTCTTCCTGAAATGGGCATTGAGGCGTCTCGCTGGAAGACCTGGGTACAGGAAAAAACTTAAAAGAGTTATAAGGCTCTCACAATACTTGAGACCCAAATACAAAAACAGTTGTCAGGTTTCCTACAGCCATCTTTCTTTTTGGTTTGTTTTTTTTCCCAAGAAAAGAAACAGACATTTCTAGCCAAAATATTGTTGCTGTTCTTAAGGGATTTTTTTTAATTTCATTTTTATTCTGGCCATGTGATTAAGCCAAACAGACAAGGGAACCTATGTACTCCTCCTCTTCCATCCTTCCGCTTCCCTAAATTAAACAATTAAAATGCTATTAAATGAGTTATATACAATTAACAACATACTTGAATTAAAAGCACATCAATTAAAGAGCAAGTACGACAGCTACCTATTAAAAAACCTCTTCCTCAGCAATCAATCAGTTGCCAAAAACTCACTAGATTAAAAGAGAGAGTGAAAGAGAGATTTGCCTTAAGCATTTCCACTGTAAGTCAACGCGAACTTCCTGGGCATCTTGAAGAGCAGGTGGATCAACCAGGAGTTCAAAAGCCTTCCCGATTCCTAGGCTGAGTAGCTAGTGAGCTGTCTTTGGGCACAGGTTTGTGTCTGAGCCTGAGTGTGAATTAGCCCTGTAGTATGCCGGAGCCAACGAATGAGCTGAAAGGCTCAGCAGTTACAGATCACTGTCCAAACTTGCATAAGCACCGAAAGACATGGAAATGAATGGCACAAGAGCCAAGTTCCTGTGTAAATGCCCGTTGTTTTGTGTTTGTGTGTGTATGTCTGTCTTTCTTCGAGGGTTGTGGTGGTGGTATTTATATACGGCCTGTCACACTCTTCTTATTCTCAGGCAGTGCCCAAGAATAGAAATTCTGTAGAAAAGCATAAAAATATAAGACAGCGAAAATAAATGCACTGTATGCAGGAATAATAAAACCCAGCATACACAGATGTTGGAAGCAAGCTAAAGCCTTAACAGTTCGCCTTATAAGCTGTCAGGCATGGAGATGAACAGAAAAGTCTTCAACGAGAGCAGTGAGATTGTCAGTGCTTGTTTTCTATCTGGAGCAGACAGTCTTCCAGAACATATAGGAACCATTGCAAAAGAACACTCTCCTCCTGGATGGTTCGGAGAAGGGTGAGCTGTTTTGCATGGTGTGGTGCAAAATTTCTCCGAATGAGCAAACCTGCTTTGTGCAAGAAACGACTCTCTTCCGAGGGAGCTCCCAGTGCTAAGGGGACAGGAGCCATGGAATGCCACCCGATGGCTTGTTTGCCCGCATAGCATCTCTGGTTCGTTGGTTTCCTAACAAGCTGCAAGTCTACACTGAGGATGGGTTGAGCAATACTGGATTGTAAACCGCCCAGAGTGATCATTGATCAGATAGGCAGCAGTCCAATATTTGTCATTCCTGTGGCAGACCCGCTGACATCAAATTAGTGGCATATGAATTGTTTGGGTTTTTTTTAAAATCAAGTAGCCAAAACATCCCAAATATCATTGGGTCTACTCTGGGTAGGCGTTTGTGCCCTAGAAATAATGTCTGCATAAAGGGCAGATATTGCAGCTGCACTGCAAATACAGATACTGTGAAAATTGTTCAGCACTTTGGGTTGGGGTGATATATTCCACGCACCTGAATATTTGTATCCTTTCTCTGTCGCAGAAGTCACTGCACCTCACACTTTTATCTTGCATGGCTTTTTTGTGTCACCAGTGTATATATATATTTCTCCTTCCAATACTGCCAGGCACCCATATCCATATCCTCTCCCTTTTGCATGTCTTGCCATTCAAGAAATGGAGACACTCCATCTCTGAGGGAGCCTAGGTGTGGATGCACCCGTGTGCCTTGCACAGGAGACCGTAAGAGACATTTGATCCTCTGAGCTGATGGCAGGGATTTCAACCTAGCAAATAAATAATGCATTTTGTTACATCTATATCTGAGCATCAAAGATATGGGTATTTTGGGGGTATCTAAGGGCTTATTGATGAAATTTGGGATTTCTGGGGTAACCAAGGAGCAGAATGAGAAGCCTAGAGGCATTGATCGCATGGAGACGCACAGAGAGATCCCTTATGTGTTAACTCCATCGTTCCTACATCACAATGAAAAGCAGAGAAAATGGAGGATGGGGGAGGTGAGGACCTCAAGAAGAGGAAGGAGAGTATGTCCTTGACATGGAAAGGAGTGTTCCTTGCCTTTCCCACCGTGAAACTGATGATTAATCAAAACAACATCTTACGGCTGCAGCACCACTCTTATAAAATCTAGGAACAGGAAGGGTGAAGGGAGAAAGGATAGAAAGTGAAGAACAGCACTCTTATGTCTGAGGTAGTGGACATGTCCATGAAAGCTCCTATTAAAATATAGCAGTTAGTCTTTAAGATCCAATCACATTCTTGTCTTTTTTATTTTATTTTATTTTATTTTATTTTATGCCTAAAGAGCAGCAGGCTCCCTGCCTTACCCTTTTTAGAAAGAAGAACCAAAGAGGACTGTTCCTGGGGTCCTTTCACCCCCCATGGTTTCCCTGCTTTAGGGGGTTTAAGCCTTTCTCCTGGAAACTTGTGGTGTGTGGGGGTGGGAATTTATTTATTTATATTTATTTATATTGTTACCCTCAGGGCAACGTTTTAGGGCATTACATACTAGGACAACTAGATATAAAGATAGTTTCTTTCCAAGTGCTATCAAACTGTTGAATAATTAATTTTTACTTCTTTTCTTCCTTTTTTAATAATAGGTTATATTGTATTATTGTACTCTGTTTTTATTGTTGAATATATGATTCTTATATTTTCTTTTATATATGGAGAGCATTTTTACCAAAACAAATTCTGGGTGTGTCCAACCACACTTGGCCAATAAAAGGATTCTGATTTTGATTTATGTATTCAATTTATATACCACCAGTCTAGCCCAGGGGTCACTCTAAATATAGCACCTAGCTGTGTAGATTGTTGCTGGGTGTCTTTCTATCCTGTCTTCACCCTTTAGTCTATGTCTATGATGTAGACGTGCTAATTACAAATCCGCATCCACAAGAATCGGGTCTTTATCAAGAATCAGAAATGCAAGGATGAGACATGAAAGTCGCCAAAATGTGTAGAGTGGGTTGTTCCTGAGTTGTGCGTACCTTTATTCTGGCACGGACATTGTTGGTGGCACTGAAACCTAAATTGTAACAAAACAAGACAGGTATGCATTGTTCCATCAGGATTAGTGTGTGATTCTTACCACACATAGAACCGCACGGCTTCTTGATTAAAATGTACAAAAATAGCATGGAGTGCACATCCGGACTGGACTGCTTTGAAGACCTTGTGAAGGACCAAGGTCTCTGAATATTCCACATACGGTATTTCATCTATATCCCCCCCCAAAAAAAAAATGTCTGAAGAGATGGTAGGCAAAGGTTCCCACAGCACATGCATGCTAGTTGTGACTGACTCTAGGGGCGGTGCTATGTGTGGTAGCCAATGTTCTGCAAGTCTGTAGTCATGTGGCCGTCATGGCTGAACGCATTTCTGCACACGGAACAGTTTGCTTCCCACTTTTTACAGCAGTACCTATTTATCTACTTGCATTTACACGCTTTCTAACTGCTAGGTTGGCAGGAGCTGAGGTTGACAGCAGGAGCTCACTCCAGGATTTGAACTGCCAAGATGCCAACTTTGCAGCTGGCATTTCAGCACTCTAGCCCACTGAGCCACCACACCCCCTTTTCTGACGAGGTGGACTTGTCCACAAAAGCTCACATTCAAACACAACAGTTAGTCTTTAAGGTGACACATCTTTCTGTCTTTCTTTTGATTTGTTTATTTGGATTTTGCCTGGTATGTTTGTGCAGACGAACACAGCTACCCCTTCTAAATATATGTCCTGTATGTTGTCTGCTAACATAAAGCTAGCAGTGCAGGAGAAGGTTTTGGATAAAACATTGTGATCAGCTCTCCGTGTACAGTGATTTCTCGACTTAAGACTTAAGAAACATCCCAACTTGTGTTTTTTCATTTGCATCCAAAAGTCATCTACTCCAGGAAGGAATTTTTGGCATATTCAAATCAGCTCTTGAATGATTGTGGAGTCCTTCAAAGGCATGCTTCATGGTGGTCTTGTTAGCCTCAGGTCTATCGGCAGTCCATCCATATGTTTTGTTGAAAGACAAGATTTATGTGTTAATGCACACGCTAACCTTTTTAAAAAGACTGATTTGATTACCTCATCGACACAAAGGGTGGATGCCAAACCTCCTTAACTTCACTGTTTTTATATTATATCACTATGAGCATTTGTATCTTCACCTGTTCAAATCAGGCACACCTCTAAAAATTCTCCTCCATAGAAGACAGGCAAGCCATTCGCCCTCTGTGGTATAATGAATACGGTTCTGCCTGCAACAGACACATTCCACACACCAGCATTTCTGTAGCCCCTGTTTATTGCTAACCAGGTTTCAGTTTAGCCAGTGACGGGGCACCAGGCATTACCTTTCAACATATCTGAATGATAGCAACCTGAGGTAATCCCTTGTGGTTTGTTTGGGCCACAACGAACAATGTTTGAAATCACAGAGCTCTTAACAAGAGCTCTTAAGAGAGAGAGAGAGAGAGAGAGAGAGAGAGAGAAGGTGAGGAGAGCCCGGCATCCACAGCTTTACAATCCACATCGGAATTTTTTTTACCTCCGGAGACCACGTACTTGTAAAATGCGCTGGGGCATGCTTAGGTGGGCGTGGTCATACTTAATTTTTTTAAAAGTCCGCAGCTGGTGGGAAAACAATTTTAAGCTCCGCATCTGGGAGCCCTTTGCATCGGATTTTAGGTGTTGTGTAAAAGCAGACTGTTGGTTGCATTCACATATAATGTCAAATATATGCTTTAAGCTCAAGAGCTGGAAGATTTGTAGCCTCTCCAGAGTTGCAAGACTGTCCCATCCATTCTGTTCACATGGGCCCTGCTAGTTGTGAATGAAATAAAATCTCTGAGCCAGCGGGATAGCTCAGCCAGACAAGGCAACAGGCTGCAGGGCCAAGGGTAGGGAGTATGGTTCCCCCGCTGTGCCTCCCAAGAGGAAGAGTCATCATGTATAGCCTTGGGCCTGGGAAAAAAAAGAAATAGGAAACGGCTTCAGAATGATCCATGCCTAGAAATCCCTAGAAGGGGGTTACAAGACATGAGAACTAACTTGAGGGCATGCAGTGATCATTAATCCACTTTATCAGCAGTTCTCAGGGTGGGGCACCATCAGTAACTCTCCTCGGAAACAATTGAAATAAATTTGAATACTTGAAAACAACTTTAAATTCTTTCAAACTACATCACAAAAGTTCAACAGTTCCAGCAAACAAATCCAGCCGATACGATGGACTGGAAACCCAAGTCATCTTCTGGGTTCTGAGTACCTGAGTGAACATCCAGGTTTTAACGATAGCAAGGTGAGGGCCATGTTGGCACTAGCAAGGTCTCCAGCTGGCGGTGTACCACAACCATGGTGCTGAAACCAAGAGAGACGTCTTCTAACTCTCCTTCGCTTGTTACACTTTTCCTGGTTGGGAACTGCCAACCAAGTGAGGAGAAGGCTGCTTCTTTTGCCTTCAAGGTATGCCCAGAGAGAAGTGCTCCTTAAACATCTAGCTCCTAGTAGGAGCAATGTCTGAATCTGAGGTTAGTGTCAATCAAATACAGTACAGCTTATTTCTGGTTTCATATACTACTGTTTCAAAAAAAGATAGTTAAAATTAAGCACAATTGAGGGTTCAGGTATTATGCTCAATGTCAACTGCATTATTATTATTATTATTATTATTATTATTATTATTATTATTATTAT
>JAHTLZ010000010.1:52310674-52323660 GCA_023846285.1 Phrynocephalus versicolor
AACAACAACAACAACAACAACAACAACAACAACAACAACAACAACAAAGCAAGGGAAGAAAAGGATGGGATGGAGCGGAGGATGAGTCCCAGCACTTTGAAACAGGAAATTACTAAGCAAATGCAACGCTGGATCACCAAATGGTAAAATAAATTCTAGCCCCCACCCACCCCAAAAAGGTAACATGGATCACCAAATGGTGAAAGAGTGGGAAGATGGGTGGCAAAGCTTCATGGGTTCCCCCTTGCAAACACTTTAATTCTTATTGTGTGGGAAAAGTAAGACAAAATATGTCAGATGCAAAAGAACAGGAGGGAACAAAATAATGGAAATGAGAAAGAATTCCTTTCTTTGCTTAAACAAAACTTGGGCTGTTTTTGTTTTGATTAAAGAAAGAAAGAAAGCATCAGTTATACACAAGAAGCCCTCCTGCTTTGATTGTTCCTTTGTCTATTTTAGGTTCTGAATATTCAATTGCTGCAATGGGCAAGCAAGAATTATAAAATAATTAAATTGTGGACAAATTCTTCAAATGGCTCCCTTCTCATAAGAGTTTAGAAAGGAAGATGTGCCTGCCGGCAAGCCACTACATTCAACTGCCGATGTGGTGTAGAGGGCAGATTGACAGGTTCAGGCAGCCTTCCATTCAAATCCTCCATGGCTAAGAAACCACACTGGGGGAGGGGGTGTCAGAGGTGAACAACCGTAAAGCCACACACATCTCACATATACTGGACAGCTCAGTAGTTTGGGTGTCTGACTGCAGAGCGAGAGATTGGGAGTTCGATTCACCATGATGTCTCCTTGACAGGAGCCGGACTTGAGGATCCATAGGGGTTCATTCCAGCCCTGCAGTTCTACGATTCTAGGATTAACTTTGAACAGTATATTAGGGTCCCCGTAATTTGAATGTGACCTAAAGGTTCATTGCAACCAGCAGCCTCATCAGGCCAAAGGGCAGCTACTTCTCCAAGGGAAAGGCTTTGTACATTTGCTTTCCATGGCCACGCTGCCCAATACACCACCTTGCAAGAGGGGATTGGACAGATTCCTGGAGGGGAAAAACCCATCACACATGATGGGGATGTGTAAACCCCAGGGTTAAAAACAGGGTACTTCAAGGGCCAGATGCAGGGGAGTGGTATCAGGAGACAGATATCTAGTCTTGTGAGCTCCAGGAGGCATTTGGAGGGGCCACTGTGAAATACAGGAAGCTGGAGTAGATGGGCCTTTGACCTGATCCAGCATGGCTCTTCTTATGTCCTTATGTTTTTATGACCAAGCCAACATGGGAGAGCAGAGAAAATTTGGTTGATGCACCACGTCTGAGGAATTCTAGGAGCAGTAATTTGGTCATGTACTTAGAATTCTCTGTGGTAGTTACTACCATACCAATCCCAGCAATCCACAGGCTACAGCAGCGAAGTGGAATCAAACTGAAACCGTTGTGTTAGGTGGATTCATCTGTGACATTTGACACTGACCCTTGGTCGCATCTGGAGCGAAGGGATCCCTTCCCCCCTAGCTTCCCTCACTTCTTGCCTCAGACCATGGGGCTTTCGCACTCACAGGATCCCAAAATGCCATGAAATGTGCAGTCATGGCAAAGAGGATTCATGTAAGTAAGGCAACAGCTTTGTGACGGGATCAGAGGGGGAAATCCTAGATCTCTGTCCTCTCTTTCCCACAAAACACCACCACCACCACCACTACCACCACCACCACCACCGCAGTTGAAACGTTTATTCTTCCCCAACTTTTAATAAAACAATATCCACATGGCCTGGGGCAGGTGCAATTTTCATAATTTATGGGTCTCGGAGACAGGAAGAGAGCTCCCCAGTTTTATTGTGCTTTGCTGGCTAAATGGCATGCCAGATTGTCTACATATCATTCTTTCAGGCGCTGTTCTCTGGCAGGTAGACCAGGCCTGCTGGAACCCACCTGTGCCTGCTGCCCTCCAGCAAGGAATAAGGATGAATACATCTGTATATGTTAAGCAGGAGATGAATGACACATTCTGTCATTAGAAGAAACTTCCTGTATTGACACCTATATTAACACTCCAACAATCGCAGGCCTGAAATAAACTTGGTTCAGATTGTTCCATTAGAAACAAATAAAATTTACATTATCTCTCAGCAACCATGGGCTTGAAAAAAAATCTTGTGCAGATTCGTCTATTAAAAATAAACAAAATCTACTTTCTATCCCACTACACGGGGCTTTGCTCTCCACCAGGTCCTCTGAACATATGTAAATCCCTCTAGCAACACACTCTCTGCATTTTGGCTGAGTCTCTGGAGCTTTAATTCATATATGAGGATGTGACTCAACTCTTTGACAAACGCAGAGCCTGGACTAGCATATGTTTGTAGACTCACAGTATTCAGAGCATGCACGCATACACACCACAGCCCACATGGTCACAAAAATGTAGCATATCTAAACTACATACAAATTATAGAGATTGACACAGATTGATACAGTCTGATATTAAAATAACAATGATGATATTATTGATTGTGATCCGCCCAGAGACCTTGGGGTAGTGGGCGGCATACAAGCTATATAAAATAAATAAAATATAAATAAATAAATATGATAAGCACAGCCATCCCAGAAGTGTCTGCTGCAGAGTAAGTCTTACTGTCAAATGCTGCAATGGGCGAGCAAGAATTATAAAATAATTAAATTACTCCAATTACTCCAAAAAGTAAGTAAGTAAGTAAGTAAGTAAGTAAGTAAGTAAGTAAGTAAGTAAGTAAGTAAGTAAGTAAGTAAGTAAGTGTATAGAGTGATGAACTTGGCCTCAGGAGGCTTGAGTTCAAATCCCCACTCAGCCAGGGAAACTCACTGCGCATGTGGCATTGGTAAAATCACTCCTTAAACATCATATTTACCTTGAACACCCTGGTAAGGTCACTATAAGCCAGTTCTGATTCAATTATACATAACTACAAGAACAAAATATGTGTATGGTGGGTGTGTTGTGTTGTTACAGTCATCATGACTGACTCTCCGTGACGCCATTTCCATGGAGTTTTCTTGGCAGAAATACTGGAGTGGTTTGCCAGTTCCTACTCCAGGCGCCTATAGCACCTGGTATTCCCTGGTGGTCACCCATCCAAGTACTAACCAGGCCTGACCCTGCTTAGCTTCTGAAATCAGGCGAGATCAGATGTGCTTAGGGCATCTAGGCAGCAGCTTATGTGTATGGTAGCAGTCTAGCAAAACTATCCATTGCATCATATAGGGCTAAAAAACTTCTACACGTAATCAATCACCTTAAATGAACAAATGTGTTCACATGTGTGTTTCCAAAGGGAAACTCAATTTCTAGTTAATATAAAGCCTTTTAATCATCAGTTTGCAACATTTTATTACTCAGAACTCTAATTAACTTCTAAGGTTAACATTTGAGAAAATCATAAGTTGCGAGCTGTAATCTGTTTTTAGAGAGGTAACTATGTACTAAGTCTGTGTAGCAGCAGCAGCAGCAACAACAGAAACAGAAGCAAAACCAACACGTCTCAGGATAAGCCATCTATTCCTCTGTGAGTTATCCTAACTTCAAAACATGGTGCCCCAAATCCCACTGTGTAATTGCACCAGAAGAAAGGAAATGGGATAGAGTAGATCACGGTGACCACTTGCCACTACCTAATAAGTCCCTGCTTAGATTCCTAGCCAAATGTCAAGCCACCTGACCAGCACACAGTGAGAAATCCCAGCAGTTAATCAGTGGGAATTTGCCATGGCAAGTTACACTGTTTCTCTTCTGCTGGCATAGCGACATAGCAGGTTTTGGGCCAATGTGTCCAAAGAAGTGGATTATGTCTACAAAACTCCTGAGGGAATAAATTCAGGGTGCCATAACCCGCTGCTTTTGTTTTGTTTTGTTTTGCTTTTGTGATTTTAAATTGATAGGCTCGGAATTTTTAAGGAAAGCCACAAGAAAACCAGTAAACTTTGGTTTTTGTTGTTGTGTTGTTACAGTCGTGATTGGCTCATCGTGCCCCCTTGTCCATGTTGTTTTTTTGGCAGGTTGTTAGCATTAGCCAAATATGCACAAAATTGAGAAGCCAAATATGCACAAAATTGCACAAAAATATGCACAAATATGCACAAAATTGCACAAAATTGAGAAGCCAAATATGCACAAAATTGAGCCTTTGAGAGCTCCCGATCTTTTCACTGAACAAGACATAACGAAATGTAGGCGAGCAGGGAAGCTGATTTGCTGCTGAAATTATTCTTGGTCCAAGAAGAATAAATCAGAATAAATAGTGGGGGAGGGGGAAGAGAATTTCTTGCATAGTATAAGCCCCTCCCTCTTGGTACCAGCTTAGGATGGATTCTTATAAACATTTAACTGTGAGTAACCTCTGTTGAATCCGGTCTCACCTACTTCTGAGCAGATGCATAGGTAAGTGCACTGTAAAATATATAAAGCGGCCACTTGTTAAAGCTTTAGCCTTTTAATGTCTGTTCTGGAAGTTTTTGGAATACATGATCATTCTTTCTTTTTCGGTCGGCCTGTTGCCAAATGAATCCTGTTGATTCGATGTCATATGTTTTAAGGTACCGTTTCAAGCAAGTCAAAAGGTCATTTTTTGCAAACTCTGCCACTGGACATCAAGAAAGCCCATCCAGTGTTTCTATAACTGAAGGATTACAAGGAAACTGGACACAAACCAGGTCCGTTACCCCTTTCCTTCTACCAAGTTTAAAGGCACAAGACATGGCATTTTATCCCATAAACATCAATAGGAACAGTCCCACTCTGAAAATTAAAAACAGAATGTCTTTTGCAGTGGAGCTTTTGTTCATGACGGAAATACAATCAGTGTAGGCTGCCTGAATCAGGACTATACTCGTGGCCAGAAGATCATTTTATGGGACGAAACAACCTCGGTTCAGAAACAGTTCTGACAAGAGCATCAGCGTATGTTGCAAGTGGTATATCACAAGAGGAACAGAATCTCTCTCTCTCTCATGAAAAAAAGCCTTGTAAAGTTTGCTTTGGGAAGGATTTATTACAGTACCTTCTAGCCTCAGGAAGATGTCACATCTGCATTCAGTTTTAATCAAAGCTGTCCTTTCATTTAGCTGCTTCCAGAATGAGTTATTTTGCACGGATATATAGAGGAAAAATATGTGTGTGTCTGTGTGTGTGTGTGCAGGTGTGCATATGCTAAACATGTTACAATTGAAATAGAAATTATAATAAATGAAATTCAAGCAATACCCCTTTATTGCAAGACTCTGTCTTCTTACCCAGTATTACATTTTACTGAATGTTCCATGACTTACTTCTGAGTCAGCCTGCCTAGGGTTGCACCGTGTAATTGCTTTTTCTTTTTCTTTGCTCTGTTTGCCATGCAAATTTTGGTTCCCCCCCCCCCAAAAAAAAAACTGTTCTAGGACCTATTGCTTTCTGGATGGCTCAGGTTACAACTCCCATCACCCCCACATGGAGGGGCCAGGCTAAGGGAGGCTGCTAGACTGACAATGGGGTGAGTTTCCCCAGAGCGGGCCACAGTGACTGCCAAGACCTTCCCTCCCACTAGCCCCTCCCGTCAGCAACGTATGTCAGGTTCAGCATGAGGAGCCAAGGCCATAAAAGAGAGGCCTGGGCAAAAGAGCAGCACAGGAAGCTTTCAATTAGCTCAGATTGGGTTTCATAGCCCCAGCTAACATTTTCTACAACTTCAGCACCCTGACTCAGCATTTCCTCTGTAAATAATTTATAGCCGAGAAGCAGTGAATGCCAGAATCAGGGAAGTGGAAAAAAAGGTGGGAGGAGGGGTGGCATGCAATGTGGAGTCAATTGGTGGGGGGGGGGGGAGTCAACAGAGAAAGACATCCTTCAGGCATGAGAGGTGAGGTGGCCTCTCTTGAAACAATGCAGAGGCCAATGAATGTTATGCCTGTAAAGAACCTTGCCTTCCAAAAGTCTCACTGAAACGCCTCCTCTTGCCTTGATTTCCTTAATGATCTCTTTCTCTCTCTCTCTCTCTCTCTCTCTCTCTCTCTCTCTCTCTCTCTCTCTCTCACACACACACACACACACACACACACACACACACACACACCCTAGAAGTCAAGGCTACTGCTAAAGAGGAACTTGCTTCATAAAACCAACAACACAACAACAACAAATGTTCCCATGTAAGGAGCAAATCGGGTCCTAATGAACGCAGAAGCAGCAAGGATGCCTAATTATTTTATTTGATTTTATTTTCTCCTGAATCTTGTTAGATTGTGTGTGTGTGTTGTGTTGTTACAGTCGTGACCGACTCTTTGTGACTCCATGTCCATGGAGTTTTCTTGGCAGGAATACTGGAGTGGCTTGCCAGTTCCTACTCCAGGCGCCTACAGCACCTGGTATTCCCTGGTGGTCTCCCATCCAAGTACTAACCAGGGCCGACCCTGCTTAGCTTCCGAAATCAATCACTATAGCATTAGAAATAAGAAATAGAGAAACAGCAAAATATGTAGATGAACATTTATGTATCTAAACATACTTCTGAATGCAGATGGAGAAAATCTTTTAGCAAATTACAGGAATTTCTCATATGTAGTTCAGAAAAAAGCTATACCCTACTGGTTTAGGACCTCAGAAAGTTTCTCCAGGAAATCAGCTACCAATTCCACTCACTCCTCTCAATCCATGTTGCTAAAAGTGGCCACAGTGAAGGAGACAAAAATGCAATGGCATGGAATCAGGCCTTTTGGGTGGTGGCCCCTTGGTCTCTGGAACAGGTTAGCAACTGGAGATTTCTGATCTGGCCTAAGCGACATACAACTTACTTATACCCTAACTGGATTACTGCTATGTCTTCTGTGAGGGACTGCCTCTGGAAAGTGTCAGGAAACTTCAGCAAGTCCAAAACCACTGGCATAGCTGGGGCTGAAACGGGGGGGGGGGGGGAGAGACATCTGTCCCTGGGTACAGCATCTAGGGCTGCCAAATTAGGTGCCAAATGGCTCCCCGCTCAGGAGCCACAGGAAGGCATGTTGCGGGCGACCTGCCAGGGCTAGCACATATGGCTCTCTGGCTGCTACCACCACTGCCACCACTGTCGCCATCTTCTCCATGACACCATAGCCCCTCCCCATCCCTTGGGGGAGTGAAAACTGACTTTGTCCCTGGGTGCTGAAAAACCCTAGCTACGTCTCTGTCCAAAATGTAGCAGCCAAATTACTTTTCTGAGGCTGGTTACAGGGACAAATGTTGAGTCTCAACAAGGCTATTCCTTGCTGACCTCAAAATACCCAATGAAGAGAGTCCAACATGAGAGTGTCCCAATTAATTGCCAATTTATTGGGCTCAATAAATACGACAATGGCAAACAACCACCACAAGGCAGAGAAGATTATCCACCCCGAAAACCAGGTGTCCAGATGTTTTATATCCTCTCCCCTCCCTCAAATCATGCACAGACTCTTGGGACAGGTGGGTGGAGGTCATCATGTTGGCCACCAATTAGGATAGTCCAAGGTGTCCTTCAGGGCAGTCCTGAGGTGGTCACTGGACCCGGTAACACTACCCCATCTTTGTCCTGTAATCCAGGCGTGGCTAAGATGATGTTTGCCATTGAGGTGTTTGATGAGTCCCAAGGGTTGGGGACAATGGGACGGGAAAGGGTGACATTATCCAGTTAGCCAGATAATCAAAATGTCAATAAAGGGGTCTGGAAATGTCAATGGGAGACATGTAAATTCAGGACAAAAGAAGATGCTCCCAAGCCAGAGATAACTTAGATGTTTCCTGTTCTCCCATTGTCCCGGGAACTTCCTGCCAAACTGGAACCAGCTAGGACTGGTCTTGACATGTCTCCCAATTGTGATGGGAGTAGCCTTTCCTTCTCCTCTTCTGGGTTCATCCGAAAATGGTGGTCCCAAGCATAGAAGGTAGGGGTTCAGGGTAGGAACATGTAAAAAGCACACCCAGGGCAAAGCAGGGTGGGGAGAATATTAAGAGAGGAGCAGGGAATCCCTGAAGGGACAGGCAATAGTGGGAGCAGAGAGGGGGAAAGAGAGAGAGAGAAGAGAGTGAGAGATCTCAGGGAGGGAGGGAAGGGTTCCAGGGAAAGAAAGAAGAGGGAATCCAGATGTCCCAGATGTGGGGGCAGTGCCAGAGGTTAGGGGTTTCCAGGAGTGGTGATGTGGTGAGGGATGGTGGGATGGGATGTGGCCACAGTGGGCAAGAAACCCATAAATAAGCTGCCTGTTGTCGGATTTTTCCTGGAATTAATGCAAAACTGACTGGCCTGTAGTTCCTTGGTTCTCTTTGATGTCCTTTTTGAAAAGAGGGACTACATTAGCCCTTGTCCAGTCATCTGGTACCTCACTCATTCCCCATTATTTCAAAAAAAGTAATGGACAGCAGTTCTGAGAGTTCTTCGGCCAATTCCTCCAGTACTCTCGGATGCAGTTCATTCGTCCCTGGAGATTTGAATGTGTTCAAGGTGATAAGGCATTCATTCCTTGTCTATTTGTTTTATTAATCTCAAGCTCCAAACCTGTCCCCTCCTTCTGCACTTTACTTATGTCTGGTGGTTCACAGTCTGTCTTATGGGAAAAGACTGCGCTAAAGAACGAATTGAGCACCTCTCTCTTCTCTTTGTCATTTGTTATCATTTTTTCCATCTCCATCGAGGAGCTGTGCTACTATTTCTTTGCTTTGTCTTTTGCTTCCCACATAATTGAAGACTGCTTTTTAATAGATTTTAGTGTCTCTTGCTAATCTCAGCTCATTCTCTGCTTTTGCTCTCCTAGTGCCATCCCTTCATTTCCTTGCTAATTGTCTGTACTCTACTTTGGTGGCCTGGCTTTCTTTACACTTCCTGTCCTGTACATGTCCTCTTTTGTTTTTAAGGTCATCCCTGAGCTTTTTATGAATCCACACTGGCCTTTTTTTGTCTGCTTCCCCCCCTTTTTTCCTAATTGAAATAGATTGTGGCTGTGCTTTTAGAATTTCTTTTTTTTAGATACTGCCACCCTTCTTGGACTCCTTTTCTGGTTAGGATCTCCTGCCATGGGACTTGACTCATCTTTGTTCTGAAGTTATTAAAACCGACTTTTAAAAATCCCACATGGGTGTGTGGCTACACTCTGTTTTGGTTTCCTTTGGAACCAGGAATTCTAGAAGAACATGGTCACTCTCACCTAGCATTCCTCTTACTGCCACTTCCCCCACCAGGTCAACTCTGTTGGTTAGGATCAAGTCAAGGATAACTTGTCCTATAGTTACTGTCTCCATTTTTTGTAGGAGAAAATTATCAGGCACACAATCCAGGGATTTCTTGGAAGGGTCCTACTTGGCTGAATTGGCCTTCCAACATATATCCCAATACAGTGGTACCTTGTATAAAGGAATTGATTTGTTCCAAATGAAATTCTGTTAAGCAAATTTTCCTTTATACAAATTTCCCATGGGAATGCATTGAAAACAGAGTAATCCCTAATTCTGACCATTTTTATGTTGTACGGATTTGCCCCATAGATGATTCTGTTAAGCAAATTTCCCCTATCTCCAGAATTTTTTATGTTGTATAGATTTTATGTTATACAAACCGTTTGTTATATGAGGCTCCACTGTATTTGAAATCTCCCATTACTACTATGTGAGGGAAGCCACCCTGACGGGGCTGTGAGCAGGAGAGTGACACCTGCACTGCAGGAGAAGGAGAGGGAAGAATGGTTGGAGAAGCAGAGGATGAGGGAGGAGCGTAGAGCCGCTCAGGACAGAGAAGCACAAGAAAGAGAGCTGCTGTGGAAACAGTTTAATGACTCCCTGAAGATATTGGGAAAAGAGAAGGAGGAGGGAAGGGCTAAGGCCCCTGTTAAGACAGAGAAGGAGACAGAAAAGGCGGGAAACCTGAACCAATCAGCAGTGGTGGAGGTGGGGTTTGGACAGTGTAAAAAGGGAACGCCATGTGTCTTCCCCCAGACTGGGTTTGGATGGAAAATCCATGGACAGGCGACTGGGAACAAATGATGATGCCAAAGCCCGAGGATGAAAGCTATAGAAGACGTGCCCATTGCCAAGGTTGTTCCTATTGGGGTGAACGGGAGGCCCATGAGTACAACCGTAAGAGAAAGGAAATCAGGTGGGAGCTGGCCTGGGAATAGTGGCTGGCCAAGCTGGTGGAGGAGGAGGAAAGAACCGGGAAGAAGTGTACCGGGAGTGGTCTGACTTTGAGAGATGACTATCCCTTCAAATCTCAGCACCAGAGGCGTCCTGGACCCAAACTCACTTCGGAGGTTGGGGTGCAAGTGGGCGAACCGAGCCTCTACGAGAAGGAGGGGAAGGAAAGTGGTGGAACCAAATCTCTCCAAGGGTAGGAGGGGGTCTGGACTTTTCTGTGTTTACTCCATCCTATGAATCTAAGAACAATCCTTTACTGTTGATGTTAAAGATGTTGGAACTGTTATCAAGAAAAGGACCTCCCTTGTTGTGGAAGAGCAAAATAAAAAAACCGTTTATGCTTTTAAAAATGTGTCTTTATTGGATCCTGAAGGGCGGGTTGCCAGGGATAAGCAAGAACCCTCACATACTACATCAGGGGTGTCAAAACTTTTTGCAAGGAGGGCCAATTTGGTGAGGTGAAAATGTATGGGGGCCGACCATTTAGCTGCAATAGGACATGCAAGGAGGTGGGGAGGACGCTGCAGCAACGGAGCTGGGGGTGGGTAGGCTGGGCAGGTGTCGGGGGACGGACGGACGGAGCGGACAGAGGCAGGGAAGGCAGACAAACCATAAAACTGCAAACTGATGTCTCCATCTGGTATGGGGAGGGTCCAGCTGACAGGGGTGCATGACAGGCTGAGCCAGCAGGGAGAAGAGTCTGTGGGCCACTCGAAATTTGAAAACGGGCCGCGTTTGGCCCCCGGGCCTGACTTTGGACATACCTGTACTACATCATGGTGTCTTTTAATTCTTGCAAGTTGTTTTTCAAAAGTTTTATCTGCTTCGTCTCCTTGATTGGGCAGTTGGTAGTAAATTCTAACTGCCATGTTCCTTTTGGGGTTGGGTTTTTTTTTTTTTTTTGCACCAGCTAGCTTGGTCCAGATGCTCTTAACGGGACAGCCAATCTCCCAATGATGCTAGATCAAAATATAACATAAGATTTTTTTTTAAGTGGGGAAAGTATGATGAGTAACAGTCACACAAAGGGTTGCCACTGTCCTAAATCCTATCAAATTCCCATTCTTTTCACATCAGGAGGCATGTTGTCAGTAAATGAAGTGGAGATTCCACCAAAGCCATGGAATTCTTCTGCAAACATTGGTCTACCTCCTTTTCAGAATAGATTTTGGCCAAGACTTGCAAACTGCCTACGGAAGCCCACAGACACAAACAATGGTAGGAACATGACAGCAGCAAGATCCTGTGCATTCCACTGGAAGAACAACTCTTAACCCTTCCAACCTGTCTGGGCTGAGAGGAAATGGGCAATAAATAGCTGCCTACTTGCTATCAGGAGGAAACGTTATATATATATATATATATATATGCATGTTAGGGTGGATTCGGGTTTCTTCCCGTGTAGAAATCTGGTTACTTTGGCGACGTTTCGACGAGGTCTCACTCATCATCTTCAGGCTGGTTTTCTGGCTTCTTTCTTCTTGAAGCAAAGTGTGGTCTCAGTTGAAGTCCTTCTATAAATACTGGTGGGGGGTGTGGTTTGCTTGCTCTGTTGCTGATTGTAGGTTCGTTTGTTCTTTTGTGATCTTCCGGTTGCTAAGGCGATCGTTAAGGGATTAACTGCTGGTGGGTTGGATGGCTGTTTGGAGACATCCTGTGTGTCCATCAGCCTTTTGTTTCTTAACGACCCTGGTGATGGGTGTTCTGGAAGCATCCTGGGCTTTGGTGGAGTGGGGTCCTATGTCTTGTGAATTCATTTTAGTCTGGCTACGTGTCTGTGGTCTCCCAATGTTTTTTTGGTGTGTATAAGTATGCTCCATGTGGTGACTGGAGTGGGGTGCAGCAGTAGATGGTGCAGTCGTGGTCTGGTTCTTGGATGGTGGTTTCATTTCATCTGTGGGAAGGGTCTGGGTTTGTGTTTGGTGTGGTTGGAAGGTGGTGGCATCTTGTGTCCTCTTGGACCTGGTGTCAGTCTTTGTGACAGAGGCTCGTCTGTTGACCAGGGCTAGTTTCCAGATGTCTGGCAAGCGGGAGGTGTCATCACGTTTATTCATGTTGTTTGGGTGTTTCTCTATTTCAATGGCTTCCATGATTATTCGAC
Source organism: Phrynocephalus versicolor (assembly GCA_023846285.1). NCBI lineage: Eukaryota > Metazoa > Chordata > Lepidosauria > Squamata > Agamidae > Phrynocephalus > Phrynocephalus versicolor. The sequence goes on from JAHTLZ010000010.1 coordinate 52,322,935, forward strand.
TGTTGAAGTGTTCAGTTTTGGAGATGAGTTTGGTTCTTTCAAAATCAATTTCATGACCTGTTGTTTTTATGTGCTGGAAGAGAGAGGAAGATTTTTCTTCTTTTTTGACTGCGTTCTTGTGTTCTGCGATGCGTGCGCTTATTCTCCTGTTTGTCTGTCCGATGTATGTGGCTGGGCAGACTTTGCATGGTATTTCGTAGACTCCTTGGTTTTCTAGCTCAATCTTGTCTTTGGGGTTTCTTAAAATGTTGGCTATTTTTTGGTCGGTGCAAAAGGCTGTCTTGATATTGTGTTTGTGGAGAATTTTGCTGATTTTGTCTGTGGTGCCTTTGATGTAAGGGAGGAGGGCAGTGCCGTTGTTCTCTTCTGTTTCTTGGTTCTTGGGGGGTGTTTCCTTTTGGATTAGTTTGGTGATGGTGTTTTTTTGGAATCCGTTCGCAATTAAAACATTCGAGAGAGTGTGTAATTCAGTTTTCAGGTGGTCTTTGTCAGCGAGGCGTTTGGTTCTGGAGATGAGGGTTTTTGCTACGGAGTTGATCTGTGCAGGGTGGTGGTGTGATTGTGCATTTAAGTAGCGGTTTGTATGTGTTTTTTTCTGGTAGATGGTATGTCCTAAGGAGCCGTCGGGTTTTTTGTAGATTAGGACGTCCAGGAAGGGAAGTTGGTTGTTGGCTTCTATTTCCATAGTGAATTGTATTTTGGGGTGTAGGCTGTTGAGATGTGTGA
>JAHTLZ010000010.1:52333231-52362780 GCA_023846285.1 Phrynocephalus versicolor
TAATAATAATAATAATAATAATAATAATAATAATAATAATAATAATACCCCAACCAAGCCCGATTCCTTTAGTATGGCTCTCAGGGGTGGGGGTGGGGGTGGGGATCCAGATATCTATGATTGCCCATAAACAGATGTTTGTGAATTTTCCATTGCTTTTACCCACCTGAAGGGTTGTTCTTACTTTTGACGAATCCTTTTAGATTGCTGTTCTATTGTGGTGACTAAATATTTTTGCATGAACATTTTTGCTTTGATTTCTTTCTGTGGAAGTTCAGTCATTAGCAGCCTGCCTTGCGAGCGTTTCAACACAAAGGATAAAAATAAGTATCCCTCATATATACTCACAGTTGGTACTTCTGAAATAAGTAATTGCCCCAGAAGAGGAGGAAAGCAAAATATAATGGCAACCACCACCACAACACACCAAATCTATTCTAAAGATTTTATATTCTGAAGGAAAGGAAAGAGTTGAAAAGCCTGAAATGTGAACCGTAAGTGATATAATTTTATGTTCGCACTAATGAAAAGGCATGCTCCTGCAGCATCTTTCAACAGCAGTAACACCTCCCTGGTTCTTTAGGCCTGTAACAGCCACAGCGCCAGAAGGCAAAACTTCACACTCTGAGGCACAGAGTTAAATGAGAAATGACAGGCTGTGATAATGGCAGAGACTTTGTTAAAATGTGGGATTCATTCAGCAGTTAATAATCTCAAAGACTACTACTACTACTACTACTACTACTACTACTACTACTACTACTACCACCACCACCACCACCACCACCACCACCACTGGAAAAGGTGCGGAAGAGAGTGACTAAAATGATTACTGGGCTGGGGCACCTCCCTTATGAGGAAAAGCTAAAACATTTGGAGATCTTTAGTCTGGAAAAAGGCACCTGATTTTTTTTGGGGGGGGGGATATGATTGAGCCGTACAAAATAATGCAGGGCATGAGTAAAGTGGATAGAGGGACACTCTTCTCCCTCTCACAAAATACCAGAACTAGGGGACATCCACTCAAATTGAGGGCTGGGAGAGTAAGAACAGACAAAAGAATTTTTTTTTACCCAGTGCATTGTTGGTCTGTGGTGATGGCATCTGGCCTGGATGCCTTCAAAAGGGGATTGGACAGATTCCTGGAGGAAAAGTTTATCACACGTTACAAGCCATGATGGGGATGTGTAATCTCCAGGCTTAAAACCAGGGAACTTCATGGGCCAGATGCAGGGGAGTGGTATCAGGAGACAGATATCTAGTCTCATGCGCTCCCAGACGCATCTGGTGGGGCCACTGTGAGATGCAGGAAGCTGGACTAGATGGGCCTTTGGCCTGATCCAGCATGGCTCTTCTTATGTTCTTATGTTTATGTTCTTACTACTACTACTACGTCTGTCACATAATATTAGGTCCTTATGAATATTTGGAGCCCGAACTCTCCATGCATCAGCAGTGAGGCAGCTTTTATTGTGCCATCCTTTGGTTACCCTGTTGATTGCTCCAAATTGTGTGTGGTTGTGGTTGTGGTTGTGTGGATGTGGGTGTTAAAATCATGACTATAATCTTAAAAATAGCCAGAATCAATTCAGATTCAGCCCAGATTCAGCCCAACTTGAAGCACTTGCCTAGAACAAAAGTCCTGAATTCAAGGAACTGCCAAGCAGGGTTTCCCCAGATGAATACTAGGTATGATGGGGGAGTCTTGTTGGCACCATGATCTGAAAGCATAGTGAGGTGCCTCTGCTCCAAGCAATAGGGTGGCATTTTAAGCAAAAGATGACCCACACCCAATCATTTTTTAAAAAAAATAGAAATTTGAATGCTCACATGGATGGGTTTCAGCACCTTAGGCCATTGTTTACCTTAAGGCCATGGACACTAATGTCTCCCTAGCGAGCCTATTCAGGCTTTGTTCATCTTATGAGCCAATCAGACCAGGGGACAAGAGGTCAAGCTGACTATAAGAAGGTCTCTTGCACTAGCTGTATTCAGACCGATGAAGCTGTTTGGATGAACAGCGAAACGTTTCTATCTCTCAAAAAAGAAGTCCAGTAGCCATGACTCAACTCCCAGTTAAACGAACCTGGATGACTGAGAATCTTCACAGGCTCACATGGATGGTTTCTCAAGATGGTCATAAATGTGTAATTCTCTCATTCCATTAAGTCCAAAGCAATTATTTCCTCTGAGCAATGTATGATAGGCACAACGATGCCACAGTAGTTTATCCACTGACTTCTCTGTTAGACTACTGTAAAATGATTTACATGGGACTGCCCTTGAAGACAATATGGGGCTGTGTAAATTCTATGGACTATTTGGTTCAACACAAAGGGTAGGGGAAATCTTAGGAAAGAAAGGTCTGTAATTCAAGATTTCAGTTTGCAAAGAAAGGCAGGAGTTGCTGTTCACATGGAGGCCTTTTCACCTTGATTCAAGTAGTATAATTTCAATGTTTGTGCAGTAAGGGCACTGAATGGGTGAACATGTGTAGTTCTAGAACCAGTGATTGCTACAGCTATAGCTAGAACAAAACATTACAACTAGACTATTGACAATAAATGTCCTTTCAAAAATGTGTGTGTGTGTGTTGTTTCTTATATTTTCTTACAATTATGTTGTTTCCGATGTGCATCAGGTTTAAATTCAAGATGTAAGCAATGACATTCAAAGTCTTAATAGCCTTTGACCTTAGTACATGAATTTATTTATTTATTAAATGTATATACCACTCTTTCTAGCTACATGGCTACTCTGGGCGGTTTACAAGGTTGAACAAATTTCAATCTAGACACTCAATAAATAAACAATCCAATAATAAAAACATAATAAGTAATAAAACAATATCTATCAGAGCATCAAACCAGAGCAAGATGGCCTAAAAACAAACAAAAAAATCAAGTGAAGTCAATATACCGATTTAGCTTGTAAAGAACAAGGCAGATTTAGATTTAGATGACACTCTGCTCATAAACATTCTTTTAAATCTTAAAATAAAATACTCTCTCATGTACCTGCATGAGTGCTAAGATCTCTGGAGGGGTCTGTGGAGGGCACAAAGAAAAAAAGTGTGTGTGTGTGTGTGTGTGTGTGTGTGTGTGTGTGTGTGTGTGTGTGTGTGTGTGTGTGTGTGTGTGTGTGTGTGTGTGTGTGTGTGAATTGGGAGCAGACATGTGTCTGCGAAGGCAGGTCCACACACGCTCCTACGAGCACACGTCAATTAGGCAAGGACAAAATTAGGCCCCTGCATCCGGCTGCAATCCTTTATTTATATGGTCACAAGCACAATGCAAAAAGCCCGGTCCAAATTGGCCCAGCTGTTCCCCAAAAAAAGAAACACTGAGAAGCTCCGGTCTCTTTCCCTACAAGCGAAGGGGCTTGGTAACAAAGGCTAGGGTTGATTTACAGCAGATTCAATACTTTGTTTCCGCTGGACACGCCCCCCCCCAGCCTCAGGAAAGTAGGGGGAATAGGGCAACCCTTTACTCCCGAGTAGACCAGACCTTGGCACACTTGGGGGGATGGGGGATCTCATACTAACCCCTTTCATCACTGCACCACTCCCTGCACAGCCCAAAAAGGCACTGTTTTTTCCTTTTTCCTTCTTTTTCCTTCATCTTCTTATCCTTCCCCACACTCACTCTCTCTTCCCCAAATAAAGGTTGTTCCTCCACCCCTCCCCTCTGTGTCCTTTCTCTTCCTGCCTTCCAGTAATATCCCTGCCCCCCTCCATTTTCCCAATTCCTTCTTCCTTCGGGTATCTCAAGGCTTGGACAAGGGGGTACACGCCACCTCCATGTTAGGGAAGTGACCTCCATTTCAAATCAGGGACCGTCACCTTGCCACATGGCCAAACCAGTTCAAATTCCCTGGGTTCTGCCAGAGGGAATCTTCTCCTTCCTCCACAGAAACAATCAGCTGTATGGGGCACCTTTCCTGCTTAGCCCTCCAGCCTCCGGCTCAAGCACCTGGACATCAAATTCCTTTGTCTGCATCTGGACCATAGGAAGCTCTGCCATTATTCTACCTCAGGACTATACTCACCCCATCCCTTATCATGGATGACTCATCATTCATCCACTGTGTTTGCAACCCTACCCAGATTGGTGTGATGTGTATCTGTATTATGTGTCTTGACCACCCATTGTTCTCCCACCCGGAAACCCATAATCCCATCTGCCACCCATTCCCTCCCCACTATCAGTGTGAAACCCTCTCCACCTGAAATGACCCAACCCACCCCCGGACCCCATTGGCCCACCTTTCCCAAACTCCACCTGCCTGACACCTCCCAGGGGATGGTCAACCAAGGACATAAAACAGCATGCCAAGGTCACCTTGGGGTGGACTTGTTGCTTCAACTTTTGGGGTTGCAGGTTCGCCTGGCTGTGCTTTATTGGGCACAATAAACAACACTCATAAAAATTTCTCTTGCGTCTGACTTTTATTGGCAAGAAAGGTCCGGCGTACAAAGGGGCAATGATTAGACTTAGTCCATACCCAACAGGTCCTTCCCTGCACCCTCTGAATGGGAGTTATATAATCTGTAGAGAAACAGAAGAGCACTTTCTCTCCTGTGAGGAGTTGACGATGCCCAACATTGATGAATTTCACCAGCAAGTGGAAATATGACTTACAATAAGGGTACCCAAGCTCTTGGAGTTTAAGAATGTTGGCTTGAACAGTTAATAGAAATCCCATTACATGTGTGCTGTTTTTAAGAGTTTATTTTTTTAAATTGTTCTATGGGGTTTTAAAAAGTTTTAAATTAGGACATGGAGTAGGAACTGGCAAGCCACTCCAGTATTCCTGCCAAGAAAACTCCATGGACATGGGGTCACAAAGAGTCGGTCACAACTGTAATGACACAAGACAAATTAGGACAAGAACAAAAGAAAAAAAAGTTTGCATGCAGAGGTTGTGGACAGGTCCCCTTAGCCTGACGTCTGAGAAAGTGGACTTGTCCATAAATGCAAAATATAGCAGTTAGTCTTTAAGGTGCCACAATGTTTTCTAAATGGTTATGTCTCCACTTGTTTAACTTATTGAGTGTTTTAAATTTTTAAAATGGTTTAAAATTACTAGCTGAAATGGTATTAAGCTGATTTTTGATGTGCCTTCCCCTGAGAGCTCAGAACGTAGAGCACGACATAAACGCTCAGAAGTCATCATGCAGTCAGCCCATAAAGCAAACCTAGGTTCTGGCTGCCCACAAGAAGGGCTAAAGGCCGAGACTGCCTCCAGGAGACCCTGCACCTGCAGTGGCCAACCCTGGCTGCACGGATCACAAGGGTTGGAAGGTGGCAACGTCACTGCAAGGAAAAGCTGCCATGTAACCAAGACCACCCCTATCAGGGTTCCCTCTTATGAGTGGGTGGAGACATTTTGCTCTTTGAGATGAGTAAGAGAGGCAAAAATCCACTGGGCTGACAGATGAATCCTTCTTTAATACTGATGGGTATGGGTAAGACACCATCCTCCATCCCAGTCAAAGTCAGCAAGCTTAATTTAGAGAGACGAGGCAAATGGCTTGCATTTCGGGTGCCAACAGAAGGGAATGGCTGTGCAACAAAGGCCCACCTGAGCATTTGCTACATTGAGCTCACAGCATCCCTTTGCTTTGCAGAAGGGTCAACCTGAAAAAGATGCATATAGAATTAGGAAGCCAGCTGCCTCTGACCACTGATCCAGACCAGGATGTCATTTTACTGGCAGAACTGGACTCGCAGCACTTCATGCACAAATCACTCTTCATTTTCCCTGAGCTTCTTCTCATTTCAGCAGCCTAATTCAGAGGAGGAACCTACTCTTCTGCTGTTCCCCTTGTTGACTACTAGGAAGGCAGAACTCCTTGCATTTGTCTCCTGACTCGCCCACAGATCTGCCCCTAAAGCAGCCATGCCCAAAGTCTGGCCTGTGGGCCAGATCCAGCCCGTCAGGCCATTCTGATTGGCCCATGCAAATGTAAAATCAGAAGAAACTGCTTATATACATTACGGTTCCTTCTAGTTTTTACAATTTATTTGTTTGTTGTGAGTTTTTGGGCTGTTTGGCCCTGTTCTGGGAGTTAATGGTGTTCTGGGGTCAGTGGGTAGGGTTTAGGGGTCAGTCAGTGGGGATTGCAAAGGGTCACTGGGTGGGGATTGCAGTGGGGGTAGTTGGATCCCCCTGCATTCTCGGCCACCAAATCTGGCCCTCCTTCCAAAAAGTTTGGACACCCCTACCCTAAAGCCTAATCCGGCTGCTGCCTGTTCCTAATCTCCAGGATTCTGGTGCTACAACAGGAATTGCAGCTACAACTATTCAACTGGAATAAAATCTCCAGTTATTTGTCCTGTAGAAATGGCCTGTTTTCTCCTTCCTATGAAACAGATTCGCAGATGCTCTAGGATTCATTCCCTGTCACATTTTGCCAACACTTTACAGGATAATTGAGCACACGTAGCTTTTCAAACTCTCACAAAAGCAGAAGATACATCAGGGACAGGCAAAGAGCGTCAGGTTGGACTGCCCTGAACTTCTTGACTGTGTGTTTCAATATTAAAGGAATAATTCTAATTTAATTACAAGGAAAGGCAACAACTTAATCACAGATTCCACACCTATCCCTGCCCCCAACTCCCAAATAATTCACAGTGTCTCCCTCAGATAGCCAGTGAAATGATCCAGCTGTGTTTTAAAGCAGTCTTTTGAAACAGAAAATATTTCAAGGTTAATATTTCGCTGGAAAGCATACATGCTTTTGGGCCCTCACAGAAGAGTTAATATGCCCACTATTGACATCTTTTCTGCTCTGCCGGGCATTTTTTTAGGCATGAAAAGAAGACATTTTAAGTGCACATTTGTCGGACAAATGGAAAAACTGTATTCTTGGTGATATTGCTGGACACCACAATCACTGGCCATGTTGGGCAGAGCTGATGGGTGGCTGGAAGGTTGCAGATCCCCTGCTCCTCATTCAGGCCCTGGGAACATACAGCAGTTGGTAGACCTCTGCCAGGGCCTGCCTTACTGTTGGGCAATGGAAAGCAGCTGTCTCAGGCGACAGCTCTGAAGTGCAATGAAAGAGAATAAAAGGGGTTCCTTCTTCTTCTTCTTCTTTGTATTGCAATAAATGAATGGGAATAAGGGTACAGTAGGACCCCCCGTATCCACTGATTCAATTATCCATGGCTGGCAGAGGAAAAAATAATTAAATAATTCAGCAGCCACAAAGCAAGCTAGTGTCACAAACAGCAGCTGTAAAGCAAGCTACTGTCATAAAACAGCTGTCATAAAGCAAGCTACTGTCTCAAACAGCAGCTGTAAAGCAAGTAACTGTCACACAGTAGTTGTGGGGTTTTTTTGATGTTCTCTCTTATCCATGGTTTTCGTTATCCACGTGAAGGCATCCTCAGCGGATACCGGGGTCCTACTATACTTTGGGGTTTTCAGGTGCCAAAATAATATGCCTTGACCTTATTGTTACTGCATTGCCCATTGCAAGTGGTGGCAGGCAGAGGCATCTAAGGTCTCCTGTAGTTACTATGTCGTTGTTTTTTTAATCATAAAGTGAGCCATGATATTCTGCAGATGCCTATAAAGGCTAGACAGCAAAATCTGATTATAATAATATTTTTAAAATTCCAATTTGCATCCTTAACATACTTTGTATCTGCCGATAAGGTGGCTATGAAGATTCCCCCACCCCACCCCCGCACTGTCCTTCAATTAATGCAGGAAGCAGGCAGTTTGGGTTTATCGAGAATATGTCTTTCAAGTGTCTGCCAATATAATGGAATACTAATCAAAAAGACATATGGGGGTGCACAGGACAGACAAACCTTGAACAGAAGTGGCTGACAGGAACAAGAAGGCAACTCAACCCAGCCTGGCTGCTGGGAGGACACAGATCAAGCTGCCCCAGGGCAGGAAAGGATTATCAGTGAGCAGAGAAGAGCCCCACCCTCCCAATTTCCATGGGCAGCTTTGGTCTGACACAGGAAACTCTCCTTGGAGTCTGAAATGAGGAGAATGTCATGATCTGGATGGAATGTCTGCTGCATTCTTCAATCACTAGTTACAGGAGAGATTAAAACAGACACGTCCGTAAATCTTGTTATTTCCATGGACTAGGTGCAGTTTCTTAGTGGTGCATTTGGGTGATTATAGGGTCTAGATGGCATGATCTTACAGCTTCCACTTTTTTTTCTCAGATGGTAAGTATATCTTTCTTCCAAAGGCTGGTAAGCCAGCCTGGTCACCTACTTTGGACCCTGCTGGTTATTGTACGGAGTGATGCTCCTGATTTCTGCTCAAAAGGCGTACTTAGATACTTGACCATTTCCACACCCACCACCACCAAGAAGGAGGACAAAGAAGACACAGGCTTGCATCACATTCAACATGCCCTTTTACATGTATGAATGCAAAATTCAAAATGTATATATATCAGAACCAGAGTCCTCTCTCCAGCAGGGAAAAGGGTGTCCTGCTGAGTGATAGACCTGCTGCCCAGATCCTGCTCATGGAGGTCTGGGAACTTGAAGGACCACCATCTCCCTCCTTAGAAATCTTTACTTTTTAAGTCAACCAGACTACTCCCTTCTAACAGAGGAGTAGTCTATGGCAGCCCTTCAAATGGAAGACCATCCTTCCTAAGAGGGCAATGTGGCCATCCTACTCCTCCTTGCGGCTTGTCCCAAGTTGGATTTGCTGGATGGTGCCAGTTTCTGCCTTCCTGTCAGGTCTCAGCTGGTACCAATTTGCTCGTCACTCCATCGTCTAGAGCAAGGAGGGGAAATCTTGCACCCATTGAGCCAGACGAGAGGATGGTAGGTGGGCATGTGGGTGGGCAGGAAGGCAGGGTCATGGTGTCCCATCCAACCCACAATTTTCATCTGTTGTTTTGTCTCTGATCAGCAGTCACAGACCAGAAGCTTTTAAAAGTCTGACAAGATGGTGTATAGCACGGAGACCCCCATTATAGCCCAAGAAGCTACTATTTGCAGCAGAGATAAGCATTGTGCCCCAAGCCAACACTTTGCAAATTGGCTTTATGATTAAATTAGCAAACTTCAGAGGAGGGGAAAATTTGTGCTATATAGACCCAGGGGAAACAGAAACAGCTAGCTCTTTGAATGAGTAATTAATGAGGAGGCATATGAATCACTGTCCCTGAGAAAGGTCGGTGACTATCCTTGCCCTGCATCCTCCCGGGTGGCTCTTCCTTGCCTAACAAAAAAGCCAAGTGGGGAAGCGCAATGGCTCTCAACTGATGTGGCTGGATTGCGTCCAGGTAGGGTTCAGGCGTGTGGAGCTGGCTGCTGCTGCCCTAGTTTTGAGAGTCTGAGCCAGGTGGAGCACCGTGAGTCACAGGAAGTTGTCCCCTTTCAGTATCTCAGGCAAATAACAGATGTCGTAACTGTCCGTTGACAGGGCTTCCATCTATCATCTTCCTTGCATTTCCAGAAGGCAGGTCTCTCCCAGTCTAGGAGATCTCTTGCGCTGACATAAATGTGTTATCACTGAATATTTTAAACTAGTTCATTCAGCTGACAAGCATGAAGGGATGAATCAGCCTTTGTTGTGCTAAGTCCCAGGCGATTTAACCAAATTTCTTGTCAGGTTGAAATTACCCAGCAAGACCAAAATTCTAGGTCATTTCAAAGAAAGTACACTACATTTTCAAAACTTCTCACCTTGATGGTAAGACTGACACTATTTCAGCTACCTTTTGGGGGATGGAGGTTGACGTTCTGTTTAAGAACCCATTCCAAGAATGTGGAAGTATTTAACAGGCACTACTAGAGGTTTCCAGGGCTAAAATCTCAGTCTTCATCCAGATCCCAGACCAGTTCCTGAGTTTTCTGACACTCAACGGGCTACTAGGATAGAGTCAAGAGTTCAGAACAATACATTTTGGATGGAGTGAGTTGGCTTACTTGTTTCTTCTTGGCAGCAATATTTCTGTTAATCGAACTTTTTATTTGACTTTGTCTTATTTATAGGCTGCCTTTCCCCCAGTATCAGACTTTTGATCCTAGAAATTTGTTGTGTTGACTGCTCTTAATACCTTGCTTTGCCATTATTGCAACATACAGGGAAATATTTGGTTACCTTAGTTATGATACCGCTGTTTTGATGTGTTTGTAAAACTACACAAACCTCAAAACAAAATATGATCTTCCTTGACACTGAGCATGGATAAGGGAATGGCACCAAACCTGACAAAATCCTGACAAAATGCCTTAAAATGCACCGAAGCATAACTTTGTAATTACTAGTTACATGATTTATTGCCAAAAAGCAACTAGCTCTGTAAGAATTGTTTAAAACTAGACATTTATGGACTCAAGGTAGGATATTGTTCTTAGAAAAGGAAATAAAAGTAAAAAACTTAATGGGGCAAATCTGCAAGGAATAGCTCTGACAGAAGGCCCCACCCCTTGGCAAATGAAGAGGATGATGATGAGTCTTACACAAATGATATGTCAGTGGTTCCCAACCTGGGAGTCGGGACCCCTTTGGGGGTTGAACGACCATTTCACAGGGGTCGCCATGAGCCAGTGAAGAAAAAGGCACAAATGGCTTGGGTCTGGAGGAGGAGGGGGAGGAGGAAGGGGGGAGAAGAGTGAGTTACAGCTTGATAGGTTGGAGGGGATGTCATTCAATGGCACTGGAGGCTGTAGCATGCCAAAGGGGGCTTGTGGCCTCTTCCAAGCAGGGCAAGGGGAGCATCACAACATGAGGAAGAGTATTAAAGGGTTGCGGCATGAGGAAGGTTGAGAACCACTGGTATAAGTACTCAGGCTCCAATCTACATGAGCAAACGTGAGAGATCTTCTCAGGACATTGTTCCCCAGAATAGGAATAGCCAAGACACCTGGAAGTTGAAAAGGAACTAGGTGACTACAACCAGCCATCCCCCCTAGTGCAGGAGTTGGGCAAGCATTGAGAGTCAGCTGTTCCACTAGGCAGAATGAGACAAAGGCCCCGAACAGTTGGTGCTGCGGGTCGCAGAAGAAGCCCACAGGCTAGTGGGATGCTGAGGAACACAGTTCCAAGAGGAAATATGGTCACGTTCTGGTTTGAAAGGGGTTTGAAAGGCCAGTGCTTTTGTGAACTCATTCAGTGGGATCCAATTTCAGCTGAATGGTAGAGAGAAAGTGTGGGGCAACTAATACATGTAGCAAAAGGACATGTTCTTGCTGCCCAAAAGGCCATCCCAGGGCATCATCACGCTCACCTTCTTCTCACTTCTTCTGGCCACTGCTTTCTGTGGCATCTGAGGTTGAACTGGAAAACCTTTCAGCTTGGTGTGCACTGAAAAAGGCAGTCTCAGAACACACTCCCAAGATGGGATGAGAGAGAATTTCAGCTTCAGGTACCAAGATGATTGCAGCTCAGCCACATCCACCACTGTATCTTGTAAAAACCATGAATTCTGGCACAAAATGTTTGGGGCAAATGAATGAAGTGGCAGGGTATTGAGGAAGAAACCACATTTTTGTGGCATTTGAGTCACTTGTATTTGCCAGTTCATTGACGAATTCTCTTCTTAACATCCTTATAAGGCTGAGAACCCAGGGGCAGGAGGGCACACTGGAGAATCCCAGGAAGATCCACCATGGAGTGGCACCAACTGGTGCAAAAAGGAGGACAACAAAAGGTCTGTCTGAGCAAACCCAGACCTGTTTGTGAAGATTCTCAGTCATCCAGGTGAGGTTATCTGGAAGTTGAGTCACGACAATTGGATTACTTTTCTTGAGAGATCGAAACGTTTCACTACTCATCCAAGTGGCTTTGTCAGGCTGACGAAGCTGCTTGGATGAGGAGTGAAACGTTTCGATCGCTCAAGAAAATAAGTCCAATTGCCGTGACTCAACTTCCAGAAAAGTCCAGACCTGGTGAGCCTCCTTCTGGGAAAAGGAACAAAGGAGAGCACCAAGCAAAGAGAAAACCTGATGAAGAAGATTCCCCACATGACAAATAAGGGGAAGGGGAAGAAAACCCAACACAACTCCATACTTGCCAGCCTGAAAGTAGTGACATATTTAATCACATATTGAATTGTTATAGCAACACCTGGTATTCTCCATATGTGCTGGATCAGCCTCTGCCAGGGCCAAATTGACTAGGGTGACAGAAGCTGTAATCCAACATATCCAAAGAGTGATGGCTTAGGGGGTGGGGAGTAACTTCTAGAGCAGGCCTGCCCAACAGGTAGACCGGGGGCTACCAGTAGCCCGTGAAGGGTTCAAAAGTAGCCCACCAGCCATCAATAAAAAGTGTGAGGGGGTAAGTTCTCCACCTCTACCTCCCCCAACCCAAGGACCACCACTGCCCCAGCAAAGCTCTGGGTCTGCCAGCCTACTGTCTCAGCTGAGCAGGGCAGGCTGCTCTACTTACATTTTTTTTTACTTATGAGTATATGCTCGGAACAGATAAAATTCATAAGTAGAGGTTTTAGTGTAGTAGCCCTCAGGCACTTTTGTCTGGAAAAAGTAGATCTTGGCCTGTTCAAAGTTGGACAGCCCTGTTCTAGAGTAACTCAGAGCAGAATGCAAAAATAAAAAGTATCAGTGGAACCCCTTAAGGTCTATGTATCCAGACCCTAGCATTAAAAAGAAATAGAAGTTTGGATTTTTAAGGACTCACTGTTCTATGCTTGCATCAGTTCAGAGGCTGTCTTACCATTCGGTGATAGAACACAGCATACATGTTCTGGTGCTAGATGGATTAAATCAGAGATTCATGTTCAACACCCTGCCCACTTACTTGTGGGGTCCCTCAGAGTTCTCTTGTGTCTCCTAGGTTTTTCAATATCTACGTAAAACCACTCAGAGAGATTATCTGAAGTTTTGGGGCTCACTGTCACCAGTATGCAGAGGACACCCAACTCTACTTCTCCTTGCCACCTACATCTGAGAAATAGGCTTCAGCTCTAGATCAGTGCTTGATACCAGGAACAGACTGGATGAGGGAGAATAAACTGAAAATTAATCCAGATAAGACAGAGGTGCTTCTGGACAGTTCAAGGACTAGGGATGCAGGTTGTACTGAATGGGATTACACTCCCATTGAAAAAATAGGCGAGGAGTTTTGGGATGCTCCTGGATTCATGTCTGAACCTGGGTAGCATCTGGACAATTAAAACTAGCGTGCCAGCTACATTCATTTCTTGAGAGCTGATCTAGCCACAGTGACACACATCCGAGTTACTTCTCGCCTGGATTACTGGAACACACTTTATGTGGAGCTGCTGATGGAAATCACATAACACTCATGTCACTGCAACTCCACTGGACGCCATTCAATTTCCGGGCACAATTCAAAGTGCTGGTTTTAACCCATTAAGCTCTAAATAGACAGGGTCCAATTTATCACTAAGACCATATCTGACATTATGAACTGGCTTGGATAATTGGGAAGGCATTTCTCTCAGTCCCACCACCTTCACAGGTGCATTTAGAAAGGAAAGGGAGAGGGGCTTCACTGCTGCTGCTCCCAGACTTTGGAACTCCCTCTCACTGGAGGCCAGGCTGGCCCCATCTTTTCTGTCCTTCTGCAAGCAGGCGAGCCTTCCCTCAGTAACGAGCTACCTGTGTGTGATATTTGATTTGACTTCCCTTGCCCAGATCCAATTGTCAGGCCCAATGTGAGTAAACTTATTGAATCAATTGCTGAATGTAAACCCCCTGGATTCAACAGGAGTATTTTAGTTGGGACTAGCAATTAGATATAGCCTCCTGGTTGCATGGCTGCTCTGGCTCATATCATGTAACCAGCTGCACAGGAAACATGAACCAAGAGGTAGAGGAAGTCTCCAGAGAGCCATAAAAGCAGGAGTCAAGGATCCTTTGTAGGGTAGAGGGAAAGGCAAGGAGAAGTACACATTTCCTGCAAGTAAGGACACAGGACCTGTCCAAGTAGGTCAGGCGGCAGCTCACACAGGATCTTCACTCCCAGCTACCTCTTTATAGGTTTTGAACAAGAGGTATTGGTGAGAAGAAATGAAAAATGAAACTGTTGGAGTAGGCTTTTGAGCATAGTTGGCTCAGCAGAAAATAAAGACACTAAAGCAGAGCTCACCATCACCATAAGTATATTTCTGGTAGGTCAATCTGACGGCATAATAAAGTAAAGAAGAGAATTCCCCCAAAAAACATTACACATGGGTTTTCACTATATACAAGCCTCAGCCAATCACAAAGCATTACATCATTTACTTTAACCTTAATACACATGTGTTAGCCTTCCTTTTTTGATAACCACAGTTACTCACCATTTCACACACATGTTCAACGTGTTCAGCCTTATTTTGTTTCAGCTTGTAAGTTACACCTTGACAGAAACATAACACGAAGTTAACATGACGAAGAGATGAGACTGCCCAGGATGATGGCGCCACACTGATTTCTCAAGAAAAATGCATTTCCATGTATGGGCCCAATAGCATTAGCCCTGCTGGTCTGTTACATCTGAAACTGTGAAAAGGACTGTTACTGGACAGGCATGTTCCTCCATCTGCACTGTGTGTGCTCTTCACTCCCTTTTGTTTCCTGCCTGAGAACCCCCCAGACCAGAAGAGTCACTCAGAAAGAAACAGTTGTGAATACTTTCAGTCTCCTCACTTTTTTCCTTGCCATCTTTCCAAACATATTTCAGAGGTGTTTAATTCCAGGAGAGAACAAGGGTGTGTGTGAAAAAGCCAACAGCAACATCCATTTTACATCCTTATACCAGACCTCACGGAGGGAGGTTATTTATTTATTTATTTATTTATTTATTTATTTATTTATTTATTTATTTATTTATATACCGCCCCATCTTCCGTAACGGAACTTGGGGCGGTGTACAGTAAAAAGAGAAAAGAAAAACAACAAACGAGCATAAAATCAGAGGCATCAATAAAAATAGGAGGGTACAATACCCTCCGCACAGAATGGCATGGGTGGCACGGGAAGGGGGGGGGAGAAGGAAAAATTAAACAGAAAGGTCGCCATATGCCTCCTTGAACAGGTTGATGGCAACCCCACAATTGTTCTTTATTAAAGCCTCCAATTGTGCAGTGCAGTGGCCCAAAACAAACCCTCTTTAGAATGAGGAAAATGTTTGCTTTGTTTTACTAGGATTAATGTTTTCTTCCCTAAATCCATAACAGAGAGGCGAAAGAGAGCAACCCCCCCCCACAAAAAACAGTATTTTTAATTGAACAAAACACGTTGGGGAGCCGTGTAGCCATCACAAAAACCAAATAATGAAAATTATTAGGCATACAGTTTTTTTTAAACTTTGGAAGTGTTGCCATTGTTGTTGTTGTTGGTGGTGGTGGTGGTGGTGTTCCTTATGAGCATGCCTGTGGAACAGTTTGCATTTCTATCCAAAATCTAGGCCACTCAAAGTGGGGAGTTCCAGCTTGTGTAAGTCAATGGAAACTGTCTACCTTCAATATACGCACAGGGCAATAGCTCAGCTATAAAACACTTCCTCTACTAAGTAACAATGTGCAGAGGAATTTCCACACATCCCAACCCTGACATGATTTCCATGTCTAAACTTAGAAACTTAGAAAAGAAAAAGAAATAGCCAGGACATTCCTTTGTTGTTTCCGCTCACTGATGGTTTGATCTGGTTTTCTTCAACCAAGCTAAAAAAATATATCCTTATTTCCCCAGCAGAAGAGCTTAAGGTTCTCCTCCCCCACAGGAGGGAGGCAGCTTAAACGTATTTTATAAATGGTGTTTTAGCTGTAGTGATACATGGGAAGATATGCCAGAAATAACAGGCCAAGGAGGTTGGATCCTTCCCCTCAACCCCACCTTCCTGTGCCATTAACAGAGCAGCCCGACACAGAGGTTCAACAGGTCAAGGTTGTCCGGTCATTTATCTTCATTTTTGTCGACTTAAAGGAACAGGCAGAAAAGGCAACCCCAGCTATTTGGGTTAGAACAACTTGTCAACGTTGTGACATTTGAGAAGTGACATTTTTAGGGGGAGCAAGCGGGAGAAAGTGGAGGGAAGTATATTAAATTTGCTATGATTAGGGTGAAAGTGGATAGAGAGACATTTATCTCCCATCTCCAACAATGCCAGAACCTAGTTCATCCACTGACACTAAATGGCAGGAAACTCAGGCCAAATACAAGAAGGTACTATATATTCTTTATCGTGCCTGCCTATCCTACTGAACTTGCCTGAACACGGAAATGTTGGCTGCAGGATTCTAAGAATTATAGCACAAAACCATGCAGCTAGTGAACCAGCTAGTTGCTCTGAGCAGTGGTTCTCAACCTGTGGGTCCCCAGATGTTCCTG
Source organism: Phrynocephalus versicolor (assembly GCA_023846285.1). NCBI lineage: Eukaryota > Metazoa > Chordata > Lepidosauria > Squamata > Agamidae > Phrynocephalus > Phrynocephalus versicolor. The sequence continues at coordinate 52,349,533 of JAHTLZ010000010.1, forward strand.
GACTGCGACTACCAGAAGCCTCCACCACTTGCTGTGCTGGAATGGATTTCTGGGAGTTGCAGTCCAGGAACATCTGGGGACCCACAGGTTGAGAACCACTGCTCTGATGGCTAAGGAGTCAAGTAGACCAAACAATGGTACATTCATCTACTCATCATGAAGGTCCAGAGTACAAAGGCATCATGCCTCCAGATAAATTTTCCAGTGTGCTTGGAGAACAACATGACAGAGGACTGCTGTCCTTGTGATTTACAGTTACTTGCATCTTCCTCCGAGTCATCTGGTGAGTCTCTCTGGGAAACAGGATTCTAGAACCAAGGTCTCTGGCTATTTATTTATTTATTTATTTATTTATTTATTTATTTATTTATTTATTATATTTATACCCCGGGCATCTTCCCGTCGGAACTCTATGATCATTGTTGGCCATTTCATTTGTTCTTATCCCTAACATTCCTGTGTGCCAGGCTGTCTACAACACAAGAAGACAAAGCCTAAAACCCAAGGTTGTTATAGCTACATGAGAGAGTACTAATGATGCCCTGTAGCAAAGCAAAGCAGGATTGTACAAGGGAAGTCTAAAAATGGAGGCAGATCAAAGTTTGTTTTGTGTTTGAGTAAGAAGTGATTAACTGATGAAAGAAGGAGTCAGTTTTGGGGGATTTTCCCCTACTTGGTGTCTCTTTGTTAATGGTAATGAACACCAGAGGTCATCCTGTAGAGTGTAGACCAGGGATATCCAAACTTTTTGCAAGGAGGGCCAGATTTGGTGAGATGAAAATGTGTGGGGGCTGACCATTCAGCTGGGCCAGACTTTGGACAAGTCTCTATAACATGCAAGGTGGAAGGGAGAATGCTGCAGCAATGGAACTGGGGGCAGGTAGGCTGGGAAGGTGGCTGGGTATTGGTGGACAGAGACAGGGAGGGCAGGCAAAACATAAAACTGCAAGCTGATGCCTCCTTCCGGTATGGGGAAGAGCCAGCTGGCAGGGCTGCATGACAGACTGAGATGGTGGGGAGAAGAGGCCACGGGCCACTTGAAATTTGTAAACGGGCCACATTTGGTCCCCAGGCCTGACTTTGGACATGCCTGCTGTAGACCATCTTGACTGCTAACATTGGTGCCATCAACATTCAGGTCCTTTGCATGTTACATCTGGCATCCTTTTTTTCCTGCTGGCAATCTGGGCACAGCAATATTGTGTCATTCCCTGGCATTTTGAATTGTGGATAGAGTAGTATAATATTCTACATTCATAGACAAGATTTTTTAAAAGAATTAAATACACCATTACTACTCCCTACACATGTAGGGAGGGCTAGGAAAGATTTATATCTAAAATATTGGATATTCACTGTCTGCAGCACAGTGTTTTGCTTTACAAGCATGTTTCTGGAATGAATTATGCTCGTAAACCAAGGTATCACTGTATTTACTTCCTCCTGCATTAATAATTAGCTCCATGAATCAAACTTCATATAATTGGACTGCCCTGTATAATTATTGAAATACTGAGCATGTACATTTTTACTTTATTGGACTGCCCTCATATACATTCTTGAAACCTGGACTTATTTTCCCATAGCATTAGGAGCAATTGGGGCATTTGCCCTGGGCACTAACAGTTGTGAAAATTCATGGCTGATGTTTTGCTTTTCTTTGGCTTGGAGTCATTAGACATTATTCAAAAAGCGATGAGTGAAAAGGAGAAAGATCAATTTCTCAAAGGCTTAAAGAGCAACTACATTGACAAGTAGTACAGGAAATGCTCTAGGATGGGAACAGACAGGTTTGTATTATTTTCTGTTGATAACCTGATGCAAATCAGTCAATGCAAATCATTCCATAGTTTCCCCCACCCCACCCCCATATCTCAATCCACATTTTTTTCTTTCAACTTTTAGAATTGAATACATTTGCATTGGTCCAGATCCAGACAATGTGATCACTTGAGCTGTTGTGGAGGGTTTGTAACCATTGTGTTAGAAGCCATTCCCATCAGCTGCAGCTGCAGTGAAAGAGATCAGGCAGTGGAAAATTGTCAGTCTTAAATTATCTCTTCCCCACAACTGATGTCTTCTTGTTCCCTAATTCCCTCCTCCTTCCTTTATTTCAAAGGCTTGCTGGCGTGGAGGTAGGACGACTAGGTGACCCAAGAGGGAAAACAGAGAATGGGATAGGCAGAAAGAAAGGAGGAAGTTTTCAGTCAGCCTTGTTTCCAGCTTGTTAAACAATCTGCAAGAGGTACAGTTAGAGCACAGCTACCTTACCGTTCAAAGGCTGACTGGTAACTTCTCTCTCTCTCTCTCTCTCTCCTGCCTGATTCCTCATTCTTTCCTCCCTTACTTTGGCCGCTTAGCTGCCTTAATAATAGCTGACTTTTTAACAACCACATCACAGTGCTGGCTGTTAATTCAGTTTTTGGCAAACAACAATTCCATGATACTTCTCACTTGTACTACGTCAAGTTTTCCCCGTTTCATTTCAGTTTTGTTGTTTTCTCTAGGTGTACAACATTGCACTTATTCATGTTAAATTTCATTCTGCTGTTTTCCATCCAGTGCTCAACCTTATCAAAATATTTTTGAACTTTGTTCTTATATTCCAAGGTATTAGCTATTCCTCCCAATTTTGTGTCATCTGCAGATTTGAGAATTATTCCCTGCACTCCATCATCTAAATCATTAATAAAAATATTGAAAAGCACTTGGCCCAGGACTGAGCCTTGAGGTAACCCGCTTGTTAGCTCCTCCCACTTAGAGAAAAAGTCATTACACATCACTTTCTGAGTACGATTCTGCAACCCTCTGTTTATCCTCCTGACGGTTTTTCCATCCATCCCACACCTAGTTAGATTGCTAATCATGAAATCATGGGACACTTTGTCAAAGGCTTCACTGAAGTCAAGATATATTACATCCCTCTGTAATATGACTTCAGCAAAGCCTTTGACAAAGGTATATATTGCATTCCCTCTGTCTACCAGGGAGGTTACCTGATCTAAATCCTGTGGTGTATGGCACAATTTGTTATTGACAAATCCATGTTGGCTTCTAGTTATCACTGCAGTGTTTTCAAGGTGCTTGAAAGTAATTTTAGAGAGAAACTACGAGACCCAGGCACCAAGTGTGGGGAGGATAGGGTTAAAATGAGTGACAAACGGGGCTGAAAAATGGTATCAGTTTCCTTTTTTCTGTCTGCTGACTCTTGTGTGGTTGACTGAAGTGAATTAAATTAATCTGACTTCCTGGGTGCAATTGAATAGCAGATCCATTTGCATTTATCCCACTGTGAATTCCCATTCCGATATTCTGCTGATGTGACGACATATTCATAACTTATAGCAGATCCATTTGCATTTATCCCACTGTGAATTCCCATTCCGATATTCTGCTGATGTGACGACATATTCATAACTTTATTAAGTGTACAATACAGCCAACTCATAGTAATCTTGTTAGATTTTTTTTCCTCACCACTACAGAGAATGGTTGCAAATATCATTGTTATCAGAGTATGACGGTGAAAAGGGGGGTATGTTTTTCACAACCTTTTCTCCTTCTAATGTTCCAGTAAAACATATGAATGTAGTCTGTCATAAGCTTTATCATTATAAAAATTCCTTGTCTTACTTTTCTTATACAGTAAACCCCCACCTATCGCAGGGGTTAGGGACCTGACTCGACCCGCAATAATTGAAAATCTACAATATGCAGATGCTGGGACAGGTTGGGACTGGGCAGGCTCTCTGGGGGCTCTTGTACTTACCCCAGGCCTGGTGCTGCCCCAAACAGGCCTGCAAGGGACTTTCCAGTCCCCCAGAGGCCCCCAAAGTGCTTTCTAGTGATCTGGAGGTCACTTCTAGTTTACTGGAAGTCACTTCCGGTTTACGGGGAAGCACTTTGGGGGCCTCCGCTGGGCTTGGGAAGGCCTTTCCTCCTTACGCCAGGGGGCCTTTTTTTCATATACTGCAGACCCGCAATATACCGGGACCGCAGTATATGAACCGCGAAAGGGCGGGGGATAACTGTACTAAAAATGCTCGTGAGTCTGCGCACAAATATGAGCTTCCAGACCATTGTCTCTTCCTATCATGACAGTTTTGCCACTTTGATTTGTCCTCTACTGCAACTCTAGGAATCATAAGCAACAAGAGACCATTGACTGATTTTCTTCAAGTACTTCATTCTTCACATGAACAAAAGTCAGAACAAATGGACATGTTGGGTTATAGCCTGTCCTTTCCTTGGTATTTTGTAGTATTCTTCCCAAAAGGTAAATATATTTCCTGTTTTGTGATAAGTTTATATTGGAAGTACTGCACATAACAAAGTCTCCCATTTGTTCAGGTGGTGTTATCTTCTGAAGAGATGGGAAGTGGGGAAGAATTCCCTGACACACTGTAGAGATACAGGTAGAAGGGGGAAGAATCCAGATCTACAAAGAAGTGGGAGCAGCAGGGAATATTTGATCCTTTGAATTGTGTTCCTGCATGGAGCAGGGGATTGGACTTGATGGCTTTGTAAACCCCTTCCAACGTCACTCTTCGATGAAGGCCAAGAGGTTTGTTGGACTGGCTGTGGGTTAGGTACCTGGGTGTGGCATCATAGGAAGGGAGTTCAATTCCCCACTGCGATTCCCAGAAGAGCCAGCCTCTGTGTCTTTGGGCAAGCTGCACAACCCAAGAACACCTGAGACGAAGGGGGTGGCAAACAGCTTCTGAGTCTTCTGTGCCTCAAAAACCCTGGATAATCTCTCCCTAGGTTGGTGGCTCCCAAACTGTGTGCCATGGCTCCATGGGGCACTGGCAGAGTCACCTGGGGGCATCATGGAAATCTCTTATCCACAACCAGTTCAGCACTTACTTGCAGTTTCTTTGGTGTCTGTGCATGGTGGACAGAGGGAATCCTGAGCCAGGACTGAATTTCCTGCCCTTCTGTTCACAAGGAAGCCTTCTCTGGCGGTGGTGCCATCACCACCACCAGAACAACAACAACAATGCAGCTTCTCCATTTTCTGGAAGGGATTTCTCTTGAATAAGTCAGGACACAAGGGCCTTTTCATTATTCCACCAGCATAGCATCTGGTTCCATCTCGTGGCTTAACTTGGTAATACACCTTGGGAAGGTGTAATCCTGTGGTGCGTGTTTTTTTTAAAACAATCTTTTTTCCGAGCAGTGGATAAGTTAGAGTGTGGGTCTTGATTGTATAGATTTGGCATTCCTACTGTAGTGAAGAGCCACAGCTAGTGGTCAGTAAGTACAGGGAGCCACAAGTCAAAAAAGTTTGGAAACCACTGCCATAAGTCATATTCACAGTATGCAATTTTTCATTAATAACTTCAGACCTTCAGAAGTTAATAAAAATAATTGATGCTGTCACACTGGTTACAAACATCTCAACTGCAGAATGTCAGTTATGTATATTCAAGCATCTATTGTTTGAAATCAACTCACCTAGAAACACTGGAAGCAAGGCAGTTATTATTTCTTTAATTAATTAATTTGCATGCTTACATTAATATCAAGGTATCATATTATGGTTTTAATTATTCCATAGTCCCAGTTCAGCTGTTCCTGGTTTCTTTCCATATTTCAGTGTTACCTGAAAAAGTTCTGACCTTTTCACCTGAATACAATTCCCTCCTCATGCTTGACCGGATGTTTCCTACTTATGGAGGAGAGGGCAGATGTTTCAAAGCATCCTCCTGCTGGACAGAACTTGACTCTTCCTTCAGCTTCTTTGGCTCTCCACCAGTAATAAATCATCTTTAAAAAAAAATCACAAGGCATTTATTTCCTGCTGCTCTAATATTAGCTCTTGAGCCTACACAACATGGGCTTTTGGGCTTTGCAAGAACCAGACATTTGAAGACCAGTTCGTGTGGTTGTCTGGCAACATTCTATCAATGTGAGGAAGCACCCATCCAGTTTTGTTTTGATAGGTTCTGGATGTGTTTACACAAGATTTCCCCATCCTTCCAGGGAATTAAAAAAACAAACAGACCTGCAAAGGCAGCGGTAAGCTATTCAAGGGAGGAGTTTGCCCTGTGGAATACCCTTTCTTCCCTGACACAAGCTGCAGAAGTTCTGGCTTCTGCTGCTGTTCTCTCCTTCCTGGACAAACGAGACACCAGCAGCCCAAACTGAATTTAGTGTAAGGGGATAAATCAGTGGTGTCCAAACTTTGGTCATGCAGATGTTTTGGACCACAGCTCCCATAGTCCTTTGTCATTGGCAATTTAGGCTCGGAATTCTGGGAGTTGTGGACCAAAACATCTGGAGGGTCAAAGTTTGGACACCCCTGGGATAAATGAAAGCAATACATGTGAGTCCTCCTCCAGTCAGACTCGTTACCTTCCACCCTTTGCTTCTCTGCTTTTCCCCTTTATTTGTTGTTTTCCAAATGACTATAACGTAAATTGAGAGTGAAGAAGCCTGTCACAAATCCTTTATAAAAACTACACAATTAAGCATAATTAGTCCCTATGCAAAAATATGCATATTTCTCAAAGGAATCCAAATACACATAAACTCCAAGGAAATCTGTCTGTGTATGATGGGAGATATACTGTCTATCCATGAAAATACTGTTGATTTGCACAGTTTCTTTTGAGATTAGACTCCTGTTTTGGGCCTCCTGTTTCTTGGTAATCTCATATAAACCCACAGCTTTTTTAGCCAGGATTCTCTGGGCTGCCTATTTTCCATCTGTACATCTGCTCTGGTCAGACCCCACCTGGAGTACTATGTCCAGTTCTGTGCACCTCAATTTAAAAAGGATGTTAACAATTTTGAACGGGTCCAGAGGGGGGCAACCGGGATGATGGACGGTCTGGAGGAAATGTCTTACGAGGAGCGGCTTAGGGAGCTGGAAATGTTTAGCCTTACAAAAAGAAGACTGAGAGGGGATATGATAGTTATGTTTAAATATTTGAAAGGATGTCACATTGATGAGGGAACAGGTTTGTTTTCCATGGCTTCAGAGACTAGGACTCGGGGCAATGGTTTCAAACTACAGGAAAAGAGATTCCATTTAAACATTAGGAAGAACTTCATGACGGTTAGAGCTGTTTGGCAGTGGAATATGCTGCCATGGAGGGTGGAATATGCTGCCATGGAGAATATGCTGCCACAGAGTCTCCTTCCTTGGAGGTTTTTAAGCAGAGGCTGGATGGCCATCTGTCGGGAGTCCTGTGATGGGGGTTCCTACAGGGCAGGGGGTTGGACTGGATGGCCCTTGAGGTCTCTTCCCACTCTATGATTCTATGATTTCCCTACATCTACCCTGTCCTCTGTTTTATGTTTAGGGTTGAAAGGTCTAAATCAGGCATGTCCAAACTTCAGCCCTCCAGATGTTTTGGACCACAATTCCCACAGTCATTTGTCATTGGCAATACAGGCTTGGAATTCTGGGAGTTGTAGTCCAAAAGTTCGCAACCACTGCTGTATATCATCTCAGAGTATTAAAACACATTTGTGGTTTAAATTATCCTCAAACCACCACACACCACTTAAATACCAGTAAATAAGTGGTTCAGTACCATCCACCTGGTAGTGACAGCTGTGAATTTTGAAAAGGATGTGAAGAAGAACCTCCCTGGTTACTGCCATTTTAGTAGAGAGGTTAATAGCAGTGGACAGAGAAACATTTAAATGCCACCCTAAAAGATCTGTAATTTAGAGATACAATGCTTTACCTTTGGAGGGCAAGGGTGTTTCCAGTCTGTGTATGAGCAGCAGCTAAACGGTGAAGCTGCCAATCAGTGAAAGAAAATTGATAAATATTCTTCTGCATAGATGCCCATGGAGTTGTGAATGACATACAATTTCTATGAGAGAAAGAGATGTAGTTCAGTAACTACTTAATAAGCTGTCTGAATGCCCTAAGCACATCTGATCTATCCTGATTTCAGAAGCTAAGCAGAATCAGCCCTGGTTAGTACTTGGACAGGAGATCACCAGGGAATACCAGGTGCTACAGGTGCCTGGGGTAGGAAATGGCAAACCTGCCAAGAAAACTCCATGGACATGGGGTCACGAAGAGTTGGTCACGACTGTAACGACGCAACACACACACACAACTGCTCAAGTAAGGGTGTTGTGTGAAGAATGTGACAGAAATTAAAAGCGACTGACAGAATGGGTAAGGTTAAAGGCAAAAACCTAGACTGGCATGAAGAGGTCACGTAAATTGATTTAAAAATTGCTTTGGAGGGTAGAGGCTGGAGCTAAAATGTCAAATTGTATGGATTCCCAAAAGGTGGAGTTGAAGACAGATTAATTCTTAGAGATACCCATGATCTTCTTCTTTAAGTGCCATGGCCTCGCAGAATATTGGCGATCAGTAGCATAAACAGATTCAATACCGCAATGAATTAATGCAATGCCACCAAGACTAGGTTGTATAGGAGAGACTGCAAAGAGTCAGGTTGAAGCATTGGGAGGCAAAGGGCCCCCAGAGACATTGTGCCTTCTTTTGCCAAACTCCAGAAGAAAGACATGTTTGTTAAAGTGGTAAGAGAGAACTCTGGACAGTTGCTGTTTAAGGAGACACAAATCCAGGTGTACTCTGATCATTGTTATCAAAGGGTGTAATGAAACTATGGATGCAAGTGCACATGAAGAAGAATCTAAAATATAATTGGGATTTCCCAGTATACTTGAGAGTTTTGTACACGGGAAAAATTGGAAGATAATTCCATTGGTTTCAGGTCTAAATCTTCTTTGTTAGTGGGCTCTGCTGGATGAACAACAAAGGGAACACCTCAGAGGGAAAAACCAAAAGGAGCAGGAACGAAGGGAGTTGAAAGCTTCTGGTAAGTCTTTACCGCTTAGAAGGAGAAGTAATTAAAAGTGTCTTGGAGGCCAATTGGAAAATAAGATTTATTTGAGAATTAATTGAACTTGTGTTTGACCCCACCACAATTACTTTTAACTTAATCATAGACTGCCAATCACTGATAAAATCTAACACAGAGACCTTAAATTTTCAAAAAGGCAATTTCCCAAAGATGAGGAAACTAGTAAAAAAGAAACTGAAAGGGAAAATTGAGAGAGTCCAAAAACATGCAGGCTGCTCACAAAAACAATAACAGAGGCCCAATGGGAATGCATACCGAAAAGGAAAAATGGCACTGCCAGGTCCAAGAGGACTCTGATGTGGCTTACAGGAGCTGTTCGGGAGGTGATCAAAAGCAAGAAAAACACATTTAAAAGATGGAAGAATACTAAGGAAACCTCTCTCTCTCTCTCTCTCTCTCTCTCTCTCTCTCTCTCTGTGTGTGTGTGTGTGTGTGTGTTTGTGTGTGTGTGAGTGAGTGAGTGAGTGTGAGTGTGAGTGTGAGTGCGAGTGCAAGTGTGAGTGAGTGCATGTGCGCACAAAAATGGAGGATTTCCCCTTAAAAGTGTGCAAATCAAATTATAGTTCTGCTTGTGGCTTTTAAGAGGCTTTTAACAGTCTTAATTTGTTGTTTTAATGCTGTTATATGTTGAATTTTTTTACTGTTATCATTTATTGTGATCTTAGTCTGTTTGCTTTTTATTAACTTGTGAGGCACCTGGGGTTCCTGACTTGGGAGAAAGATGGCATACAAACGAAAATAGAGAGGTGAATGAGTCAATACGCAGTGCCCTGAGAATGATCTGCTTAATGCTTTCAAGGGTGATTCTTAACTAACATAAGTAACTTCCAGTAGAATGAGTCTGACTTGTCCCCCACTGGAACTATGAGCCTTTGTACACGACCCCTAAACGCCGCAACAAATGGCTGCAAGCTCTGGAGCTTACAATGGTTTCCCCACCAGCTCCGGAGTTTGCAGGAAATTAAGTGCGACCACGCCCACCTAAGTGCGTCCCAGTGCACTTTTCTTGTACCTGCTCCAGGAGGGTGAAAATCGCCAGGTCCGGATTTAATCTGGTCAGTGCGGGGCTCTCCTGGCTTCTGTTTGTTTTTTGTTTTGTTTTTTTGCCTCCTGCCCCTTTAAGAGAAAGGGCGGGAGGAAAAAAAAGGAAACAAAAGAGAAGGAATCAGCACGACGGAGCTCTGGCAGCTTCTCCGAGGTGAGTCTGCATTTCCCCCCCCCCACTTTCTTCCTCCCTCCCCTCAGCAGACAGGTGCGGAGTGGTGGGGAGGAAGGAAGAGCAACGAACCCCTAAGATCTCTGGTCCGAATTTAAGTGGCCAGTAGAGATGGGCACGACCAGGAATTTTTGTTTTTCGAGTTGTCGTTTTTCGGGACGGGTCCGTTTCGGCTCATTTTCGTTTTTCGTGAAATTTTTCAAAAATTTGTCATTTTGTGGTGTCGTTTTTTCGTCTGTCATTAGTACTGGTTTGGGGGGGGTAGCGGGCTCCTGGAGGCACCTCTGTGGGGTGGGTGCCTCCTCTGGCCCGCTATGAAGGGAAAGCGGGCTCCTGGAGGCACCTCGTGGGTGCCTCCTCTCCTCACCCGCTACAAAATGGCATGCATAGCCAATTGGATATGCATACCAAGTTGAGTGGCAGAGAGGCACCTCTTTTGTGTGCCTCTCTGTAGACCACAGGCCCACTGCTGATATTGCATCTGGGCCGGGCGTTCTGTGGTCCACCAAGAAGGGAAGTGTACTTGCGTGTATAGTGTGCAATGCGAGTACACAGGTTTGGCTTAGGGTTAGGGTTAGCGCAGGGGCTAGGCTCAGGGTTACGGGTAAGGTTAGGGTGAGTTCGTGGGGTGCACCTCTGGGTGCCTCTCTGACCCACTAAGAAGGACAGTGTACTGGCGTATGGGTTAGGGTTAAGCTTAGGGTTAGGGTTCGGGCTAGGGTTAGTGGGCTTTTTATGCCCGATTGGCACATCCCAGAACTCTCTGTGGTCGAAACCTGGCCAAGTGGCCATGCGATTGGTGGAATGGCTCCAAAAATTTGCATGGTCCACTCCCATGGCCAGCCCATCATTGCGCAGGTGTAAATAAAATAAAATAAAATAAAATAAAATAAAATCAATGGAGAGGAGGACAGGAGACATTTTGTTGCAAGAAAAACCCACTGCTACTGTAAAAAATCTGGCAGTTTTAAAATAGCAATTTTCGCATGTTTCTGTGGTGCTTTGGTGTGTTTTTGGACCACGATTTCAAAAAAAAGATTGCGGTCGCCTGCCCCATTTTGGATCCCCCGCCCGCACCGCATGGCAGGCGAGTTGGCGAGACGACGAGGATGCCCCCCAGCCCCCACCAGAGCAGCCCAGGACAGGAGGGGGGGAAGGCCGGGGACCCCCCGCCCGAAACCACCCCTCTGGTAGGTGCACTCTCAGGCAGGCAGCCAGGCATATTTCCGCCTGCTTTTTTGGCCGGGAATTCGGGGTTTTTAAAACTTTTTTTCTGTGCCGCTTGAATGGCAGCGGCGAGCCGGCGAGGCGGCGACATTGGCGGGACGACGAGGATGCCCGCCGCCGGCCGCCACTCCGCCAGAGCAGCCCAGGAAGGACAGGAGGAGAGGGGGGGAGGCCGGGGACCCCCCCCCCGAAACCACCCCTCTGGTAGGTGCCCTCACTCAGGCAGGCATATTTCCGCCTGCTTTTTTGGCCGGGAATCGGGTTTTTTTTTTAACTTTTAAAAACTTTTTTTCTGTGCCGCTTGGCATCGCCCGATCGCCTCGATGCCAAGAATGACAACACGACAAATCAGACCCATTTTTTCTTTAGTCGGTTTGAGTTCGAGTTCTGGCGGAGTAATTGTCATTTCCTTTTCCGTTACGTAATGGAAACGAGGAATGGAAACGGAAACGGGAATTTCTCTAAGTCGTGCCCATGTCTAGTGGCCAGTGGATCTTAGGGGTCGTGTGAAAAGGCCCTATGAAAGCTCCTTAGAATCAGGAATGGCACTCAAAGGGGAGGGGGGTATATTATGAGGCAAAACACACTTCAAGGTCTATCCCACATGTTGAATTTCTGAAAAGATTAAATCAGTATTGACAGGAAAGGGGCAAGCTTCTTTTGTGGAGAGGATCATGAGCCTCCTTTAATATGCTTAGAGAACATGCCCAGATATTTTGCAGCAGTTGTTCTGTGCTAAGGACCCAAAGGAAACAGTAGAGAAAAACAGGACTTGATCAGGACTTGAAGTGCATTGACCCGGCACAGTTCCACTGCAGCTGTCCAAGTTCCATCCTATGGAACATTGGGGTTTGCAGGCTAGTGACCTATTTAGCCATCACCGTTGTAGTTCAAGGGAGGGCAGGGGAGGGCATGAGAAATACAAGTCACAGGTTTCTGTAGAATGGAGACATGATTGTTAAATCTCTACTTGATCTCAAACCTCTACTGTAGAAGTAACATGCTAAAATAAAAAGGAATTGCTTGCCGGAAGACAGCCCAAGAAAGTCCCCCAGTACAAGTCTCACTGGAGCCCAGGATGTTTCTTTCCTGCAATTATTAACACAAACCCTTTGGCATGGCTGCTTTGCAGTTTGCAAGAAAACACAGCACTGCCCTTAAAGCACAAGTGATTCTGTGTCAAGAGAACACACAGGAACAATATTGCTCCAAAATTAGTGAACACTTCTGGACAAAGGCTGTTCTTCCCATCTGGTGGTTCTTTGTGCCAAAATGGAAAGAAAGGCGGAAACAACCCTGTTTTCCTCATTTGAAAATCCTAATTCAATTCCACCAATCGGTTGCATAAATGTGCTGTAACAGCTGCATGTGGTCTATGTTGCTAAATAATTCTTAATGGTTTCCATATTTGCTTACGTGTTGCCACGTCCCCTACGGCCAGCCATTTGGATCCTTTCTTCACATACAGAAGAGAGGGGAAATGGGGAGGAGAGAGCTGCTCCAGCGCTGTAATCTCGCAAAGTATTTTACAAGTCCAGCAGAGGTAGTACTTCCTGGAGCTGAGGGCTCATCCAGGTAACGGCTCCAGGCAAGAAATGAAGAAAGGAAAAAAACAAGCTATGGGAGGAGAAGCTCTTTTTTGGCTTAGAACTGGACCATATCCTGAAATGGAGACAACCTCCCAGTTGTAGGAACCAGTGCCAGAAGGCCAACTCCATTCTGTGTAGCCCACAGGGGAATGTGTAACATATGGTCGGTTGTGTCAAATGAGACAGTTTGCAGAAGCATTGGTTTAGGAGCGAAATATCAGAGAGAGCTGGCTTCATGTGGATTGGCGTAGCATTTTCTTGGATGTGGTTCTGCAGTTGTAGAAGGCTTTTCCTGGAGGATTAGAACACACACACACACACACACACACACACACACACACACACACACACA
>JAHTLZ010000010.1:52362790-52381126 GCA_023846285.1 Phrynocephalus versicolor
TATCATCATCGTCCAAGGCTGTGCTTTCTTTGTGCTGTGTTCAATAGCTGGCTTGGCTCCTTGTGCGAAGCTATGCTTACAATACATCATATGCAGTAGCTGCCTTTTGACTCACCACTGTAGGTCAATGGCAAATTATTTGTTTGTTTACTGTTCTAACTTTTGATTGTGTGGCACCTGCTGATCCAAACATCTAGTCTTAGTGACACCAAATTAAAATATGCATTTACAAATATTAAATCTCCAGCATGTCCTTTGAAGGGTCCCTGGGAAGGTAAGAAATGAACTTGGAAGCCATAAAGGACAAAGTGGTATACTGTGCTGTGCTTTGGAAACTTGGACACTTGCACTTGTTGATGGTTCACTCATGCACTTTGACCACTCACTTCACAAGACACACTGGAAGCCATTTTGTTTGAAAATTCTATCCTCCCAGCCCCCCCCCCACCCCCCCCCCCCCGGGGGGGGGGGGGTTGCACCTGGGTCCAGGAGGCCATCAACTCCTTATTAAGAGAGGGAGTGGTTCCTGGCCCGTTAAAGGAGGCAGTGATTTGGCCACTCCTAAAAAACCCTATCCTGGACCTAGGGCTGGTGGTCAATTACCACCCAGTGGCAAAGCTCCCTTATTGGGGCAAGGTGTTAAAGTGTGTGGTGGCTGAGCAGCTCCAGGCTCTCTTAGATGAAATGTATTATCTAGATCCATTGCAGTCGGGCTTTAGGCTGGATTTTGGAACAGAGACTGCCTTGGTTACCCAATATGACGACCATTGCCAGGAGAGAGATGGGGGAGTGCATCGTGGACCTCTCAGTGGCTTTTGACACCATCGACCATGGTATCCTTCTGGACAGATTGGCTGGGATGGGAGCTGAGGCACAGTTTTATGGTGTTTCTACTCCTACCTAGCTGACCAGGTCCAGAAGGTGGTACTGGGGACGGGTGCTCTGGCTCGTGGTAGTTAAATCATAGGATTCCCCAGGGCTCTATACTGTCCCCCATGCTGTTTAACATCTGTATGAAACCACTGGGAGAGGTCGCCAGAAGGTTTGGGCTGAAGAGTCAGCAATATGCTGACGATACTCACCCGTACCTCTCATTCTTCACCTATACAAGTGTGGCAGTCTCTGTTCTGAACTCATGCTTGGACTCGATAATGGACTAGATGAAGGTCAATAAACTGAAGCTCAATCCAGACAAGTTGGAAGTGTTGCTGGTGAGTGCTCTGCCTGACAGGTTAGAGGGCCATTCCCCGGTCCTGGATCGGGTTGCACTCCCCCTAAGGGACAGGGTCCGCAGCTTGGGGGTACTTCTGGACCCGGGTCTTACCCTGGAAGCCCAGGTGGACTCGTGGCCAGGGGTGCCTTCTTACAGCTGCAGATAATATATCAACTCCACCCTTACCTGGATGACCAGAGCCTGGCAACAGTCACACATGCACTGGTAACAATCAGATTGGACTATTGTAATGCGCTTTACGTGGGGCTGCCTTTGAAGATGGTTTGGCGATTGCAATTGGTACAGAACCGGGCCGCGCGGCCAGTTGTTGTCCAGGCCCAATTCAAAGTGCTCATGCTTACATATAAAGTCCTAAACGGCTTAGGACCTGGTTACCTTAAGGACCGCCTCCTTCCATATGAGCCTGCCTGTACCCTAAGATCAGGCCAGGAAGCCCTGTTGAAGGTGCCATTTCTCAAAGATGTGAGGTGGGTGGCATGTCAAAACAGGGCATTCTTGATAGCTGCTCCCCAATTTTGGAATGCCCTCCGTACGGAGATCCGCCTGGCGCCGACACTATTGGCTTTTCGGTGCCAGGCAAAGACTTTCCTGTTCAGCCAGCATTTTAATTAGATAGTGTTTTTAACTGGGCTCATGAGCAGCGGGGTTTTATAATTTGTATTGTATACTGATTGTTTTAAATTGTATTGTATTTTATAGTTTTAATAATTATGTTCTTTTATAGTTTTAATACATTGTTGTATGCTGCCAGAGAGCACAGTAGTGTGGCGGCTAAAACAAATTATAAATAAATAAATAAATGTATTTGATTTTTATGGTTCACAATTCAAGAAGTTGGCTCTTAAGTATTTGGCATCCTATGAGGAGACAGCTGAAGGGAAAACATAAGTGGGTCTTCAAGATGGGAGAAAATTGTCACCTCCTTTCCTCTGCTTAGTAATAAAGAATTGCAGGATTCACTGTAGTTACATCCAAGCCTGTTTTGAGAAGCTGGCTATCTTAAAACATCTTCTTGGGAAATTCTTATTATTTTGCTAGCCAGTATTGTTATACCTGAATATTGGAGGCGTTTGTGATTCCCTTGTGTCCCCCCAGAGGGGGAATGGACCCCTCTCCCATTCCATATAGGATGGACTATTAGACTGCAGCAAAACAGGTTTTATTAAATTTGAGATAGCTTGAATACAAGGAACAGAATTATTCAAAACTCCGACTATCTCTCCAACACCGTACACTGGGGCAATGTCCTTTAACAAAGTCCTTGAGTCCCTTGTTTTTACTCACAAAAGCACACTCATGTCCTGGGAGTGGGTTGTCTCTCTTCACTCAACCTTCAGTCCTCATCCCTGGACACCCCACCCCACCCCAAAATCCCCTTTCCATACCTTGCAAGGAGAGCCGGTATACCCACAACAGAGACAAACCAGCGGTCTCAACAAGAAGTTCCTTGTGCTCAACGAATCGCTGTTCCTGCCTAGCCTCCAACACTCTCTCTTGCGTTCATCTTTATACAAAGCAGAACCCAAGTGGCAGGCTGTTCTGGCTTCCCTTCTTGTTAAGCGGTAAGAGGGCTTTGGGGGGTACTTTAGCACATCCCCACTTTTTTCCCTTGAGGACCTAAATTGGACCAAGCTTCCCCTGCAAGGATCTTCCATGTATATATCTTTCTTAGAAGAACTTTCATCTCAATAGGAGGTGGACCATTCCCTCCTGAGTGTCTTACTACTTGTCTTCCTCTTCTCCCCTTCCTCCTTGGGTCTCTAGCATCTCTTCTTTGTTACGCTACAACTTTCTCTGTTTCTCTGATCTTTCCCTTTCCCACCACCACCCCTGTCTGGATCTTCCCTTCGTTCTCATTGTTTATTGGCTGCATCCATTTCTATTCCCACCCATACCATATGGACATCCAGTTGTATCTCTTTGGGATCTATCCGACTGATGATAAAAAAAAAACACACTTTTGTACCAGTTTCTTCTCTTTTATTTATCCCTGAAGTTCCTGGGATAGAGCTTGATGGACTGCTAATAGGGACAGAAATGCCTCTGTCCGCCTCTAAGCTGGGCACCAGATACCTGCCACTACTTCTGAGCTTGCGTCTGCCACCCAGTGGATAGGCAGGCGCATGCTCAGAGGCCGTTCATACTGCTCCTGTCGCCTCCTGACTTAGTCCTGCATCATCATCATCATCCATCACTACAAATGGATGATCCATCACTGCAGGGCCCTCATCCAGCATTGTGTGGTGCTGGATCATCCATTTGCATCCCTACAGTCTGCCCTGGTTTCCTCTGCACGGCCTCACGTGCCTTCCTACCTGGTCCTGCATCCTCTTCATCCTCCATAATTACAAATGGGTGATCCAGTGCTGTGGGGCCATGATCCGGTGCCATGCAGTGCTGGCTTGCCTGTTGGAAGTTCCACACCCTGCCCACTGGTCTGTCTCCTCCCTACCTGGTCCAAATGCCACCTCCTCTACATCTTCCTCCTCTCCCACTGCCAACTTAGAAGACAGTCTAAGGTTCCCTTTCAAAAGCTGGTCCTGGTGTCTCTGCGCATGCGTGCCCCATTAGCATATCAGCTGATAAGTGGAATTTTGCTCAGAGAGGGCAAACACAGATCCCAGAAGAAAAGCTGGGCCTGCTGTGTCTCCAGATGGCAGCAAAGGTGGAGGACAAAGGAGGAGGCAACAGGGAAGACTGTGCGGGCAGAGTGAACAAATTATGTGCCCCCCCCCAAATTTGGTGCCTGATGAGACCAACTCTGTGGCACTCCTATGCTACACCACTGGTCCATGTTGGGGCAGTGGCAGAAGTGAGAGGAGCAAGTAGGGATCCCCAATATAAACTGGAAAAATGAACGGTGAACCATGAACTGCTGGCTTTTGGGGGGGGGGAGGGGTCGTGTGTCCATCTCTTCCAATGATACATTATTGTTAAGTACCTACTTATTTGTGGAAGAGTGGCACCTGTATGTTGTATCTGTTCAAATTATCACAGTGTTGTCCGCCTGTGATATGAGATGGCCCTCTCCAACAAAGCCATAGCCGCAGACATTCGATAGGAGCAATCAGCTCGTAAAGATGCACATGTCTATGAAGACAACAAGGGCTGCCAGGCCTTGGGGCGCTGGCCGAGTCTCAGGGAATTGCTATGCTCTCCTGACTGTCCAGGCTGGGAGACAAGCCCCAGGGTGAGTGGAGCTGGAAGAGGAGAGTCTGATGTTATTACGTTCAGCGCTTTCAGGCTCCAGATCTTCATCTTCTCCCCTCTCCCAAGAGGACACCCGGGAGCACTGACTCAACATGGAACTGTTTATGAGTGCACTGCGTTCATCATATTTGTTTAACAGATAGTAAGAAATCCATGTTCTCTCATTCACACACACACACACACACACACACAGAGAGAGAGAGAGAGAGAGGGAGGGAGGGAGAGAGTCTCTTTTGCAATTGTTAAGAAAGAGCCAAAGAGCCTGTCTCCCATGGCACCACAAGGAACTGGCCCTTGATCTCAGGTTTTGGCCCTTGCTTCCACTCAAGCAGGAGAGGAAGCCTAAAAAAAAGCATAATGTAAATATTAATAATGTTGCTGCCCCGTGACCTGGCTACTCAGGCAAAGGTCCTGCTGATTTCAGAGGGACTAGCCCGACAGGAAAGTAGCCGTAGGGGCCACGTCTTATTAGCTTCCTGAACGGCTGTTTCAGACCCTGCACAGAGAGATCTTCCATCTCCCTGGCTGCCACCTTGGCCTAGTATGCAGCGTTGGGATCCCTCTGTTTCGGAGGATTTGGCTGGTGCAAAGTGGCTGCGGAGGACTCTGTTGGTATTGGAAGAGAGTGGGCTTACTGTACGTCAAATGGTTAGCGCTTTCATTTTGTTCTGTTCCATTTTGTTCTGGTTGAGATAGAACCCAGATAAATGAAAGGAAAAACTGTGGTCACAGTAAGGATGACTCATGCCGGATTGCTTCTAAAGTCTAATCTGGAACTACAATTTTCTGCTGGGATAAATTTTCACAGTTTGTCATATTGTTGAGGTTTTGTATAAATGTTATGCTTACCATGTTATTATCTTGGAATGGGCATGTTTCCCTACAGTTGGTTGCCCAGAATAAAGCAGGCTACATGGTTGCTAGTTTTTCAAAACATTTAAAAAACATTCTATAATGAAGCTGGAATGTGGCTTCTTTTAGTTATTTTAAACTGCAATTAATTATTGGGAACAGTTTGACGCAAAACAAAAGCAGCACTTGTCCTTTACTAATATGACATATTTAAGCTAATTTTAAAGTGTAGATTTTAAGTCTTTATTATCTGGCAGAATTAACTACTTTTCCCTGTATTGTCTTTAATACATTATGTTGATTAGAGATATGTTATTATTATGATGATGATGACTGCAGTGCAACAAGGCATATGGCGAGTATGCCTTTAAATGGTTTCATTTTCCCATGCAGTACCTATTTTCCTCCCTTCCCAGGAAGCTGCAATGAACCCTGTTGGTTTTTCATTAACATTCATTCTGTTGAATTCTAAGCCATTGTTGCTATGGTTAGCACAATCAAATTAAGTCAGGATTTCCAACCATGGATTGAAGTTGGTTTAAAGTGTTGGATTGTTTCCACATTGCAAACCAGTGGTAGCTAAATCCAGTTGTCAGTCCCAACTAAAGTAGACCCTTTGAATGAATCAAACTTAAATAAATATATGTTGACTTCAAGTCAATGCGTCTAAATAAATGGATTTAGACCTTAGTTTCCTAGTACAAAACCAGGGAGAAGCTATGGTTGATTGAAGAACCTTTGGGTTCATGAGATCCTCCTAAGAAAGAAGGAATGAGAGCTGGCCCTACCATGAGACAGAATTGTGCATCAGCCTCAGACAGTAGATATGAGGGGGTGGGGCACAAGAGCAGCCCACTAACCTTCTCCTTTCTATTAGAGCTGGAAACAGCTTGCCCTGGACCCCCAAACAAGTCTGCTGCTCTCCAGTATGATGGGAGATGCTGTTCCTTCATTATATTTCAAGTATAAGTCAACCCCCAGCTCAGTTTGCCCCTACATCTGCAATTGGAGAAGGTTGTACCGTCTTGTCCTTTGCATCACAGTGGAAGAGGCTTTAAAAGGAAGTCTTGGAAGGAATAAAAGGGGGTGCACAAGAAGGAACCACACTGGCCTAATGCTCACGCGGAGCTCATCTTATTCAGCCAAGAACTGCACATCCAAACGGAACATATGAGAAAGTGGAGTCATCATATAGTTATAAGTCTCTAAGGCGTGGACTGGAGTGCAATTTTGTTTTGCTTGATTTTTTTAACAATAATTTATTGTCATTGTGTGTATATACACAGTATACACATACAACGAAATTCAGACACCCAGAGACCAGATTCAACACGCGCACACACAAATCTCCAAACACTCTCACACACATTAAAAAAATAAAAATAAAAAACCCTTCAACACACACACATAAAATCCCTGAACATTCCCCCACCCACCAACCCCCCCCTTAAAAACACAAACATCTACACAACAGGCTAGGTAATCCTGTCCAAGTGCTCACTACTGGTGGTTCTTGAGTTCATTATTAAGTGCAATTATAGCTCTGGGATAAAAACTGTTCAGAAGACGTGTGGTCCGAGTTTTAATTGTTCTATATCTTCTGCCAGAAGGCAACAGTTCAAAGAAATTGTGAGCAGGATGAGTAGAGTCCCTCAGAATGTTGTGTGACTTCCTCAAACAGCGAGATGTGAAGATGTCATCCAGGGTTGGTAGCTGGAGCCCAGTAACATTCTGGGCAATTTTAATTATTCTCTGTAGAGCTTTTTTGTCCGCTACAGAGCTGCTCCCATACCATGATAGCATACCATAAGTTAGGACACTCTCAATGGTGCTGTGATAGTAAGACAGAAGTAGATGCTGAGATAAGTTCATCTTCCTGAGCATTCTCAGGAAATACAGCCTCTTCTGTGCCTTCTTCACAACCATATTGGTGTTTACAGTCCATGAGAGGTCCTCTGAGATGTAAGTGCCCAGATATTTAAAGCTACCAACCCTCTCCACCTCCTCACCATTTATGTACAATGGTAAATGTACATCTTTCTTCCTCCTGAAATCAATTATAAGTTCTTTAGTTTTTTTGGTGTTAAGTACAAGATTGTTTTCTTTACACCACTGAGTCAACCCTTGTACTTCTTTCCTATAAGCAGACTCATCGTTCTTACTAATGAACCCCACCACTGTTGTATCATCTGCAAATTTGATGATTGTGTTGGAGTTATACAGTGAGGTGCAATCATGTGTGTACAAGGAGTAGAGGAAGGGGCTTAGCACACAACCCTGAGGAGCTCCTGTACTTAATACAAGAGTAGAAGAATGGTGGGATCCCATCCTTACTGACTGTGGCCTATCAGTCAGAAAATTCCTTACCCTTACCCTTACCTTGGTTGAGTCTTCCTCTCTGTGTAAAAGCTGCAGTGCAGATCTAGCCATGTATGACATGGTAACAGCTTGGCAGGCACCTCAACATTCTGCTTTAAGAGACAATAATGGCAAACGTTGAGATGTACTCCAAACAGGAACACACTCTTTTCCTCTTGAAAAATAAGATTATTGGGAGGACTGGCCATTCCATGCTTAAATTCAGACATAAGAAAACACAGTTCATTGCTTGAAAGACAAATTACTGGACCTCCTGCAGAGGCTTAACTCAGGTATTAAAAAGTGAAAAGATTTAAACAAAATACAGTACTGAGTTTTGAGAGCAGAAGTCCCTAACTTGGAAAACCTTTATTTTCATCATTCCATTGTATCCTTTATAGATTCTATACAAGTCCTGAGGAATGCCATTGGAGATAAATGTCTGGATTGTCTGTCTTTCAACCACAGTTTAGAAAAGTTACTTTTGTGGGGATGACAACCCTCCATCTGTTCCACCTAACACAACCAGTGGGAAGCTGTGCTGTCAACGTAAAGTTGAGGCAGAGGAACTAGCTCCTTCTGCCACTTAAGACCAGAAGCGTTCTGTGAGGAGATTCACGTTCAGTCAGAAAAGAGCACAAATATTTTAAGGAAAGAGACGGAGAGACTCATCTTACAGGAAGTTCGTTTTCCTTCCCTGGAACAGCCAAATGCGTTCGGCCAAATATTCTTGGCTGTACATGCTTATTGTTTCAACTATGCATGAGGTAATTCATAGTAAATTCAGGAAGTTTGTGGCTATAAAACACTCCTTCCTCTAGATCTCCAGCTGGATAGGCATCGGGTAATAAATTGTTCTTGACTGATAAATCTCCCTGCTACACAACTGGCAGGGATGTTGATGCCAAAAACGCAGAGCGAAGCCTCCTTGCGAATGACACGTCCTTGCGCTCATCGGCGTCGTGTCACCTCCTGTTGCCAAAAGCCTCGTGCTCAGTCAATACTGAGGGAGATTTTAAAATAAGTTTTTTTAAAAAAAAACAACCCCAAACGGGCCACACTTGCTCATTTTTCCACTCCGTGGGACTCATTATTTAGACGCTTCTTCCTCAGCAGACTGTCCTCAGGAAGATGAAGGAACATGGAAATGAACACAGATGGATCCAAGCTTCTATGCGGTGAGGGAAAATAACAAGAACACCAGAAGGAGTTCAAAAGAAGAAACGGGAAGCATGAATAGTTATGTGAGAAACTCTGTTCCCTGACCTGAAGAGAAAAAAATGGCAACCCTGACCATATATAGGCTGCAGTGCCCCCCTTTTTTCATTATTTTGAGCTACATTTGGGGTGGGGAGCTAAATCTTTTGTGTCTGTTTTTTGGAGAAGATCTTGGGGATTTGAACAGGATCCAGCGTCTTTATGAGCAGTGGTAGCCCTCCCTGAATGCAAGTGGTGTTTAGGGAGGGGAGGGAGTCAGCTCCCTGTCCTTAATCCTAAATACGAGACCAGCAGAGATACTGCAGTTGAGGGACAAGTGTGATATGTGCAAACTCTCCTAACATATCAGTGTGCAACTTCTGCCCTTTCCTATGAAAAAAAAGCCTGCAGATACACCTGCTCCACTCAGAAAGCTCCAATAGGCAGAAAGTTTAATGTGGGGCACAATCGTTGCGGTCTTTCTCCCCATCCTTTGTTGGCTCTGAGCACCGTCATACTTGGCTCCACCTCATCCCCTATTCCGGTTTTGCTTAAGTTACTGAGAGGACAGGCAATTAACAATAAACACGTTTCTCCCTGGATGACGGAGAACTGACAAGCATCATGTGCTCCGTGCTTGGCTAGATGTGAAGCCATCCATGGGTGAAGAAGCCTTCCCATGAGAGTCAAGGCCGGGAGGACTCTACCAGAAGCCTAATGATATTTGACCCTTTCGCATCCCACTCCATGCATGCTGTACAGCTCCCGTGGATGTGAACGGGAGAGTGTGTTGTTGTTTTCTCCTTCAGCAAAAAGACTGAACGAAATGCAGAGACTCAGTTTGGATCAAGGCTAGCAAGATGAAAGCCACCTTCCTAAAGCTCTTATTCATGATCAGTTTCCCCCATGCTTGCTCTTTCTTTTTTTAAGTGCATGTGGTTCAGCTCAAGTACGCTGGCATGTACACGCACAATACAAACACCATGGCTGTAACCCTACCCATTGTGGCGCTCCTTAAGGTCCCAGTGGAGTGTGTGGGGTTTGGCCTGGCTTAGCATGTGCAGAACGTCCTTCTCATACCCTGCACTTTGGCACAATCCATGTTGAATTCTTTTATTCGTATTACCGTTCAGCATTCCCCTCAGCCTGGTGAATTCCAGATGTGTCTGACTAAAATTGCCTTCACCACCAGTCAAGGGCCATGCTGGGGGGGGGATGATAAGAGTTCTAGTCCACCACATCTGGCCTCCATGCCATTCAACCGCACCCTAAACTCGGCAATGCTGTTTTTTCAGGCTGCAGCTCTTCCGACCAAGTGGGCCGTTGCGCTTCCATTGAATCAAAAGAAGAATCGGCTCCTGCAGTAAAAGAGACCCGGTGGCAGAGCCTATACACGCCAAATGCGAAACAGCCTTTAGGAGTTGGACTCCCGAGTTGTGCAGGGGGCCGTGGGCATTAGACACAAACAAGAGTGTTGCGCTTCACACCTCCGAAACTCTGGAAAGAGATGGCATCGGGAGCAGCCCTGCCTCGAAGGCTGGCGTTCTAGAAAGGTTCCTTTCATTGAAAACCTGGCCCTTGGCCCATCTTGAAGAACCCTTCCCTGAGATGAAGATGAACAAAGGGAGGGGGGGTGTTTGGAAAACTGCTGCACCGTGACCTGTTTCAACCGCCCAAGGTCATTTTCGGTATGATAGCACTGTTTTGAAATGTGCCATGGAGAGGTGCCTTGAGCTGATAAATATTTACACAACATTGCACAAGCGTTTCCCATGAGAGCTGTCGTGGAGCCAGCCTCCCACTTGATGAGCAGAACTGTTAAGCAACTGCATGCAAAGAGAATGTTTCACAGGTGTCGTTGACACATTTCCTTCCGTCTGTTTTTTTCCCTCTCTTCTGAAATGCCCTGCCACTCAAAAGGCTGGGTAGGAAATCCAGTCAGGTTCAAGGCATAGAAGAGGGATTTTTGTTTGTTTGTTTGTTTGTTTTGTAGGGCCAAGATAGCAGAATCACATGAAAGGGGAGTTTGGAATTCTTATTCTCCTATTGGGCCCCCAGTTCCCAAAGCCCCCAGCTGTTATCCAGCCACAGAGTGGCAACACCACCTCACGTGCTTGTTATGTGCAGAGTGGTAATAAAACCAATTCATGTGCTCAGGGAGGAGAATGTTTCTGCTCAGATAAGCGTATACTGTATTGCCTTTGTTGGACAATAACTCAGAGAATACCTCATCCAGCAGGAGTATTGGCCATCTCCATTTCTGCTTGAGACCTTGCCAGTCACTTAGCATGTAGTAGGACTTTATCTACTTCTCCATCATCACCACCAATGCTATTTCTTGGGTAGCTGGGTCTCCTAACCCACCTCGCAAAGGAAAATGGCTTTGAGCTTACAATTACATGCTCATATCAATGGTTAGATATGCATGGAGGCGCTGCTTGAGATAAGCGGAGAGTTCTGTTTTAAAAAAAACAAAATGTTTATTATTGTGATCACATTCAGGGGATACAGTAAGGAGGCGCTGCTATGCTCTGAGACAAGTAGAGGGGTGAAGATTTAGGGCAGACTGAGAAAAAGAGGAGGTGAAACTTCATGGGGAAGATATTTTTATGGGCAATGATGAGACAATGTGTTCTGCTTATATACCGCCCCATAGTGCCTCAAGCACTCGCTGGGAGGGTTACAGTTTATTTATGCAGGCTACGCATTGCCCACCCACCCACCACCAGCAGCAAGCTGGGCACTTATTTGACCGACCTCAGAAGAATGGAAGGCTGAGTAAAACCTTGAGCAAAATCTTGATTGAACCCCAGGGTGTGAGCACAGTTTTAGCTGCTGTACAGCTGTTTAAGCACTGCACCGCGAGACAAATTAGGCAACATATGGAGTAAATGGCTGTGATAGATAACAACAGATAAAGTAAAATATGGAATAAAGGAGAGTAGAAAACTTCAAATTTTAGCCATCCCAGTGGGCCTGACCACAGGTCACTTAGTTTAGCTGATCATCAGGTTTCCCATGCAACCCACTGTGTTCCTTTGTGCTTTTAAAAAATCCACAAAAACTTGTTTTTTCCACTCTTTGAGGCTTCTAGAGGAAATATATTTTGCGCCATGAGGTTACAAGCCCCCCCCCCAACACACACACACACAATCTCCCCATGTATGCAAAACCAGAACTGGAAATGAATGCCCAGCCACTTCTGCTTGTTGACATTTTCACTTATTTCCAGCACTTGTACAGTAGTTGTAAAGGTGAGTGCCCCTGCTGACCTTCTGGATAACAGGGATCACACCCCTCCCTTATTATTATTTATTTATTTGTTATTTGTTATATTTCTATACCACCCATCTTCCAATGGAACTCTGGGTGGTTTACAACAAGATTAAAACCGACAATACAATACAAAAGTGAAAAAATCAAATAAAAAAGGCAAAGTAAAAAGAGGGTAACCCTCAGCAAGAAGCATCAAGACGGCGGGGGGGGGGGGGACGACAGTAAATAAGGTTAAATGAGCAGATGTCTTCACAGTCTCTAAGAGAGGAATGGATC
This sequence comes from Phrynocephalus versicolor, assembly GCA_023846285.1. Classification (NCBI taxonomy): domain Eukaryota; kingdom Metazoa; phylum Chordata; class Lepidosauria; order Squamata; family Agamidae; genus Phrynocephalus; species Phrynocephalus versicolor. The sequence continues at coordinate 52,375,194 of JAHTLZ010000010.1, forward strand.
TTCCCAGGCACAGTTGATGGTTACAAGCTTCCATGCTGTGATGTGAAGCAGGATGGTTGGGTCCTGAACAAGCAAGCAAAGGGCCATTAACTTTACAAAAGAGTTGCTCTTGTTTGTTAAGATGGGGTCATCTCACAAGATAAGAACCCAGCCTTCCAAATTCCCCACCTGAACTCTGCAGTGCAGCCTGGGCACAAAAACTGCCCCCATTTCCAACCTAACTGAACTTACCTCCTGGGCCGGGCAGAAGTGGTGTAACAAAATCATTCACCATTAATGGCAGTTAATGTTATAGGAAATTAAAATCTGAACCGGAGAAATCCAGTTCTGCACATGGAGGCCCAGGGGAGAGCCATAATCTGATTGGGGCATTCCACTATATCAGAACTTCAGGGGCAGACAACATCATGACAAATGAACTCTGTCTCTGTCTTTGACTTGCTTTGCAGTTTAGAACATAAGAACATAAGAAGAGCCATGCTGGCTCAGGCCAAAGGCCCATCTAGTCCAGCTTCCTGTATCTCACAGTGGCCCCACCAGATGCGTTTGGGAGCGCATGAGACTAGATATCTGTCTCCTGGTAACACTCCCCTGCACTTGGTCCTTGAAGTACCCCGGTTTACACCTGGAGATTACACATCTCCCTCATGGTTTGTAACCTGTGATGGACTTTTCCTCCAGGAATCTGTCCAATCCCCTTTTGAAGGCATCCAGACCAGATGCCATCACCACATCCTGTGGCAGGGAGTTCCACAGACTAACAACGCGCTGGGTGAAAAAATATTTTCTTTTGTCTGTTCTTACTCTCCCAGCCCTCAATTTGAGTGTATTTGTGGGAAACTATAGGAGTACCCTAGCTCCATGCTGTGGTGAGTGCATGCAAGCAGCATACAATGTCACATGAGAAAATTCTGCTCATGGAGGGAACTCTTCCTTCACCCCTCTCCTTTCTGCATTCCTGCAGTGAACAGAGGGGAACCCCATCTGTCAAACAGTGTCTCTTTCTGTAGTGGCCAGAGGCGGTCATCGGTTGGTCTCAACAGTTGAGGTTTGGATGGTGACACTTCTTGGAATGAACTATGAATGGAAAAGGACATACGAGTCTGCCAGCAAAGAAGAGCAAACCATCTCTATTTTTACAGCTCCCTCAGGAAGGAAGAATACCACCAAGATGAGCTTGTAGGGCTGACAGAAAATGATGCTGCCAACCTTGCTGATCTATTGGTTTCCAATGGGTACCATGGACAAGCCAGTGAAGGCAGGGAGGGGCGGGAGGGGGTGCGATCCCAGCCTCAAAGAGTCAGCTTTGGCAAACTCCCCAATGAACAAGACACAGACCCAGCCAATGGGCAGGACTCCTCAAGTGCCACATATAATGGCCCCCATGTGGCTAGAGAGTACCGGTTGGGTCCGCACTGCCATGGGATACAAGTCCCCCTTTAAGCAACAGGGTGGAGCTGCAGAGAGGGGCAAGTCTTGTTCTCTTAGGAAGAGATGAGGCAGGGTCAGTGCTTGTAACCTGCTTTATCCATGCTTTATCCCATGGCTCCTGGATAAAACAACAGCAGCATTTGGTCTAGAGACTAAATGGCTGGGCGTACCCCAAAGCAGCTCTCCGAACAATCTGAAGATAACCTTTTCGTTCTGCAGTGCACCACCCTTCTGCAGTGTGTTATGAAACCAAGCTTGGGATGTGGCTATCTGCCATTTCTCCGTATCCTTGTTGTCTCGGGGCTGATACAGCTTATGCAACACAAAGAGCTCTGTGAAGCAATAGTAATAGTAATAATAAATACTGGTTTCCTCTATTGGCGATAACTCACCTAACTTGGCTTCCAATGCCCTTCAGTAACATGCACCCCTTATATCAGGAAGGTCATGTTTTATGTCTGATGCCTGACTAATTAGGCCAAGGGGTGTTGCATACTGAGATGGTGTCCGCCTGTTGTTGAGGCAGTGGAAGCCCGGTAAATGCCACGGAAACTGGTATGCTGAGAACTTCCTGCCCCTTATGCTGGCAATTTCCTTGGTTGGTGGGTTGGCTTTGAACCGTCCCTCCTAGGAACCCCCTAGGCCAGCATGACCAGTAGCCGTGTTGGCTGGGGAGTCCTGAGACTTGTAGTGAAACAAAGGAACTTTTCCAAGTTCTAGAGTAGACCGAATGACATTGGAAGGCAAATGGACAGGACAACCAGAAGTCAGCAGAAGGAAGGATTCAGTGCCTTGCCCATCCTCATGAGTAGCAGACACAGAACAGACTGTGCAGAAGCAATAAGGCTAGCCCTATATATCTCTTCTCCGTGCATGATTTATCTGTGCCACTCCTCAGGAACTCACAGTCAGTGGCATAGTACTTCTGAAGCTTTCTATAATTAAATTGATTCCAGAGGTGAACACATAATAGATGCTTTATATTGGCTACCATACGGGGTTGGGGTGACTTGGCCATGAGGTTGGATATATTTAGAAGGGAACTGGAAAAGTGGAAGGGAGGCCACCCATATCAAAAGCCACAAGGATTCCATGATAAAAAGCCCACTGCTGTGGCCTCTCCACTATCTAGTCCATGAAGTGGCTGCCTAAAGGGAGCATAACATTGTCCAACCTATTCCCAGTCACAGTGGCTGAGTATGTTACTGAGTTGGAGCATCAGGGGTTCAATTCCCCACTATGCTTCCCAGAAAGGGAACCAGTCTGCGTAGACTTTGGTAAACTGCACAGTCCCGAAGCTCTCCCAGAAGAGGGGAACAACAAAGCACTTCTGAATACCTAGAAAGACATGAGAAGGACTCGCTATAAGATTCAATCAAATGGGTAATCATGTGCCAACTTAGTAATCATGTGCCATCAAGTCAGTCCTGACTTATAGCAAGCCTTTCAGGGTTTCTCAGGTAGACCAACTTTTCAAAGTCCAAGCAGACTGGCTCTTGTGGCAGGAGGCACAATGAGGAATCAGATACTGAGTGATTATTACATTCCCAATCAGTTGTCTGTGACTTCTTCATAATAATCCCATTAGTGTTTCTTAACATACTATGCCCGGACTAGCATCAAACGCAGGTGGCTGGTTTCCACTTAGAACTGTAGGAATGGCTCTATTTTAAACCAATTCCTGGTAAACAAGGAGACCACGGGTTTTTACACGACCCCTAAGATCCACTGGCCACTTAAATTCGGACCAGAGATCTTGGGGGGTTGTCGCTCTTCCTGTGTTCCCACCCCCTCCGCACTCCCTTGCTCCTGTCTGCGTGAGGGGAGGGAGAAAAAAAGGGAGAAAAGAATGCCGGCTCACCTCGTCTGCTGGTAGAAGCCACCCTGAGCCCCTTCATCATCATGATTCCTGTCTCTTAAAGGGGTGGCGGGGACAAAAAAACAAACACAAGGCGAGGAGAGCCCGGCACTCACTGCTTTACATCCGTATCAGGAATTTTTCACCCTCGGAGACCAGGTACTTTTAAAATGCGCTGGAAGCGCTTAGGTGGGCGTGGTCGCACTTAATTTTCTTTAAAGTCCTAGCTGGTGGGAAAACAATTTTAAGTTCCTCATCTGAGAGCCCTTTGCATCGGATTTTAGGGGTCGTGTAAAAGCGCCCTACTATGCCCAGACTAGCATCAAACGCAGGTGGCTGGTTTCCACTTAGAACTGTAGGAATGGCTCTATTTTAAACCGATTCCTGGTAAACAAGGAGACCACGGGTTTTTCCTTTTCCTTTTTATACAATGTCCTTGAATATGGGACGATCTGTGATACAGGTTGTCCCTCCAATGAGGCAGATCCCAACCGTTTCACAATGATTGTCACAATCACCTTGTCAAAGGAAACAACTCCCTCTTCCTTCATTCATATGTGCAAAAGCTCAAAGTGCTTTGCAAAAAGAAAATAATGATCCTAACAAAAATTAAGAAGGTGGTGCTTACATGCTGAAGACCTACACGTCTATTGGACCGAGACAATCCAGCTGATCATATTTTGTAACCCAAGATTGTATAAAAGGAAGAGGTTTTGTTGACTTCTCCTTGCCAGGTTAGCATTGGGAAATCATTAACTGCCATTACAGGCACGGGGTTCTCTCATTTACCTTTTTAATAGACACAGCAGGATCTTATTGTCAAAAGTATATAAACAGTCTCTCTGATCATTAGACTTTAATACTGTACTGTGTTTTGTTATTTAATCCTCCATAGTATATTTCCTTCGGCTCCTTGACACTGGCAACCAAGATTTTATTTAAGAAGCTTTTTGCAAGGCCGTACTTCACAGTGTGATTTGCTCTGCTGTGAACAAGAGGTGCCCCCAACCCGCATCACCATAGCCTGCTCCATCCTCATAGAAACAGAATTGCAGTTGGAAATGTCGTCTTTTTGAATTACAGTTCTCACCGTAGCTGCACTGGCTCCAGGATACCGGAAGTTCTCCTTGAAGACTGAGAGCCTTTTCACACGACCCCTAAACTCCGCGGCAAATGGCTCCCAGATCCGGAGCTTAACATTGTTTCCCCACCAGCTCCGGAGTTTACAGAAAATTAAGTGCGACCACGCCCACCTAAGCGTGTCCCAGCGTACTTTTCAAGTACCTGCTCTCCAGGGCTGAAGAATTCCTGATGTGGATGTAACTTAAGAGTGCCAGGCTCTCCTCACTTCTGAACGGAGGTGAGCCACATTCTTTTCTTCCTTTTTTTTCTCCCTCCCCTCACGCAGCCAGCAGCCAGGAATACAGAGGGGGTGGGAACACAGGAACAGCGACAAGCCCCCAAGATCTCTGGTCCGAATTTAAGTGACCAGCGGATTTTAGGGGTCGTGTGAAAAGGCTCTGAGAAAGGGTTATCTCTCTATCTACCAGAGGAAAAAGTGTTGGTTAACTGGCCAAGAAGGGGAAGGGGTTCATGCAATTGACCCAGCATGTTAGTAACTTCCTTCTTCTTAGTGATCATGCACTAATTTGCCTGTTGAATTGCTAATTAAGTCCAACATGTTATACTTTGTACATTTTTGTATATTTTCTTGTTATAAATTGACTCCGTATATAGGTTAGTAATACTGTGTCACCAAACTGGTCCTCTTCTGGCTGGATATCATAGCCGCCTTTCCCTGATGTAGACTATATAGCATCTATGAGTCTATGAGTCTATGCATCTAGACAAGTTGTTGTTGTTGTTTGCCCTATAAATCCCAGATTCCCTTGCTATGGACTAAAGGCCCAGCTGTCTCAGCTGGGCCAACTACCTGTGGCAGTCTCCACCATGAGAGGCAGAGGTAATTCCAGGGTTGTCATAAGTTTTGGGCATCCATCCAAATATTGTCCACACTGAGCAGCAGGAGTTCTTGGCCAGAACCTTTCCCTGCTCTGTCACATAAGATCCAACCAACAGTTGGCTGGCTGAAATTCAGGGAACTGCTCCACAGTCTTTTCCAAAGCCACAGGCTTCTGGCTTGATGCAGGCCCAGAAAAAGCACAATGACCTCTGGGTGATTGCTATACAAGGACAGAGACTCACACAGATGGTTAGATATAAGTTCCCCAGAGTTCCCCCCTTCTTATTAAATGAAGCTTAAAGTCTCAGTAATTCAGTCCTAGACATTTGCAGACGAAAGAATCAATACCTTTTATTACTTGCACTTTTGAACAGATCAGCAGCAAACTAGCTTCAACAGACTTTGTCATTGGCAATCTAGACTCAGAATTCTGGGAGTTGTAGTCCAAAACATCTGGAGTGCCAAAGGTTCACCTCCACTGGCCCAAGGCCATTCCACATTGGAGCTACAGCCAAGTGGTTACTGTACTTTTCACTCTATAAGACACACCTAGTTTTTTTAGAGGAGGAAAACAAGAAAAAATGTTTAGCCTAAGGTGTCATGGCCAGGGAATCCTGGCTGCAAAAGGGGAGGGTTGCAAATGAGGTGATTGGGACTGGGGAATGCAAGCTGCAAAGGGGG
>JAHTLZ010000010.1:52382893-52412704 GCA_023846285.1 Phrynocephalus versicolor
CCGGAGGTGGGGCTGAGCTCTCCTTGCCTGCTCGCCTGCCAGCCAAAACATTCTGGAGAGCACTCATTCACATTTGAACCAAATAATCTAGATTCCACAGAGGAGAGTTCTTATGTAGCCTTACTTCCAGTATCCAAAGTTTCTATCTAGGGCAGTGATGGCGAACTGCCCTAGATAGAAACTTTGGATACTGGAGTGCCCAAACTGCAATTCAAAACCCACTAATTTTTTTTTTGCAAAGTGCCAATACAGTAATTTAACCTGTATACAGGTGGCTATGAAGGGGCGATGTTGGGTGCCCACAGAAAGGGCTCCAAGTGCCACCTAGGATATCAGTCATTTAAGTTTGGCTTAAGTGACACGATGAATTACAATTTAAAAAGATACAGATGTGCGCACACATACACCCGGTTCCAGCAATAAAAACTTCAACATCTTAAAAGCAAAACAACAGTACACTGTTCTGTTAAGTAATTTATTGTGTACTAAACTCTTTTAAAATAAAATGTTTCCATAGATCTTTTATAACTTTTTGGCTACTCAATCATAACAAAATATTAAGAATTTAGGGCAAGGGAAATAAATACTCTGGACATTTCCCACTAATTTCATAAATCTATCAGTATTTGCTAACTCAGCGATTCTCACCACCAAGTGGGACAAACACTAAGAAGAAATATTCACTAATTCACATTTCGTGCTGCACAGTTGCGCTCACGCATGTGCACACTTATGCTTCCCTTCCTGTTTGTTTTGCTGGACCTTGCAGTGGCTTTAAACACCATTGGTTGATCTTTGGGCCCATCTCTCTGGGATGGGACTTAGGAAGTACCATTTTTACAGTGGTGCCTAGAAGGGAGAACTCAGAGGGTGGTCCTGAGCAAATGCTGGTCAACACCCAGACTACTGAAGCAAAAAAAAAAGGGGGGGGTATTACAAGATACAAATGCATCCCAAAAGTGGCATGGCTATAGAGTAGACTGGAGATATGAAGGAGCTCACAAACCGCTGCCTCCCCTTTGCCTGGCTCTCTGCACAGAGCCGTTTTGGCAGTCTCAAAGCATTTGCACCCTTCAAGAAAGCAAAAATCAAACAGCAGGTTTTTGAATTTCCCACGGCCACAGCAAGGGTGCTGTGGCTGCGGGAAATTCAAAAGTCTGCTCTTCGAACTTCGCTTTCCCAAAGGGTAGCACCCGAAGCATTTGTAACCCGGGGTATCGCTGTATTCAGATTAAATTGCCTTATTGGCACTTTGAGAAAAATAAGCGGGGTTTGAATCAGTATGGGCACTCAGTCTCTAAAAGGTTTGCCATCACTGTCCTAGGCCTCTTACCCTTGCTCTGGAACGAGCACTTGTGAATCAGCATTTTAATTCTCTAGACCAGTGTTGGCAAACCTACGGCACAGGTGCCAAAGGTGGCACTCTGAGCCCTTTCTGTGGGCACCTGACATCGCCCTTTCACAGCCACCTGGATTCAGGTTAAACTGCTGTACTGTAACTTTGCGAAAAATTAGTGGGGTTTGAATCAGTTTGGGCACTCCGTCTCTAAAAGGATCACCATCACTGCTCTATAGTATGCAATAAATATACAGTTTACCTGTACAGTATATGTAGCTTTCAATATTGTCTGTTTTAATACTATCACACACACACCTGGGTCCTTTTCGGGAGAAAGATGAGATATAAATAATGAAATGAATTATTTTTAAATGACTAATCTGATGTCTTACTGGATTTAATAAAATCATAAAACTGTAGAGCTGGTAGGGACCCCAAGGGTCACCGAGTCCAACCTTGTGTCAGAGCACGACATTCACAGCTGAAGCATTCCTGATAGGTCACCATCTAACCTCTGCATTAAAATCTCCAGGGAAGAAGGGTCCACCACCTCCAAGCCAGTCTATTTCTTGCTGCCAAGTTCTTTGTAATGTTTAGGCCAAATTTGCTTTCTTGTGACTTGGATCAATTGTCTTGGGTCCTACTGTTAAATGTTACATAAAACTACGCTGCTCTGTTTTGCCACATGGCCACCCTTCTAATCTTTGAGCATAGCTAATAGATTGCCTCATATTCAATTTTTTCTTTCTTTCTAGAAGATGTTTATAATGCATTCCCATCTCTCCTGTTACAGGCCTGATTCCAATTGATAGCTCTTTGCCCTTTATACAGGAAAAAAAGGCATTAAAATATAAAGTAGCCATATTCCAAGTGTGATCATGTATCTAATTCAGTTTTCTCTATAGATAGAATCATAGAATCCTAGAGATGGAAGAGACTTCAAGGGCCATCCAGTCCAACCCCCTGCCATGCAGGAACCCCATCACAATATTTCCGACAGATGGCCATCCAGCCTCTGCTTAAAAACCTCCAAAGGAGAGTCCACCACCCTTTGTGGTAGCATATTCCACTGCCAAACAGCTCTAACCATCATGAAGTTCTTCCTAATGTTCAAATGGAATCTCTTTTCTTGTAGTTTGAAACCACTGCCACGCGTCCTAGTCTCTGAAAGCCGTGGAAAACAAACCTGCTCCCTCTTCAATATGACATCATTTCAAATATTTAAACATAGCTATCATATCCCCTCTCAGCCTTCTTTTTGAAAAGCTAAACATTCCCAGTTCCTTAAGCCGTTCCTCATAAGACATTATTTCTTCCAAACCTTCAACCATCCTGGTTGCCCTCCTCTGTACCTGCTCAAGGTTGTCAACATCCTTTTAAAATTGAGGCGCACAGAACTAGACACAGTACTCCAGGTGAGGTCTGACCAGAGCAGAACAGAGTGGTACTATCACTTTCCTTGATTTCCTTGACACTATGCTTCTGTTGATGCAACCAAGAATTGTGTTGGCTTTCCTGGCTGCCGCATCACACTGCTGACTCATGTTCACTTTGTGGTCCACCAAGACGCCCAGATCCCTTTCACAGGTACTATTTTCCAGCCAGGTATCTCCCATCCTCTATCTGTGTAATTCATTCTTTTTACCTAGATGCACCACCCTACATTTCCCTCGGTTGATTGGCAGCAGCTCTTTCAAGTTTCAGGAAGATTCCTTTCCCAGCCTGACTATCAAATCCCCAAGACTGAACCTAGCCCTGTGCGCTACCACTCAGCTCTTCTCCCTGCCAACAAAGTACAAATAGTAAAGCCAGACACCAAAATCAATTGGAACAGAACAACTTCTGTTCTAAAGATCTCCATTTTTTTCTTAAATGAGATACATGATTTATTCAGTTTATTAAACTTGAAGCAAAATAATCCTTTTTACAACATTAGACATGTAGAAGCCAAGATTTCCCAAGCTTTAAGTCTGTAAAAACTTCACAGATTGCCTCTGCCAGTCTTTAAAGATTTCCCTTTGTAAAGCAACTCAAAGGACCTGGAAAGAATATCACCAGGGTAAAAATCCAAAATAACATGAGTTAGCTTCACAAAGTAGATGAAATGTCCTCCCTCTCTCTCTCTTGTGACCTTGCCATCTCATAGTTCCTTGGCACCTGAATGGCAATGACCCAAGGCTGGCTTGGGAAAAAGAGGCCATTCACTTCAAATGAAGGTTGAAGTAAACAAATGACCAAGTAACACACAGAGAGAAGGCCAGATGTGCAGTGGCCAAGGGTTTATGCCACTATCACCAGCAGCAGCAACAGCACCCAAAACACCCCAAATAATATTATTACATTTGCATTGAAATCAAGTCCCTATGATTTCAATGAAAAAGCAGGTGCACCTTGCAGATAATTTATTAAAAATATATGTAAGTGAGGTAGCATGCTTGCAAAATCAGATGTTGAATGTCACAGCTATTGGCCATTGTTTTAAATTTCCAAAGATTTGGGGACTTAGTATGAGGATGGCCTGATCTTGTTTCCATGTTCTTTTACGTTTTTGGCCTTAACATGCAGTTTTTGTATTTTCTATACTTCTAAGGTTGCTTGCTGGGGAACAACTTCTATAGAGTACTGTATGATTTTCTTTGTTGTTGATCCAGAATTACAATACCCAGCTTATTAAAATCAAATGTTTTATCTGCAATAACTTGCTTGTCTCAGTATGGTATTGCAACTTTGTTTGCTTAGACTGCAGGTGGCTGGAATTTATAATATAGAGGAAAAGATTTGAGTGACTTGTAAGATCTAGCCAATTGCTGGAAAATGACCTTTGCAACTTGGTTATGCCTTGCATTGCAAGTTGGTTATGATATGCTGTTGTTGTTGGCCTAAATCCCATGGTGCTATTACCATTTCTGACATTTCTGGGATGTCTTAAAACAAGACTGCTCTAATTACAATCAAAACAGGGATCTGAGTATATCAATTCATTTCTTGCGCTATATTGAAAAAATTAGCAGGTTACTTATGGTATCCCTGACTAAGGAAACATTAGTAGCATTTAAAGCTTCAGAGCTGAGGTCATAAAAGATGTACACCCCTTTGCAAACAAAAAGGCTGTCTTCTCAAGGTTCCTTACTAAGATAGTCAAATACCACAATTACCAAGAATACTTCTTCTAAATACCTCAGGAAATGATGGAACAGGGGATCTGACAACTCTGGAAAAAGTAGCATCTCTATTAAAATGTGACAAATGTTAATTCCCATCTCTATCTACTTACAGGAGGAGGGAGAGATGCATGGGGAATTACTTCTGTATTTTATTTTTTTAACCATAGTCCCATGCCCCACAGGACTACAGAGAGATAAAGAGAGGAACTGAATATTTATAACAGAATTGACAGAATGTTGCTCCAATGTTTTACAGACTCAGCATTTATTCCTAGGGTGCTATAGGGGAAGATATCCTGTCCAAAATAAGTTACTTGATTAATAAATAACGCAACTGCTTCCGCAGGTTAAAATTAGTTACTTTTCTTGCCCTAGTAACTGCTAACGGCAGATTTAAAAATTGAAAACACCCCAAAGAAGGAACACCCCTACTACTGACCAAGACATGATCTTATATCACATAAATTATTTTAAAAAAACACTTGCAAATGTTTCTTCTATGACTGGAAGAAATAAAATCTGTATGCATGGTAGAAATCTAACACATTTTCTCAGGGCATAATAGAGAATTTTGCACCAACAACAAATCTTATGGGACAGAATTGCTGCAATATCATATGGTATTTGAAGGTTAGCTTGGAGACACCAAAGATACTTGAATGAAACCTGGAAAAATGAACCAGTGAACACAATGCAGGTGGGATTGTAAAATGTAATTTTCTTAAATTAACATACTGTAAGAAAGAGCACAAAAGGGCTTGATCTTGTTCTTCGTCTGCCCCATTTGTCCTATTTATACACATGCGGGGCATTCAGCACATCAGTTGGGGGACAGGCACAAACCTCTCACTTCCTATAAAGGCCTGGTACAGTGATTGTGCACATGCCATGGATACAGCCAGTAACAAAATGTTGCAGTGTGCTGCAATCCTGTTCAAGCACCCAACAAGAAGTGGCATCCTCCTTCATGATTCTGCATTCCGCATAAATCCCAACACTCCATGGATGCCAAGTATGGTCCATTCCCTGTTTTGTAATGTGTAATGTTCACAGCACACACAAATCCCAAATTCAAATTTTGTAAATCTCAAAAGTCTCCCTTAAGATTTATGATTACCTCCTTTTTCAGCAATGATGATGATGGTGCCCATAATAACATTCATAGTCAGGACAATGGAAGTACAGTAGGACCCCCAGGTCCTACTGTACTTGGTTCCAGGCTTTCCTGTGGATAATGAAAACCGTGGATAAGAGAAAACACCTGTCCACCCACCCCAAACTGCTGTTTCCTGACAGTAGCTTGCTTTATGACTGCTGTTTTGAGAAAGTAACTTGCTTTACAGCTGCTGTTTGTGATAATAGCTTGCTTTGTGGCTACTGAATTATTTAATTTTTTTCCTCTGCCCACCATGGTTAACTGAATCAGTGGATATGGGGGACCTACTGTAGAGGGAATTATAAGGTCCCAGGATAAGAAACAAAGGAAATATGAAGTTTGTGACAAACATCATGTTGTTCCACTGTTGTTCATGATAGCTACACTGGAGAACAGGCAACACTCAGAGGTACCGATAACACAACAAGAAGCGATGGTGGTCAGGAATTCATTTTGTTTTCAGATTTGATTTACTAACATTTCTCTGATTTATGAGCATTTTACATTGCTCACAACAAAACGTGTGCTTCCTTTGGCAGTAGTATTTCCTGAGGAACGGCCAGTGTTCTCAAACAGAAGCTATTAGCAGGATCCACAAAGTGAGTCAATGGATAATTAGATTCAAGTGGTCAAAGAGTTTAGGACAGGGGTTCCCAACTTTGGGTCCCCAGACTACCACTCCCAGAAATCTTGGCCAGCACAGCTAGCAGTGGAGTCTTCTGGGAATTTTACTACAAAAACATCTGGGGACCCAAAGTGAAGAACTACTGGTTTAGGACAACACAGCACTGACTCAAGTGAGTTCTAAAACAACTGATGAAACCCCAGATCAAACCGCCCCCCCCCATAGGGACCATCAGTAGCACCACTTAGTTAAAACAACAACAAGGAATAAATTAATTTGAAATATACCAAAGATTGTTTAGTTCCTAACATTATGTCTTAGGCCAGTGATGGCGAACCTTTTAGAGACCAAGTGCCCAAACTGCAATTCAAAACCCACTATTATTATTTTTTTTTGCAAAGTGCCAATACAGTAGTTTAACCTGTATACAGGTGGCTATGAAGGGGTGATGTTGGGTGCCCACAGGAAGGGCTCCGAGTGCCACCTTTTGGCACCCGTGCCATAGGTTCGCCATCACTGTCTTAGGCATTCACTAACTATGAGTTATAGGTGTTTTTCAAACAGATAAGCGATAAATTGATCCCTTGGTAAACACTGACATATAACAAAAAGAAAGCCCTACTAATATAACTGGCATTTATTAATATTCTGCTTATATTTACAGTTTTAACATAATAAAACTTTGAATTACTGCTTAGCAAAAATCAAAAGTGCACATCGTTCAACATTTAAATGCACCAGAAATTAGAAAAGCATGAAGTAAAGCTATATTAGGGACAAACTCAAAAGTACAAAGGTCAACAAACATGGTGACCTGCTTCCTGGTTTTATAGCTGGCATCATCAAACGATTTGGATTGATGACATCAAGACACACGACACGAGTCCCTATCCCTTAAAAGTGCAATACAACAGTTAGAAATGTTGAATACATATTACAAAATGAATACTTGTACTCCCTTCTCAGCCATCTTCTTTCAGCGCTACTTCATAAAAACATCCACATGGTGCATGGAGGCTTTTAATTCCAGGTTCTTTTCATTTTATTTTAACAACAGATACATATGTGCAGTAATACAGTCAAAACAAGTTTCTAATGTTCCAAGAACACCCCTTTCACAATGGCCAGCATTATTACATATCTTACACTAAGAGACATACTCCAAGTTCATTTTTTAAGAAGGAGAACAAAAAAGCAAGACTGACCCCTTCTGGCTACAGGGCAATAGCTCATGCTATTTAAAGGGCTACAAATGCTATGTAAGGCATTATTAGTAACATCACCGACTTGATTGCAAGAGCTGTTTCAAACATTAGCCACTAATGATTTAATGATTACAGGAATTCTGCAGTAAACTATTAAAATTTTACATCTAGAAACAAATAGAAAGAAATGCGTCCTTTTTTTAAAACAGTACTTTATTTATTTTAAAGCGGGTGATTAATTTTTCTTTTTCTTCTTCTGTGTTCAGAGTCTTGATTCACTTCCTGCAGGTGTCCACTTACTACTTGAGGGAGAACTCATTAATGCAGGAAAATGGTGCCAGAAAACATCAGTCTGAAAGGAGGATAAGTAGAGTTACTATTGAAGCCAAGAGAATAATGTCCAGAAATAAGTGAAAAAATATACTGGGGGGAAATTCACGTCCACAAATGATCTGAGGTTTGTGTCCTGCCTTTCTGCCTATCCCTCTTATTTCTATTAACATTCTTGTTCTATTTAGGATGCACAGAAATTCAGAATGCACAGAAACACAGAAATTTGTCTTATGATACAGTCTGTGTGTGCTTTGCGCCTTCTCATCAGAACTGAGTTACAGTGATCCTAACAGGGTGTTCAAGGTAAATGAGCTGTTAAAGGAGTGATTTTTACCAGTTCCACTCCCCAAGTCAGTTTCCACGGCTGCGTGAGAATTAGAACCCTGTTCTCCAGAGGCCGAGTCTGTAATTCTATCCACGACACCATCCTGGGAAGCACAGAACGGGGACAAAATGCATGGCGTGCCTATTTGCTTCCTTCCTCAGAAACTGAAGTTGGCAGGTGGGGACAGGAAGACCCGGATTTAGAAATGGGCATGAATCAATTTGGCGCAAAGCAGAGCAATCTGTCAGTGAGGCACCAGCCACCTGCCCCACTAGCCTGCCTCTGCACACCAGCCAGGTTGTCCTCCAGAGCAGGCTGCCCATTCTGGCCTTCAACCCGGGCTTCCCTTCCCCACTTCCTCCAGCAGTCAGCCTCTGACGTGCTCGCTGCACAGGCGATGGAGGAGGCAGGAAAGGGAATCCCAGGCTCCTGCCCAAACTGGGCAGCCAGCTCAGGAGGACAGCCCAGCCGGCATGTGGCTAGCGGGGCAGGCAGCTGGGAGGTGAGGAGAGGGGACACATGACACCTGTGGTGTCGTGCCAAGAAATTACTCGGCTTCAGGTCAACCTGATCTTTTCCCACCTCTGTCCTAAACAACTGACACAAACATCTCCATGAGATGCAGGTTGGACTGTACCTAAACCATTGTGTTGTCATTTCTCCCATGGAATTTACCTGTGAGGAAATATAGTGCCTATTCAATTTTTCCTGTAATGCTCCTTGCATACAATTACTTATTTTGAACAATTTCTATAGGAAGGTGAGCAGTTGTGGTCCTCCAGAAGTTTCTCAAGTGGGGGTGTTTAGCCTCTCTAAAAGAAGGCTGAGGGGGAATATGATAGCTATGTTTAAATATTTGAAAGAGGGAACAGGTTGTTTTCCATGGCTTCAGAGACTAGGACTCGGGGCAATGGTTTCAAACTACAGGAAAAGAGATTCCATTTGAACATTAGGAAGAACTTCATGACAGTTAGAGCTGTTTGGCAGTGGAATTTGGTGCCACAGAGGGTGGTGGAGTCTCCTTCTTTGCAGGTTTTTAAGCAGAGGCTGGATGGTCACCTGTCAGAAATATTGTGATGGGGGTTCCTGCATGGCAGGGGGTTGGATTGGATGGGCCTTGAGGTCTCTTCCAACTCTATGATTCTATGATTCTAAGTGGAGCTCTTGAGGTCTTCCTGATTAGCTATGATGGATAGGACTGATAGGATTGCTGGCCAAAAATATGTGGAGTGCCACTGTTGCTAATTCCTGCTCTGAAGCTGTGGAGGGAAACTCTCTGCAGACATTTTGACTCCTGTGGCCAAATCTACTGCCTCACCATGTGTTGGGGAAGTATAGCCTGCAAAGAGAGTTGGAAAGAACTCATTTCAAGTCTGCCTTCTGCTCTTCCTTTTTAAAAAGGTCTCCAGAATTCAAAGCTATCTGGAGAGTCCTGAAACCAAAATGTACTCAGGAATCAAATATGAAGAGACTAAAACATGGACATTCAACCATTCTTGGGTTTTAAATATTATTTTCCAATGAGAACTCAACACAGATTAAAGACGTCCTCCAATGTGCTGAACTGGTTTGGAGGGCAATGCAGTTTTTAAAAGTAAGTCTTTCATCTTCCAGAGGTATAATATAGAGTCTACCAACTGGTTTAGTAAACTCTAAAAGGAGCAGCTCCCTAGCAAAGGTAAAACCATTCTTAATTTACACCCGCCTTCCTACTTCTGCAGTATAACAAGATACCTATAACAGTAGGAGCCCTGGATCACCAGAGAATTGGTTCCAACCCCTCCCAGCCACCCCCATCCATGTTGAGGTATCTCTATAAGGTGTCTGCCTGTCAAGTAGAATACCCACAATGGAGAATTATAAGATTTGCCAATTAAAAAAAGATTTTTAGAAACCCACTTTAGCATTCGTGTTCTTATTTTTTTCCAATTGCAGGTAACAATGCGGCACATACAAGACATATGTTTGTAGTCTCGTCACAAGTAGTCTTTTTCTTTGAGTCTCGGCTGCGAAGGGCCTGGACATGGCATCATCCTGGTTCATGTCCCTCTCTCCCTCTTTTGGGCTCTTTTTCTGGCAGATCTCAGCCAGCACAGCAGCTGCGCTGAGAGATCCAGTTGTGCCAGCAGATCGGAGATCGACCAGAATGGGGGTCGGTGTCTGGCCATTCCCAACACAATAGAGCCAGTGATTCTTTGAGTATGGACTGCACTACCGGCTTTGTAACTCTTACTATCACTCATTGAATGTACTGAAAATATTTCTGCCCCAACTTTCTCCCCAAAAGGACCGAACAAAGGAAGCAGCTTGGGATAGAAAAAGTGAGAGCCAACAAACAGGAGCGGCAAGCTAGTCTTCAGCACAGTTAGCGTTAGCACGGAAAAGAACCTAGTGGCAGAGAAGTACGCAAGTACGAATTTAAGATCCAGGAGGACTACAGAGGACACCGCGAACCCTACTACGGAAGTCAAGAAACCCTAACCACAGAGCAATTCTCTCTCTCTTTTTTTTTACTAGCCTTTTTCCGTTCAAGTGTTTTAATGTGGTGGGTGTCTACTGCATTTCTTATACACGATGGTGTTTGGGAGCATTTTAAAGTGTTCCACCATTGCTGAAGAAACCTTCATCCTGTGTGTGGTCTGGCTATGTATCTCATTAACTGCTGGAAGCAAAGGGAAACAAACGTGTGGTCGCGGGTCTGCTACAAAGAAAAGAGGAAAATGAAAACGATGGCTCTGTTTTAAAGGATGTGTGTTTAATAACATCTAGTTTGAACTTTCCTTATTGCCTTTCCTGTCCTGGACTGAATACCTCTGGTCCTCTCCTGACTAAGAGTTTCTATGAAGTGCTTCCACAGAGGTTTCTCGTCAGTCTCCTGAACGAAGGATTCCAGCTTGGGCCCCTCTATCTCAGTAGCAAACATCTGCATGGCAAGTGAACCCGCAACCGGCTTTTATGTGAAGTTTCGTGGACGTACACTTTCACCATGTGCAGATGTCTACAGGAAAGGCTTTCTGAAGCAAGAGCGTTCCCACTCCCCCACAGCTACTGCCATGTCACCCCTCTTGTCCGCATCCCGTGTGAACCGAGCCTGCTGCTGGGTCGCCCACAGCCCCAATAAGGCTACAATGAGGTGATTGCTGGAGACAGCTCACAAGCTGTGTCTTGTAGTAATCCCCATCAAGGAAGAAAGGAAGGGGAACAATGGACTCTTGCAGTTCCACTCGGTCATTCTTGGAATGAGTATGTCGACTCGCAATCAGTTTCAAAGGGGAACAGCTTGATTTAGCAAAAGAAATCAAGAGTCCCCTGACCTTGTAATGGTGAGTTAATTTTATTATGGGACAGGTTTTTACAGGCCAGAGCCTGCTATTTCCCCAGTGCTTCCATTCCACCCTGGGTGTTGCTTCACTGTGAGTCTGAAGAGGTGTCTGTTAGAATGTTTGCTACTTTAGAGGAAACCTAGTCATTGCTAAGAAGTATATCAGAAATATTTCTGAAGGCTCTTTCTCCATTAAGAGAAAGCACAGCAATAGGGACATGTGTGTCCCTTGGAACCAGTATCATTTAGGCATAAATATTAGTGAACTCAAGAATGGATTTCAAGAGAAATTCTGACATGGGATATACTTTATGTAGAAACAAACAAACCAACAAAACCCAGCACGGAGTCTATATACACAATCACAGGCATTGTAAAACAAATAGTACATAAACCTATTTAATTGCTACCTCTGTATTATTACATTACTCCTTTAAATACTGTACACTTCAGTTAAGCCTTACTAATTAGGAAGAAAATCAAACTGTTTCATATTTGTCCTTGAGCTGCTCCAAAATTATCAGTTGTTTCACAGTGTTTATTAGGATAGAAAACTGCTCTCTGGCTAGCTGGCTTTAAATGTCTTCTACTACTCCAAATATATGAGTATTTCAGGGCTAAAAATGCACCGCATAGTGCATTTCAACCCATATCTACATTAAACTAAACTTTAACTACTGAGTTAAGCAGGACTTATATTCCACATAGTTGTGTACATGATGTATTCTTCAGAACACATTCAGTTGCCCTTCAGATAATGCACAGTGCCATTTCCAAGAGCCCTAGCCAGCATAAACAATTGCAAGGGATGCTGGAGGTGACATTCAACATCCGCTAGAAGACCACAGTTACCTCACCCCTTTTTCCCCACTAGGAAACAATGTCCACTGGGATTCATGGGTATTAACTTCAGGGATGTTAGTTCCGGATAGCTGTAACAGTTTATAGGAGCCCCCAAAATGAAATAAATCTGGTACTGGCAATGTACAACAGAGAAGGCATCTTAGAATATAAAATATCCTACGTTTTTTTTTTAATCAAACAAAGGGATACACAAAAGGAATTGCAGCAGATTCACTGAGGTATTACCTTTAGTAAATAAAGAGAACTCGAGTCCTGGGCAGAGTGGAAAATGTGTCTGGCATCTTCCGAACCTTTGCATAATTGATAAATCCTCTGAGAAACAGGAGAAAGCCTAAAGAAAAACAGAACTATTTTATACACATATTTTTTTTCTGTAAGACACAAGTATCATTTATTAGATGTCCCCCGGTGTTTGTTTGCTTTTCTCTGTTTGCGTATTGTGGTGGTTTAGCTGTAGTGTCAAACAGTAGGCAATACAAACAAAAGTTTGCCCATTCAGACAAAATGGCAAATCAAACCAGCATCAGGGGCAGGAATTTCCACGTGCAAGGGAAGGGGCAGCAATGTACAAGCCATGGACTTCTGGTGTCCTCAAAAATGCAACCGTCCTGCAGGTTGGACTGCACCCAAACCATCTTGTTGTCATTTTTCCCATGGAATTTACCTGTGAGAAGTACACAAGCCCAGCCAAACACAAATTGTTTTTCATACTTCTCAAGACATATATAGCTATAGAACTCCAGTTGCTGCTAGACCCACATCTGGTCATGGATCTTAAAAAGAGTCCCAAATCCAATTTTTAGGTTCAACTACAGCAGAACCACTGAATCAATGGGATTTTCATTAATCCTTGCCTAACAAGTCCCATTTATCCAATCAGTCTATTCTGCTTTAGTCCCTTAACAATGGACTTAAAATTCATTATGCAAATTTGAAATAGTTCTGATACACTACTCAGAATATGTACTACTGAGAATTCTAACAAATGAAAGGGTTCCCCCCCCCCAAAAAAAAACAATCTAAATATACTGGTGCCCATTCAGAGACAGTTTAGGGACGGGGCTTTGCTGTAATACCACAGAACATGCTCATAAAACCTTAGCCTGCATCCAGAGCAGTCCTTCCACTTGCACAACATGGGAAAGGGGCATGTTGCACATCCACTAGTAGCCCACTGTCTGCTCTTAGCAAGTGCTCTTACCAAGTATGTATCACTGAAGGAACCATCCTAGTTTGAGAACTGCAACATGTTCTGATGATACCTTCTAGACTGAATATTAATTAAACTGAATACTTAATGAAGATATAAATATTAAGTTTAAATAATCTATATAGAAGATAATGTAATCCCATAAAACTGAAAATTGTTGGACCTTGTTTGCAAAATATTTTCTAAACTATTATAAAAATACATTATTTGATAACATAGAATTAGATGCATACCTCTAATCTCATAATGAGATACCTGAGATATAGTACAATTTAAATTAAAAAATGCACATATTCACAGTTAAAATATTCTCATAGTTAAAAAAAATCATTAACATTAGAATGTTTGAAAAAGAATGCATTGTTGTCCTTACAACTGATAAGGAGATATAAAAAGTCTGTCAAAATGACTCTAGAAATGCCTTTAAATGTCCTTTAAAACTTCTGAAAGTAACTAGAAAACATTATGTTACATTAAATAAAGTAGTTTCAGTCCTACTCATTACCTTGTTTCTGGAAAAAAAAACTTCATTATATTCAAATTACTTGAAAAGCAACTAGTTACAGACAGCTGCATTATTTGTAACTTATTATTTCCAAGCATTTGTGAAAATATATGCACTCTTCAGACCAACTGTCATTCTTAATCTGTAGCCTTCGACAGCTACTCTGAAGTAAAAACAAAAATAAACTTCTTAAGTGGACATCTAATACATTTTTAAGCTCAAGACTCCTCAATAGGATATGTATACTGTGATTAAATAAGATTTCTTTCCACCTGCAAACAATGAAGCATCCACTAGATGGCAAGATTCTTTTGCAGTTAAAACCTATACCTAAATAACTCAAAAAGAAACAAACAAAAAAACAGCTGGCCCCTCCTTCAACTCTTACATGATGAGCCTAGGAACTAACACAATGGGTTGGCCCAGAAGTTTGTTTCTGAAATAATACTCAAAATACATCACAATCCTTTTGCATGTTTCACACATCGATTCCCCCTCCCTGAAGCATAAGTGAAAATCAGCATGGCACTTCTTCATGATACTATGGTGAAAGTCTGAAATTTTAGCATACTTACCTAATACAAGGAACACCCACCACAGCCAGTACTGACCATCAAAGTATCCAGGGAAATAAGTGGAGAACTTGAAAAAAAGGTGAGAAGGAAAAGAAGGATCATTTGAGATGTCATACATTGGTGTTTTATTGCTGGCCATCTGGTAAACTGAGTGCTTACTATGCTCCTCCACCTGTATGTGCCAGTGGTAGTTCAATTAGTTAAAATGACTGCTGGCTGCTTATGAATGCCTGGGATGACAGCATGCACCTCTGAACAGTGTCTGTTTTATAAAGCACAATTCCTCGTGGCTAGGGTGGACAACTTATAGCTGCTAGGACAGTGTTGACGAACCTATGGCACGGGTGCCAAAGGTGGCACTCGGAGCCCTTTCTGTGGGCATCTGACATCGCCCATTCTTGGCCACCTGTATTCAGGTTAAATTGCTGTATTGGCACTTTGTGAAAAATTAGTGCATTTTGAATCGCAGTTTGGGCACTCGGTCTCTAAAAGGTTTGCCATCACGGCTCCAGGAGGTACGGCTGGCCTATGCTGTCATCTGCAAGGCAAAACTACAATGAAAGGCTTCAATGCGACAATTAAGAAGGGGGAAAAGGTAGGTGAGTACACCTTCTGGTTTCCAGAGGATTTCAGCAGGAGTTTTGTTCTTTAAATATAAACCAGTCCTATCTGGAACATGACCTTGTGCACCAATATTGCTGCCTCTTGTGCTGACCGCCATCACCAACCTGTATTTCTCAGTAGTGGCATGAGGTTCTGATTGCAGAGAACGAAAATTCCCTCTAAAAGTATGGAGATCCTCATGGTTTAGTCATTAGTGTATGTCACATCTCTGCACAGCAGGGACTTGCACCACAGCTCAAGGCCATTTTCCTCTTAAGTCCAGCGCCCGAAAAGCTATCTGAGAAGCCTGTGTTCAATTGATGAGGGCATGTTTTACTCCCTTTGTCTCTTGATCGCTTTAAGTATTGTTGTGTTTCAAATGTAACATACAGCCTGTGGCACAACTAACTAAACCCCAGGCTCTTATTGCTGTAATGAGCTTGATGGAAGCCAACAAGGTGCAACTTTATCTAGTCAAGAAAGCTGATCCAAGAATTGAAATTCAGCCTTTTCCTGATAAGAGTGCCAGTACCTCTGAAAGATCAGGTCTATAATGACGCTTTTAGTTCCCGGTCTGCTATTAAGAAGGGAAGATTGTGGCTAGGAAGGCATTTACTGCAGGAACAGTTGCCACCTCTTCCGAAGCAACAGCAGTGTCGATCTGACCACCGTAAAATATTCTGGCTCCACCCTAGCTGGACTACTGCAATGGGGTTACCATTTTGGCAACTGCTTGGTACCAAAAGCTGCTGCCAGATTTCTAATGGGGGCACAAAATTTGCCTTCCAAGCTCCATTAAAACTCCTTTTACCTTTACAACCAGTGCCGTTTGCATCCAGGATGTCTGAAGAGTCACCTGCCTAAGTATTCACATCTTCCAAGGAGATGCTGCTTTTCCTCAAGTCCTCACTTACACATGAAGTCAATTGGATCATACGATTCCCCCCCCCCTACATAAATGCCAAAGAATCCCTATCCATACATCCACATCTGTTGCCTTCTTCCTAGGGCCACATTCATTCTATCTCCCCTCCAACCTTCACATAATTTCAACCATCTGCCCAGACGTACTGTACTGGCAACTGGAGGAAGCCTCTGGGAACAGGCAGGGCGCCTGCGGCCACCACAGAAGGGGGAGGATTCTGACATTCCCCTCCACCCCAAGGACTTGCTCGTTTCTCTCTTTTCTTTCTCCTCTGCTTTCACTGACACTCACTTATCTCTCCACTTCTTCCGGACACATATCTTCCCTCAACTAAGCAGAACACATGGAAGAAAATAGACCAGCTCATCGGAGTCTGGTGGGGAAAAAGTCTGGCAACAGTTTTACTTGCATGTCATTTCTCCCTCATCCCTGCATCTAGTTGCACCAAGGCTCCTCCACCTCTTCGGGAACATGTTTCAGAGATGGGACATGTTTCTGCAGCCACCATAATGCCATTCTAGCTCCTCTAGAAATTGGGGGGGGGGGGGGAGAATCCACGTAATGAAGGGGAGACACTGTGTCCGACTGACCTTCTCTCCTAACTCTCCTCAGAGCTTCATCTGACCTGCTAACTGCTTTGGGCTCTCATGTAGTGGCAGGTCTTTGCATTTTAATGTCACCTGTTCCTCAGGCTGGGAGTGGTGGTGGTGGTGGTGGCTGCTTTCAATATGGGAAGCTGACACTGCCATGAAGTGGTGGTGGTGGTGCCCCATGGGAAGAGTGACCTTTCACCCCACCACCACCACCTCACACAGCAGGAGATCTTCAGGGACTTCTGCCACTTAGCCATGCTTTACCTCACAGCATTACACAGCAGAGTGATTGACGGATCTGCTCCATTTACAGGGATAGCCTTGGAACAGGCCATCGGCTGGGCTCATTTCCCTCCTAATACGTTTCTGAAATTGCTGGCCCCAAGGAGTAATGGAACTCGTGCCATGCGGCAAGCAGCGGCTCTACAGTCACTTATTGGCCTGCTACAAGACAAGGTCATGGTATGAATATGAACATTTAGACAAGAATAATAGTCCACAAAGAGCATTGGGGCAGTCAGACGAGGATTTCGAGGATGGCAATGTATCGTACTCCACTGAAAGGCACCTTGCAGCTGGAGAAGAGCAAAACATGTCAGCTAGAGCTGAATACATTTAACAGCCAAGTCTTCCAAAAGGTGTCAGCTGGACTGCCCTTCCTTAATATGTTACAGTAAGATATGATGCTTCCAAATTTTCTCTTCAAGACATTCATGACAAAGGAATTAGTTATTACACTGTGTCTCGATTCCACAACTCCTATTTCTGCTGCCGCCTTTTGCCACTCTGCACCTT
Organism: Phrynocephalus versicolor; assembly: GCA_023846285.1. Taxonomy (NCBI): domain Eukaryota; kingdom Metazoa; phylum Chordata; class Lepidosauria; order Squamata; family Agamidae; genus Phrynocephalus; species Phrynocephalus versicolor. The sequence goes on from JAHTLZ010000010.1 coordinate 52,400,433, forward strand.
ACCCTAACAATCAGGATCCACTTAATGAGCGAGAGACCAAATCCAGAGATAGCCCCATATCTTCCTGCCGCTGAGGTAGTCAAGCAGAAAGAGAGGAAGAATCCAATCCAGTTGAAAAGGAATGCCACTGAGGAAGGGGGAAAAAGAGGACAATGGCTTTCATTAGTATACCTAGCTGTTATTATTTATATTTGTTTTTGTTTACTTGTTGTACACTTTCCAGAGTAGCCTAGTAGCTAGATGGGTGGTTTAGAAATCAAATAAACAAACAAATCTACTAGTCCCTAATGTACAATAGCAATCAAACAATTGAATCAGATTTGTATGATTTACTGTCAATACAATAACTTCGAAACCTGCCATTAAAAGTACAATAAACAGAGGAAACAAATTGCAGCCCACTGATATATAACACTGTTCAGATTAAAAACTACAAAAACTCTTTTGGGGAAAAAGAGAGAAAGGACAGCTTTTGCAGAGTTTGGTATGACGCAAGCAGCAACTGTGCTTCCCAAGGGAAATTATCTCTGGCTACTCGTTATTACATAACCCTGTGTGGTATAGTGGATAGAATGAGGATCTAGGACTCTGGAGACCTGTGTTCGAATCCCGGCTCAGCCACAGAAACTCACTGGCAACATGGTACTGGTAAAACCACGCCTCGTGGCACAGTGGTTAAATGCCTGTACTGCAGGTAAAACTGTGCTCACGACCTGGGGTTCAATCCCAGGTAGCAGGCTCAAGATTCACTCAGCCTTCCATCCTTCCGAGGTCGGTAAAATGAGTACCCAGCTTGCTGGGGGGGGGGGGAATGTGTAGCCTGCACACTGTAATTAAATTTGTAAACCGCCCAGAGACTACTTAAAGTGGTATGGGGCGGTATATAAGCAGAACACTTTGCTTTGCTTTTCTTGAAAGCCCTGTTTGGGACTCAATAAGTCAATTACAACTCAGCAACAATCACTAGACTATATGGTAACATGGAGCTCCCAGGTTTCAAGCATTGTATGCCCCCTCCATACTGCTCCGTATAGGGGGAGCAGTAACTGATATGGAGAAGCAGCCAGTGTTTGAAACCAGGCAGCCACCTGTGACAGCAGTGCTGCCTTCATGTTCTCCTACTGGTTCTCCCAGAGCCAACCAGTTGGCCACCCGGAGGAACAGGAATGCTGGGCTCGATGGAATTGGGGTCTGGCCCAGTAGAGCTCTTCTACTCCTGTTAAGTGGAAATATTTGCTTTCCACTTCCATCTTTATCCCTGTCAGTTCCATGCATCACCTCTTCAATGTAACTGTATTTCAAATAAGATTCCCCCTGATCACCAAGTTCCCTTCCTTGTAGATCAGCATTAAACAAGGAAAGGACAGCTTTTGCAGAGTTTGGTATGACGCAAGCAGCAACTGTGCTTCCCAAGGGAAATTAAACAAGCGATTAGAGGGTGGTGCCAAGCATCCCAAATCACTGCACAACCATTCCTGATGCAAAACGGCTGGTTCAGGGTACAACTCATCTGTTGATGCATCAGAACCACCATCAAAGCCATGGTTTAGGAAATTATATTTCTTACAAGCAATTAACACACCATTAATCTGGATAATACATTTCAGAAGACTCCTACATAGATGGGCCATCTTAAAATATGAACGTCAGCTATGAAAGTCCACTCTTGTAAACAGCTTCTCTAAATTGTACTTACTGAAGAAAGTCAGCATGAAAATGCCATCATTTCCTATCCTCAGCTGATCAGTATCATCAAAATCATCCCGTGCCACGAAGTCCTCCTCCTAAGAGAGAAATGGGTCATGGTTACTAGCAAATTCCGATGGATACCACTCCAGATCATGCTACCCCATGAGATTTAGCCACTGTTACGTGGTAGAGAGAATACAAGTGCCACAACTATCAGTGCAGAACACTCCTCCCAACTCCTTTTTCAGTGAAAATGGTAAACCAGAAAGAAATATCTCGATTCCTTATTCATATAGGAGCAGGGAACAGAGGAAGGGAAGGAGGGACAGCACAGGTTTTTTTAAAAAAACAGAATGATCAGGAAAAATGGGGATCTATTACAAATTTAGCATAAAATGTATCTTCCCATATATTGCAGACAGGACAGAAATGATCTGGTATCATTTAAAAGACCACAGCTGGTCTTTTGAAAAATAGTATGAACTGAACTGATGCATCATCATCATCATCATCATCATCATCATCATCATCAATTTATACAGTGCTACCAGAGTACATGGAGCCTAATGGACTTAACTTTGTCTGCATATTATTGAGACTTCTCTGATTTCACCATGCTCTTAAGAAAACAAGGTACTAATAAATGTCTAAAAATCTACAGGATCGTGGTATGTTATATGCTGTTAAAGTCCAAATTGACTTATAGAGACCTTAAGCTCCAAGTTTAAGGTGTAGTTTTACCAGCTTCTTACCTCTGGTGAGCTTCCAATTACTAAGTGGGAATTCAAACCCAGGCCTGCAGGGTCCTAGTCCATCCCCCTACCCACTACACCACACTGGGTATCCAACAAAGATCATATACCAACACATTTCCATTTCCACTGAAGTGTTCTGATTTCTTTGGAACGTATAAAGGTACACAGCATCAAAGCCCACATACCCTTCCCGGAACTAAAGGAATAGTAGCTTCGGCCTTAGTCCTCTCTGCTTCATCATAGGTAGGCAGTGTCGTGGCTACGTTATAAGAAGGAGGTTTAGGAAACCCAGCCTCATCTTTGTAGTCAAAGTACACTGGAGGTGAGAAGAACAGAGAAGCAAGTTAGTTTTCAGAGTAATCAACACACTAAAAGATACAAGCAATAGTTTGGAGGAGATTGAGTCTATAAGTGTACTGAACTGTACTACAGCTTCAAGTCTGCATTGCTTAAATCCACATTTTGCATCTGAAAAAATGAAGACTGCAGAACAATTATTACCCCAGAATGCCCTCCCGAGTGAGACCCGCCTGGCGCCAACGGTGCTGACATTTCGGCACCAGGTAAAAACCTTCCTGTTCCAGAAGTTTTTAAACTGATGATTGTGGGTCCTGGTGGCAATTTTAGTGTTGTGTTTTAATTTATGGTATTTATTGTACTTAAATGTTTTTATTAGTTTAATTTTATTGTAATTTTGATGTTTTAATTGTTCATTTTGATTGTGAGCTGTCCAGAGATCTCTGGGTAGTGGGTGGCATACAAGTTATATAAATGAATAAATAAATAAATAATCCTCTATGTGCTTATCTGGGAGTATACCAAATTAAACACAGTAAGACTTAATTCTGAATAAGTAGGTTTCACACCGACTCCTACTCCTACATGGATGTGTGACTTAAACGGGTTATAATCAACTTGCAGGCAAAAGTAACAACAGGTATAGATTCTGACTATTTTACTACTGAACTGACACGTGGACTTCCAAAGCTTGAGAAGAATGAAAGTACATGTTTTTGCAGAGACGTGAGTCTTCAGTGTGAGGAAATAGATAAAAAAAAATTGTATTCAACAGCAACAAAGATTATGGCGGTATTAAAAAAAAAGATACAATATGTTGCCAGTTTAGATGTGAATCTATGCAAATAAAGTAGTGACCATTCATAACAGATATTGGTCCATTATTCAGGTCTAACTTGGTTGAATATAAGAGAAAAGTCTAGAACCCCATTTCAAAAGGAAACATCTCTGCTTTCTGGAGATTGTAAGAACCCAAACAAAGCCGATTGCTGGAGAAAAAACTATGGATGTAGCTGAAATGGGGCATTCTTCAAGAGATATGAGTATTCACAGTTATGTTAAGAGTCTTTTCAAGGAAAGATGTACGGGAAAACATTATACAATAGCATTCTTCACACTGTATTAAGGCACCAATATCGGGTGGATTCTCCCTGTAACAACCAAATATTAACATTTCCTAATACTGTGTAGGTTTTGCTACTGCTGCTGCTTCTTCCCCTGTGAAACTGACAGTTTCTGAGGGAAAATAGGGGCTGTGCTCATTTGGGCTTACACCTAAATAACTCACGGGTTACAGACCATGATGGAGATGTGTAGTCTCCAGGCTTTAAACCAGGGTACTTCAAGGGCCAGATGCAGGAGAGTGGTATCAGGAGACAGATATCTAGTCTCATGCGCTCCCAGATGCATCTGGTGGGGCCGCTGTGAGATACAGGAAGCTGGACTAGATGGGCCTTTGGCCTGATCCAGCATGGCTCTTCTTATGTTCTTAAATAACAGTATCATTGTGGTGCACAATTATTTTCCCTGAGATATAATTGGTAATTGGTAAACAATATATTGTGTGAGCATGATTCAGATTTTAAAAATGAAGCATAACTTCTAATTTTTCATTCCACAATTGAGGTGCATCTAATATGACTGGTTCACTTAAAACTACTGGAAAGGTTAGAAAATAGAGAGCAGATGGAACAAGGGTAGTAATACTACTGCACAATGATTAGCAGTAGTCCCGAAAGGCTTTAACAGGCCTTTTATTCCAGCCTGAATACATGTTAAAAGAAATCCCTGCGTATAATCTCTTCAAACTATTCAGGTTAATTGACTTTGCAAAATGCAAAGTTGTCACAGCTATACTGTTGTCAATTATAAACGTAATCTTATAATGAATGTCGCTCAGAAGAAGATTACAGTATTTTGAGTCATCCTACTAATTCTACGCTGCGTGCCAATTATTCTTATGTGTCAAAGTGAAACTCATATGATTTGGGACTTTACAGGATGATCACATCCTGTCATTATGGCTGTGCTCAGCATGCTTGCAGAAGCCATAGAGCCGTAAAGAGTGATGACAGAAAGATACCTTCTGAAATCAGAAAGCAATAATTAGCCACCATCTTCGAATGTGTTGCACAGGTGGAAGTTCTGTTGTTAGAACCAATATTTTAATAGTCTATAACACTGCCACGCTGATTTGCTGAGCTTGAGGTTACATGTCAAGGAAGGAAGGATAAAGATCTCAATCTGTTGATTATGCAACCTCTATATTAGTGCAAGGGTTAAGAGGAAACAGCAACACCTGCAAGAGAAAGCATGCTGTCACTCTCTTGTTCCCCTTTCTTGACCTACTGCTGGCACCAACATTCATAGCCACAAATGGAACACAAAACGAGGCAGACAGTAATGTTTTATAACTCTCAAAAATAGCTTCCCCCCTTTTCTGTGGCACAAACACTGAAACGTAAAATAAATACAACTTGAACTGAGAATGGTTTCATAACTTCACGATTTCTTATGTGAATTTAAGCTGTGTGCAGATCACTTTGGTAGCCTTCCAATAATCAACAGAGCCATTCTAATATCAGACATCACTGGGCAAGTTTGTTTGTTTTTTTTAACCTGAGTTCTCTCCAGAAATGCTGCTGTAAGGAGGTGGGAAGTCATTTGCAGCTTCCAGATTTTCACCAGGCTCCTCTTCATTCTGCAACTGAACAAAAATATTTTGAATTTAAAGCACTCGGGGCAAGATTTAAAAGTGCACACTTGCTCTCGAGCAGAAAAGAAATACAGTTCACTGCTGTACTGACATGTGGGAATAAGAAGACATTGGAGTGAGGGCTCATGAGATTGACATGAGCAGAGCCATTTTGACCATGGTTCCAAAAGAGGCAACAGCCTCTGTGTCAGCAGAAAAATGTCAGCCCATGTCCCCACTACTCCATCTCTTCTTGTCTCATGTTCCCATGAATGTCTTAACAGAGTTAGCCAAAAGGTGATCTCATTTTGTTATCACCCTCTCAGCTAGGCCTTCCAATTAGCAAAGCTGTTTCCACCACCCCTCATCACAACACCTGTGTTTCTCCCAATTAGGCTAGGGCTCACCAATTAGAGTTATTCCTGCAGACACAGACATGAATATTGATGTAGCCTTCTGATGTTACGCCTATCCTGACCATATTTAGCTAATTTCTAGCTACGCCACAAAGTTGTTGTAATGCTTTATGCTAGTTAGTTGTGTTAGAGCAATAATTAAAGGAGTGCCTCTGGATGGAGGGGCATGAAATTCGGCTGGACCGAAAAGCCTCATCTTTCATGAGTCAGAGTGTATGAGTGTGTGATTGAGATCAAAAGCCTTTCCCTATACCAGCATCAGAGCTGTTTAAGTTTCTGATCCCGATACTCAGCTATCACTAACTAGCTCCCTAAGATTAACCCGATACTGACTATACAGACTATATGTCACTACAATATTTTAAAGCAGCCAAATGTTTTGCAAGTCAAGGCCTTTTATATCAGTGATTTAAATCTTCATCTATCTTGCCAATGCTTCCACACAACTAATTTCAATCATGGAGACAATATTTTTGTGAGCTTACATACATTCTACCTGGCTCTTATAATATCAAAAGTTACTGGCTGTCGATTATGCATATTAGAAACACAGTCCTAAACATTCAGACATACAATTTTGCTTTTCATGCAACAGAAATGTCTGCGTAGAAGCAAGAACAGATAACTGAATGAAACTCTCTGTGTGCGTGCAAGAATCCCGAGCAAAGCTATATACTTGATAGCTATGCCTACAATCAAATGTGCATCTGGAAGCTTAATTCCACTGACTAAATAGAGTCTTAGTACCTTGTCCAGGATCAGGCTGTAAGTATTCAAAACTTTCCAGAAACTGAAGCAAAATAATCTTTATGGATGAGAAAGAAAATAAATGCTGTTCACTTGAACAGATTATAATATTCATAGTTAGAAACCTATGAACACTGCATAACTCCAGCAGCTGAAATAAAAGAGTTTCCTTGTAGCATTACACATGGCTGTGGTGAGTTCAATGGCATCTCCTATAATGCCTGTGATACTCATGGCATGGTTGTAGTGTATAAACTATATCATAGAATCATAGAATTATAGAGTTGGAAGAGACCTCATGGGCCATCGAGTCCAACCCCCTGCCAAGCAGGAACCCCTTCACAATATTTCCGACAGATGGCCATCCAGCCTCTGCTTAAATACCGTCAAAGAAGGAGACTCTACCACCCTCCGTGGCAGCATATTCCACTGCCGAACAGCTCTAACTGTCATGAAGTTCTTCCGAATGTTCAAATGGAATCTCTTTTCTTGTAGTTTGAAACCATTGCCCCGAGTCCTAGTCTCTGAAGCCATGGAAAACAAACCTGTTCCCTCTTTCAAATATTTAAACATAGCTATCATATTCCCCCTCAGCCTTCTTTTAGAGAGGCTAAACACCCCCACTTGAGAAACTTCTGGAGGACCACAACTGCTAAGTAATTGTATGCAAGGAGCATTACAGGAAAAATTGAATAGGCACTATATTTCCTCACAGTCCCGAGTCCTAGTCTCTGAAGCCATGGAGAACAAACCTGTTCCCTCTTCAATATGACATCCTTTCAGATACTTAAACATAGCTATCATATCCCCTCTCAGTCTTCTTTTTGATAGGCTAAACATTCCCAGTTCCCTAAGCCGTTCTTCATAAGACATCTCTTCCAGGCCTTCAACCATCCTAGTCGCCCTCCTCTGCACCCGCTCGAGGTTGTCAACATCCTTTTTAAACTGAGGCGCACAGAACTGGACACAGTACTCCAGGTGGGGTCTGACCAGAGCAGAATAGAGTGGCACTATCACCTCCCTTGATCTAGACACTATGGTTCTGTTGATGCAACCAAGAATCGCATTGGCTTTCTTGGCCGCCACATCACACTGCTGGCTCATGTTCAATTTGTGGTCCACCAAGACCCCCAAATCCCTTTCACAGGTACTATTCTCTAGCCAAGTGTCCCCCATCTTATATCTGTGCAATTCATTCTTTCTACCTAGATGTAGCACCCTACATTTCCCTCTGTTGAAATCCATTCCATTAGCTTTGGCCCAGTCTTCCAATCTGTCAAGGTCCTTTTGGATTTTCATCCGATCCTCTAGGGAATTAGCAACCCCTCCCAATTTGGTATCATCTGCAAATTTAATTAGCATACTCTCTAATTAAATTTGCAGATGATACTGGATTAGCTGCTACCTGATAACCTAATTTAATTGCAAATGTAAGCTTTGTTATTATGTTTGTTGTTATAGATTTATTTGTTATGTATTTATACTGTATTCTTCTGTACACCACCCAAAGTGGCCACTCATCAGATGGGTGGTGTCGAAGTACGGTATTTAAATTATGGTGATGTATCATTTGTAATTCTAAAAAGGACACCAAGATATACCCACTGCCCCATTTTATTCTTCCTTTCAAAAAGCAGCATTGAAATAAATGGCTTGATTCAGATTTAATATCAAATCATTTCAAAGTTTTTTGTTACTCAAAAACGAAGCTGAGCAAGCTCCTATCTCTCCCTTCACTGCAAGAGAATACCAAAAGTTTATGCTTTCACTCTACAAAGATCTAGAACAGTGTTGGTGAACCTATGGCACAGGTGCCAAAGGTGGGACTCTGAGCCCTTTCTGTGGGCACCCGACATTGCCCCTTTACAGACACCTGTATTCAGTTTAAATGGCTGTATTGACACTTTGTGAAAAAATTAGTGGGTTCTGAATCACAGTTTCGGCACTCGGTCTCTAAAAGATTTACCATCACTGATCTAGAGTCTAACTGGTTTAATGCCCATACTTGGGAGAATGGTGGCCTGTTCTAACTTTTAGGAATGAATCCACCTGTGATTTAATATCTTTAGATACTATCCAATCATGATTCTAGAAAATCACAATTTTACACATTTGGAAATAACAGACAACTCTGTTTAAAAATGACAAGTTCCAAGTTTCCTTGGAGAAGGGGACAGGAAGAACTGGAGTCTGAGGCTTGTATAAGCTCATTCCTACATTAGGAAACCATGGTCCCCCATTAAAACTGTGCTTGATGATCACACTTGTCTTTAACAACATGATGTAACACACCAAAATCTCCTTCAGCTACAGACTGTCATGTTACAGCAATACACAGGACCTCCTACTCATATATCTGCCCTTGTCTAAGCATGTGGAACTCTTAGGCCACTTTGCTTCTCTCCACCCTGTGGAAGGAGTTTACCTCAGCTTTTTCGTTAGGATCTTAACCCCTCAGTAATACGGCTATCACCAGTTCCCAGACCGAAAGCCTTTCGACATTTATACTTTTTTCCTGATATTCATTCTCACTTTGTTGAGTCAAGGCCAACCAGCCTGTGTGGGGGTTTATTACTAGAAAATACAAAGATACTTGTTATATAAAACTGAAGTTCTTTATATATTTTTATGTAAAGGTAACAGTTGCCCTAAGCCAGGCATGTCCAAACTTTGGCCCTCCTGATGTTTTGGACCACAACTCCCAGAATTCCAAGCCTGTATTTCCAATGGTAAAGGACTGTGGGAGTTGCAGTCCAAAACATCTGGAGGGCCGAAGTTTGGACATGCCTGCCCTAAGCACATCTGATCTTGCCTGATTTTGGAAGCTAAGCAGGGTTGGGTCCTGGTTAGTACTTGGATGGGAGACCACCAGGGAATACCAAGTCCTGTAGGCACCTGGAGTAGGAATTGGCAAACCACTCCAGTATTCCTGCCAAGAAAACTCCATGGACACGGGGTGACGAAGAGTCGGTTACGACTGTAACAACGCAAACACACAAAGGTTGCCCCTGACAATTAAGTCCAGTCCCTGTCAAGGGGGCACAGTGGGGAACTGAACTCCCAACCTTTGGCTCTGCAGCCAGAGACTGGAAGCATCAAGTTATCTGGGAAGTAATCTCTGTCATGAGAAGTAGAAAGTCTTGTGAAAGATTTGGGCTTTTAGAGCAAACATGAAGGAGGAAAACAAAATTGACATGGATATAATTAGGTTCATGTTTATGAAAAAAGGAAGAATTATTTCTGCTCTTGTGCAGCACATGAAAGAAGTCAGGGCAGTAGAGGGGGAGGAAATTTAAGATTGGAATGATGAGCTCTCTAGGGATAGAAAAGTAGAACCACCCAAAAGTGATATCCTAATACCAAACAGAACAGTAGAAAAAATTTGCAGAGAAGGAGGGATGTGTGGCCAAGAAAATACATGGATAATTGCATTCTGTGGAATAAGATGAACTGATATTTAGAAAGGTACATTATAGAGATACACTTAATGTCTGTGGGCGAACACGTGCACAATATGGGGGTTTTGTTGTTGTTTTTTTATTTTCTTGGTTCTTTTTAATGTGCCATGACATTCACAGTGCATTGTAATCTGGGTTATTTGAAAGCTCGGATACTTGCTATGGTCCAAAAATTACAGAAGCTTCTTTAGAAAAATACAATACATTCCTATTCAGTTGTTCTTTTAAAAGTGGAATACATATCCAAAAGTTTCCAGGATTTAACACTATCCCTCTCTTCTTCATGAAAGTGATTCTCCTCTAAATAGGGAAAAGACAAATCTTCTCAATAATGCCAGCCATCAAAAAATTCGACCAAATGGTTATAATGCTTGGATTCATGCAGTATGAATAAATCCAGTTGTGCCATTATCCCTGTGTAACTTAAAGTTCTGCAGGGTGCTATGAAATTTAGACCAAACCAGGAAGCCATTCGAGTCAGTTGTATGCGCATAATTTTTGTAATTTTGCAATTGACAAAATAATTTAATTCAAAATACTATATAAAATACTTCCTCTGTTAGGAGAAAATGAATAATACTTTCTCCTCTAACTTAATTGCAAAAATAGGTTACAGGAGATACCTTCATAGGCCAGGAGTCTTCCTAAAAAAAGGAACATTGCAAGCTTTCGAGTGCAGTCAATCACCCTTCTGCAAAGCAGGTCCCAGAAGTTCAGACATAGTGAAAGATGTTCTTCACCAGGAGGTTACTTTTAAAGTCCTTAGTTAGATGATGTTTTTAAAATCCATGGCTAGGTGATGTTGTAGCCAGGAGTCTTGTTGGAGGCAAGAAGGGCAGTTGTAAAAGGCTGTTTCTTAAGTCACACCCCCATTCTTCAAACAAAGAAGCATGGGTCATATACCACCCCCTCTAACTTACTCACACAAATACATTTCTAACTCAAACTTCTGCTGAAGAATCTAGACACACACACACACACACACACACACACACACACACACCATCTATAAGATGTATCTACTTTTCCAAACAAAAATTACAGTGTGTGCATGCGTGCATGTGCAAACCCAAACAACTGGGACTGCAAACCCAATGAAGGATAACGACAGGCAATGCAATCTCCAGGATAAATCCATCTTCCTCTGCATGCATTCCCAGTGTTACTATTACAACCAGCAGAGCTTGGATTAAAAAAAATACAAAACATCAACAGCTTGTGTTCTGAGAGTATGGTAATGCTAATTTGGAATTTTGTTTTATTCAAATAATATTTTTGGTTTTGGTTTTGCTTTGTATTGTATGCCTGCTGTACACTGCGTAGAATGGCTTTCAGGCCAGATGGTTTTTGAAGTCTATAAATCAAATAAATAGATAAACCATAAGTTGTAATGTATGCATCTTGAGGTTATGTTATTGTGTGTTTTTATTTTAGTTTGATGTTGTTTGCTTTATCTTGCTGTAAACCACCCAGAACAGTGTGTGCACTACTGTGGTGGTATATAAATTCAAGAAATAAATAAATAAAGCAGTTTCCTTACTTATTTTGCTTCCCTTCTCAGTAAAAGCTCTTCTAAGAGGCCTTGGGATAATAGGAGAGTTGGCATGGACAGTCATTTATCCATAAAAGATTAAATACTAATACAGAACAACCTTGCAAGCCTTCTTACCACGACCTTCACAAAAATCCAGATTATTAAGAATTCATTTCTAATACTGAATTATAGATCTTGATTTGTGGATAAGAACTGCTATAACACTCCCAGAATGATAATGCACAGGAGCCTTTAGACTGCAGATACCACTCCTCCAATATCTCCCTGTTGCTATGGCAACATAGGAGGGGTCTCCAAGATCTCCAGTAGGCATGTGAAAAATAAACTGAGGACATCTCGACTAGCATTTCACCAGAAAATCAATAAAATACAAGCCATAGTCTACATAGAAACAATATATTACACAATTTGAGTCTTCTCTTTATCAGGCCTGCCTTCTCCAACCTCATGTTCTCCCCAAAGCAGTTTACACAGTGTTGTCTGTTTTTATGCCTACTCAGAAGAAATAATGGGAAGCAGCACATAACAAATATCTAGCTAACACACCTGAACTCAGAAAGAAATGCATTGCTCAGGTCAGGTGTAAGCAAGTACACAAGTTCTCAGTGCATCCAAAAGCTTCACACACACACACACACACACACACACACACACACACAC
>JAHTLZ010000010.1:52412714-52462223 GCA_023846285.1 Phrynocephalus versicolor
TTTCCCATAGGAATGCACTGAAAATGGAGTAATCCCTAATCACAACCATTTTTATGTTGTACGGATTCACCCCATAGGCGATTCTGTTAAGCAAATTTCCCCTATCTCCAGAATTTTTTATATTGTACAGATTTTGTTACACAAACCGTTTGTTATACAAGGGTCCACTGTATTTACTTACTTACTTTACTTACAGTGTTCTGTGCATAGAAATGCATTAAGCCATGCCAGCCACATGGCCACGGACTTGCACAACACTGTCTCTTTGGCTTAAAAATGGAGATGAGCACCACCCCTAGAGTCCGACACAACTAACACACATGTGCGGGAGGAACCTTTACCTTTACCTTACTTACTTTACTTACTTAAAACATTTTGATCTTCTTTCTCCTTAAAAAGGATATTATTGCTTCCGAGTTCCCCTCACTTCCCCCCAATTTCAGGTTTACCAAGTGATTGGTGCTGATGAAACAAGTGGGGCAGTGTCTGGAGTAACAATAGTTGAAAACATGCAATGTGTCTGATGAAACATGGGCTACAGCCCATATGAAGGTATCTGCTTTGCTCAAGGATTATTTTTCTCTTCTGCTGTATTTACTCAGGATGCAACTGCACAAAGAGGAAAATGTGAATTAACTTGCATTTTCTTACTGTGAATTCCTGCCAGGGCATCTTCAATACAAATGGCCACAGAGGTAGAGGAAGAAAAAAATCCTTCTAATTGCACTTCTACCTGAAGTGCCTGTAGGTGGTGCAATTCACAGGAACTGGTTAAACAATGCCTTCCGTTATAAGTGGCTCATTTCCTCATCTTGCTTGCTAGGCTGTAAAAAACAAACAGGAGGTGTGGCCAGGAGAAGTTATTTTTAAAGAAGAAATGCCTTGGGGCAGAGACTTTGCTGAGAGGCGATCACAACACTATCCAAGCTGCTACCTTATCTAGACCTTTGCACATTCATCTTTGATCATTTACAGACTCCAAATTAAAATAAACCACGAAATTCAAAGAGAACCAAATGAGACCTACTACCTCTAGTCCACGAAATGTTATATTAAACTTTGAAAGTTAGTCTTTAAGGTGCCACATGTTTAAACCCATTTATTAATCTAGAAGGTGAAGATGTCAAGTTGAATGTTCCTGTTAATGTGTCTATTTTTGAAGATGTTGACCAAAATAAAGACTGTAGTTATGTTTTAAAGTAGGAGTCTTTATCAACTGACAAACAAACACTGCCAGAAGTTGTTCTGATTGGGCATGAAAGAAACCCCTCACAAAGATACTACAATTAATCTGCATTGGATGTTTCAGGTTCTCACAGAATGGTTACAGGTATCACAAGACATCCTAATTCTGTCAAGCAACCCAAAATTAACCCAACTATAAGTAGTCCTACTCATGATGAAATCATGATTATATTATTGTAATTAAATCATTATGATAAAATGTTAGTATTTTTAAAATTAAGTTTATGGGATATAGAAGTATTGCCCTAAAATGAAAAGAAGCATCTTTTAGTTTAAACTATGCTTCAGAGACACATTAAAAGTGAAAATATTATTGAAAAACTACAGCTGGAAATAAAGTTTATATTACAAAACCAAAACAATCACTTGTTTTGGAACATAGAACAGATAAGATAACAAGGCAAAAGTAGCTCATTTGGTAAACAATGGTAAGTAAAAATAGATGTAATGTGGGCAGACAATAAGAAAATTGGAAAACAATGGAAATGCATTTAGACTGCCACTTGTATTGTGTTTTTCCTATTAACTAAAAAAGCGATATCACAAAATATATGCAGAGTTTTGATAGATCAGAGGGAAAACTTGGAAGTTTAAAAAACAGTATGGGAGATTGATGTCAAGAAAAGGACTAGAAAAAAAATCTGGAAAACATGTTGATCAGGAGAAAAGAAAATGGTTATAACATTTTATGGAGATGGCATTTAACCCTATAAAACTAAATACTATAAATCCAATATAGTCTCAAGAAATGATGAAGATGTAGCAAATATTTTTGTACATAGTTTCATCTGTGATAGGAATGTGAAGTTATGCAACAAGTGTAGGTTAAAGTACAGTGGTACCTTGTATAAAGGAATTAATTCGTTCCAAATGAAATTATGTTAAGCAAATTTTCCTTTATACAAATTCCCATAGGAATTCATTGAAAATGGAGTAATCCCATTTTTATGTTGTACAGATTTTCCCCATAGGCAATTATGTTAAACAAATTTCCCCTATCTCTGGAAATCTTTATGTTGTACAGATTTAATGTTATACAAACTGTTTGTTATACAAAGGTCCACTGCATTTTAAAAATTAGACAGTGGTAGGCAGCAGCATTGAAATGCTTCCAAAAACAGCATTGATGTTGATGGTAGAAAATTGTGATGTGAATAATATTCAAAAGGAAAAGTTAATGAACTTTATAACAGCTGTTCAATTGCTTATACTATAGCAAAGAATAGGAAGCAGAAGTGGGATTTTAAGCTGCAAGAGTATTAAAATGAATTATGGAATATAACAGTTAATGATAAATTAACTTCAGAAATTAAGTTTTAAAAAGAGAGATAAATATTAATAGATTCAATGAAATAGGGAAAGAATTTATAAAAGCTGTAATGGATAAAGGGGAAGGTAAAAAGCAGGCAATGACTATATGCATTTTGGAAGGATTTTGGGGGTGGATAAAGGAGAAAGAAGTGTATGATTTTAAGCAAAACTATGTAAGACATAATGGTCCCTGAGGAAGGGGTTCACCAATATTTTGTGTCTATGTATTAAGCAAGTTTTATGCATTAGTAGTGTGCATATTTTGTTTTGTAAAATTAATTTTAAAAATTTAAAGGGACCAAAACAGATGTGGAAATAATATGTTGTACTACGGAAGTTTGTACAGAATAATGTGAAAGAGGAAAGAGGTTAGTGTTATTTATTTATTTATTTATTTATTTATTATTTTTACAACTTATGTGCCGCCCACTACCCAAAGGTTTCTGGGCGGCTTACAATCAAAAGAATTAAAACAATTTAAAAATAGTTAAAGATTGAATATCAATAAATAATCAAAACAATAATAAAAACCTTACACTAAAATGATTACACTAAAATTGTAAATGTAACTTCTTAAATTGTACAGAAGGGAAAGCATTATTTTATAAGGCTTTAGCCTTATAATTAATAGAATCTGAGTTTTTAAAAGGAGTATGAAATTATATATGATATTCTGTAGTGTTTATAAAGGTAACATTCAATTGTACTGTACTCTCTGTGAATTATGTCATTCTAACCAATACTGCTCAAATAGGAAGGATTTACTCCAACCTTGCTGCCAAATGCCAAGGATTGGATCCCCCTGCCCTGCCCCCCCCCCCAGGCTAGCAAAAGCCAGACCTTGGGCCAAGATTGGTTTGACTACTGTTGAGGAACAAGACTATAAATGGGGAGAAATCTCACACTGTTATGCATGGAAAAACATCATGTCAGAAGAAAAAGGAGAAATGCTCAAGCCTAAGAGATGCAACTTATCCAAAGAGAAGAAGAGAACATGAGCCACAGACACAGTTAAGAGAAAAAAAAATTCTCCTGTAACTCTCCCAGACTAACCTTTCTCCCAGAATTGTAGTGAGGAAAAACAGGGATGAATGCATAATTCCTTGAGAAAAGATATTAATATAAGAGACTGAGCCACTACATCCATTTTTATTTTTATTTATTACTACTAATATTCTATGAAAAAAAAAATCATCCAGATTAACATGGTGTATTAAAGGATTTCCAAAGCCATTCAAGTGCCAAAATGTCTGCAATTTCAGCTGTCAAATGGTATAAAATCTTTTGGTCAGTCTCAGCTTTACTGGTGCTTGAAGAATGGGAACCATGTTAGTGCCAGGCCAACAAAGATAAGCCACAAGGGTCTGTTCTCTGAAAATGTGGGCTTAGTACCACTAAAGCCATTCCATGCTATAAGCAACCAACTGTTAATCAATATTACCTCACACGGGCTGAAATCTTGTTGCTTAGACTAGTCACACTCAAGAAGGCCCACAGAATCACTGGGGATTTGGTGAGTCAACTTCTCAGTAAGTTCCAGTAATTCAAATGGGCCTTCTCTAGCTACAACACACTGCATGAATGTAAGTGGCAACTAGAGTATGACCATTTGAATCACTGGAACTTATGAAGGACTTGATTCATTAACCATCACAACCCTGATTCAATGGGACTATTTCAATGCAACTGACCAAGGCAGGGATGGCGAACCTTTTAGAGACCGAGTGCCCAAACTGTGTTTCAAAACCCACTAATTTTTCACAAAGTGCCAATACAGCAATTTAATCTGAACACCAGTGGCTGTGAAGGGGGCGATGCCAGGTGCCCACAGAAAGGGCTCCGAGTGCCACCTCTGGCTCCCATGCCATAGGTTCGCCAACACTGGACTAAGGTAATCCAAAGGATTTCAACCACAGAACCATTCAGCTGAAAGGCAACTTGAAAATCATCTAGTTAATCTTCTGCTACAACCTCCTTTTTTAAAAAAAGCCTCTTTCTTTTGACCCCTTTCAAGTGAGAGTATGTAGAGTTGGAGTCTGATGCATGTGGGGGCTGGGCATACTCCAGTTCAGACCAACATTCTGGTAATTATTCCTTATGCCAGAGTCCAACCTTGTAATATGGAGACCATGCTTTTTAAAGGAAAAAAACAATAACCTTTGAACATGTACAGTTTAATTTCCTCCCCCAAAATCATCAGAATACTTTGAAGAGTAAGTTTCCAGATCAGTGAATATGCCTATCTTGCAGGATTTGGAACACTCAAACAGCTGTTTTTTAAGAGCAGTTGCATCAATTAAGAGTGGCAAAACAATTTGGGTGTACTGCTCTTTCTGTTTTTATATGGCAGCCAGAATCCCAAGTGAATATTTGTGTCTATGTAAGTGTCGAGGCATTACAGAGAGCAATGAAAAGGAGGTAAATTCCTGAGTGAATTCATAGTAATATATCATGTTATACCAACTGGGGTTCTACCAAGAATTCAATTGGGAGCTTATTAATCCGTAGCAATTCACCATTCTATGTTATGTCAAAACACTTATGGAGACATAAATATTTGGTTGGATTCTGGCCACTGCCATGAAATTCATCCTGTCCCACCAAAGTGGGAGTGAAACTAAGATGGAGGAAAGGATTATAAGGAAAATTTAAGAAATAGAACATTTAATATTTTCATATAGACATCTGTTGAGAATCCTTTGCATGCATGTCTTATGAAATTATTTACAGACTGTCCTCACTTAACAACCAAGTTCCATTTCTATGACTCGATAGTTAAGTGAATTGGTTTTAAGCAAGGAGATGATTAGAGGTTCAGATGAGGAAGTCCTCCATTTTTTTCAGTTTAACAATGGTGCACGACATCCATAGCAGTGTCATTCAGTTCACTTTTGTGACCTGTTTTTGCCATTCAAAAATAATGAAAGGGTCTAAAGGAAATTATCACGTGGTAACCTCATTTTAATTTTCATCTATAA
Organism: Phrynocephalus versicolor; assembly: GCA_023846285.1. Taxonomy (NCBI): domain Eukaryota; kingdom Metazoa; phylum Chordata; class Lepidosauria; order Squamata; family Agamidae; genus Phrynocephalus; species Phrynocephalus versicolor. The sequence goes on from JAHTLZ010000010.1 coordinate 52,418,249, forward strand.
CATATTACAGAACATAAAAATACAATTAGGTCAGCAGACCCCCAACTGCTGACAGTGACGAAATGGAAGTACTTCTAGGGTAGGGGTCCTGGGTATCACTTTTGAGAAGAATCTTGTTACTGTGGTCTGCCTTGTAAGTTTCTTTTATTCTTCATAAATTTCACAATAGCATCATAAACGTTTGGTTGCTGTTCCACTTTTGTGAACCATTCAACATTTGGATCCATACCCTCTAGTTCTATTCAGCCATATTCACTTTAGAGAACAGACCAGCTAATCCTTTTACAGCTTTCTTTTTTTGTACTTATACTTATTCCATTTTCTCCTCCTTCTCATCTTTTAAATGCCACTGCACTTCCAGCTCTATTAAACCTAACTTGCCCTCAACATATTGCATTAATTTTTCAATACCTTCCACCTCAACATCTACAAGATCCATAATTGTTTTATATATGGTACTAATATGCATGTGTTTGCTAATCACTTTGAAATTATTCACAAAATGTTTTAGGCATTTTTCCATATGCCCTAAACACAGTTTTCTGTCATTTCTTCCCAAGTCAATTCAATGTTCCTTACAAAGTGTAAAATGGATTATGATTTCCAAAAATCATAAAGGGTTACTTCCTCGTGTTCTGTTGCTGCTACTGCTTTGGAAAAAAGGTTATGTGCAAACAGTATGCTTTGAATGTAGTTATAGCCCCCTGGCCTATTGGATGTAGAACAGCAGTTGGGTACATTCAGATGTAGATCGCAAGAGGATAATTTTAAAGGGAATGCCCTTTTCCAGACAATAACAATTGACTGTGGGTATGCAGCAGGTGATGAACCAATCTTCAAATAATGCTTACATCATCCATGGCTTCCAGCAGGGTGTGCTTATTAGCCTGCTTCAATGCAAGTGAGTTCTCAGGGTGATGGAGGAGGAAAGGCTTTAACTTGAGCCCTGAGACAATGACATTTCCTCCCAGCAACAATGTGAAAGTCTTGAAACCGGGCAGTGTTTGAGCTTCTTTGTGCATGTAGAACCTTTTAGGCATATGTTCCCCCCCCCCCAAAAAAGCCCAGTTTCATCCACAATGAAGATCTGTTCTGGGTAGTAGCTGCCTTCCTCAATAACTTTATCGAACTGGTGAACAATTTTTTCTGCTGCTTCTACATCCATGCTTGCCACCTCACCGCTGATCCACCAATTAAACAGGCTAAATCTTCGAAAAAACCTCTGGAACCATCCGTGCTTCTATGGATTCTCCCTCTTCGGTTACCTTCAATGTTTCAAAGATACTGTGTGCCTCAGCTTGAATTATTAAAAGGTTCATCTGCATTCTTTTTTTGTATCTGGTCATCTAAACAGATTGCTCATAATTTTCCCCATTCATGGATGAGAACTTTCCCTTCCTTGTTATTATGGCTTCTAACCCTACCCATCTTTTTACTGCCTCTTTAACTCTGACTTTATATTTCAAGATTTTCGGAAAGGTTGAATGCGCCAGCTCCAAATCCTGTGTTATATCATTACCTTTTTTACCGGCTTCTTATTCATTTACAATCTTAATTTACATCTCAAGATTGATAGCCTTCTGACAAATCCTGGCTCTTTCTCCAGGTGAAATTATGTTCTTCCGATGGCTGACATCTTGGATGCTGCATAGTTGTCTTGCAAAATGGCCATGCCAGACATAGTCTTGCAAATGGCCAACCTAGGACACTGATCATAAGTCTGAGTGGTCATTAAACAACTAAGTCATTAAGTGAGGACAGTGTAAAAAGCAAGATTTTTTTTTTACTAAACTGCTTTGCTGGGAGCCTAGTCCATCTAAGAACAGCCTTGCTGAAACAGGCCACAGCCCATCCAGTCCAGCATTCTGTCTCACACAGAATGTCTACATAGTTTACATCTGGTTAATTATACATTGTTAAAATGCAATTTAATAACCTATACAATCAGAAACTTGGATCATTCTTGTGCCATGAATTCAAGAAGCATTTAAAACAATTTCTTCTTTTGCTTATTAATTGGATTTCTCCCTTGCCTTCTACTTAAAATGAGATTCAAGGTAGCTCACAGTAAAAATGGAACAAAACATAAGTTGGTACACAAAAATAAGTTTGTATATTAAAAACCATTTAAAGATCAAGGAAAAAAATAAAGAAAAATGCATTCTAAAAACACAGCGCTCGTGCTGTAGAAATGCCCCTTCCTCAGCAAGCAATTGTCAAAAGTCTGCTTGGATAAAAGTCTTTGCCTGCCAGCAGGAAGAACAAAGGGTAAGAGGTAGCTGTGACTTCCTTGGCTGAGAAGCAGTCGCCAGGACACTTTCATGTGCCAAAAGGAGAGTCCCTCCAAATATCTCAAAACCAAAAACAGAAGCAGGCTCACATGGAACAACACAGCCCATCTCCCAACTTGTTTGCTTATTCTCCGCTATGAAGAACTTGTAACTTACTCTATCAACCAACTCTGTAGGGGAGACTATATATTTGCTTTAGGTTTACAAAAGTAACTAAAATGCTGTGCAGGCAATGCACAAAAAATAAGTGCCTATTTTTAAACAAATAATATTAAATAAAAAATAAATAAATAGAAAATTCAGTAGGACAGCTGTAGTCCTACAGAACTATTTTTCAATCTTGAATGCTTTCAATTACCCACTTAAGTTGCACAAATGGTGGTCAATGCATCGTTTGGAGGGTGGTTTTGGATTTCTATAAAATCATTTCTAAAAGATTAAAATTCTACTCCTTGTCTACTATCCTTATCTACTAACACACATTGGACAACATCAGACAAAAACAAAACAGAAGAAGGAAAGGAATGCTGTGGTACCTTAAAGACTAACTATACTTTATTGTAATGTGAACTTTCATGGACACAGTCCACTTCTTCAGGCATAAGTGTAAAAGTACATGGGAAATATTTAGTTTTAGTTTATATTTGGTTTTAGTTTATAAAACCCTCCATGGCTTGGGCACGGACTACCTGGCAGAACGGATCACCCAGCGATCAACTTCGGCCCGACCAGTTCGGCAGTTGCGAGCACACTCGCTTCGGGTCGTCACCCCCCAAGAGGCCCGAAAAACATCAACCCGCAATCGGGCCTTCTCGGTGGCTGCCCCATCAATGTGGAACAGCCGCCCCAGCGAAGTGCGCTCTGCAGAGTCCCTGCTGGCCTTTTGCAGGGCGCTGAAAACCATCTTGTTTCGCGAGGCCTTTGGTGACCAAGTTTAAGGGGGGGGTTGTTTTTGTTTTTTTTGTTTGTTTTTTCCCACCATCTGCAGCAAGGTAGCTTAATAACGAGGTGCTTTTCACCTGAGTGATTTAGTTTTTTTGATATAGATGTCACTGTTTTTATTGTCTTGTTTGTTTTACTTGTTCTTTGTTGTTTGTTCGATGATATGTTGCTGACTTGCTCAGCCTCCTGTAAGCCGCCCAGAGTTCCCTTGGGAAGATGGGCGGGGTATAAATTCAATAATAAATAAATAAAATAAATAAATAAATGACTCCAAAACAGGAAGATGGTGTTTGGTTAGCAGACAAAAGCTGCAGATTGTGTGAGCCAATATGGCATTTCACACTTGTTAATGATTTTAAGATTGCATCTTAACCTACATCTCATCCTATTATTCCCATATGTCATAAAATAATCTGTGGAAACAAAATAACAATTACCACAGCTCTATTAGCTTTGAAAACATCACAATTCTGAATATAAAGGTTTAACAGAATCAGAGTTCCCCCATTGCTAAACTAGGAGTGAGGGAGCTTATCTCCTTTTGAAATAGTGTTATCCAGAACCAGCAGTCATGTGCTTTAACAAGATACCACATCTTGTACATCTTATACAGTATTGTCTTGCAGGAATAATAATTTAACACTGAACATACACACCTCAAATTTGTATCATTCTGAAGGAAGTACAGCTGTTTTAACAATATCTATGTCAGGTCCGCCCTGTGCTGTGTTACATATACATATGGCCTGAAACATGAACTCCAAATGTAATTCATCCTTCCCCCCAAAAATGAGCAATCCATCTCTGTTTGCAAGGCTCACTGGAATAATGGTATGAAATTGCTTAGTAAGCAAACAGTGTGCTTAAACAGGAACAATGTCCTCAAAAGCTACTTATAAAAGGCACTTCTTCACTTCAACTTTCAGTCCCAGAAAGAAACAAAGACAGAAAGGGATCAATTATAACCTAAAACTGAAAGATTAAAAGCAAGAAAAAAAGAGCAGCCTTGTTTTTTTGTATATGTTAACTTGAGTGGAGGGAGGGGGGGGTCTTACTTTCCAGAAATGTCAGTGACTAATAATGAAACTAATTATATAAAGTACAGTAGTGCAGAAAAAAATTATTATGGGGGCAAACATGTACACAACACAGTCAGTACTAAGCTAGACCTAAGTATAGAATAAATATAAGTACTGTATATACTGTAATATAAAGTATAAACAGGCAGGCATGTAGGAAGGCAGGCAGGCAGGCAGGTTTCATTGGCAACTTATTTCTAAATGGGGACTGCCAGAGACTGAAATCCTGTTGCTTAAGTGTCCCAAATTGAACCAACAGGGATTTGGTAAATCCATTCATCTGTAAGTTCTACTAATTCAAACAGGCCTACTCTGTCACTTCCTTTAGCACAGTAAGTTGTAACTCGAGTAGGGCTATATGAATCATTGGAACATAGAGTTGAATCACCACCATCCCCGATTCAATAGGCCTGTTCTAGCAAAATTTATGATTCTAGGCAATCGGATTTCAGCCTGAGTGTACCACATGTGATATAAAGTACAACAAAAGGCAAATTTTTAAAAAACCAGCTGGGAATTTCCTGTCTCCAGTTGTTGCTTAGTTCATTTCTGTGCTCCCAGTAGAGGATTAACAGAGTTTTTCAAGGGCTCTGCTACTAACATTCAGAACTTCTTCCCAGTTTCAGTAAGAATGTACTATATATAACTATGCAAAAATGTCTACAAAGGAATGCTTTCTTAATTTGCCATGAGGCAAAATGTCTGATAAATGTGTAACAAACAGTTGTCCACTATACCTATCCACAGGTGAACGGACAAGAAACTATTCTGTGTATATACAATTGTGCACACAGCTGCCACCAATATACAGTACTTCAGTTTGGTTGTACAGCAGACTATATATTTAGTTCCAACACACAGTCTCCATTTCTCACTGGATGTAGACACAAGGAAATGTACTGGCCATCCAATGTAGTATTATATCAAAATTATCAGAAAACTGTTAAGATATTAAACGTTGCACTATAAAATCCAACTTAAAAATGCTCATACCATCACCTTTGACCTTTTTGCTTTGGAATTTCACTTGGAATGGATATTTCAGCTATGGCCCTCCAGATGTTTTTCATGTACATTTCCTATCAGCACTAGCCAGCATAGCTAATGTAAGGGATTATGGGATTGAGTAACAGTTGAAAAAATATCTTGGGGACCAACTGCCCACCCATTATGCTGTATGCTCAGTGATCAGGAAAAAAAATCAATAGTTGGATTTTTACCCTACTGAGATTACCTGATGTGATCTTGTGACTTTTAAATGAAATACAAAAATCACACCCTTTAAGTCACTTACTTCAAAAGAATGTAATTAAGATTCAGGAGAAAGTGTAAGTACTGAGCTGAATAAAGATCTAGAATAAACATGCAAATCCCAAATATGACATGCAGCCTTTCTGTCAAAACTAGTTTAGGAGATGTTGACATTTGCTACCGTTAATTATATTCTAAAAGCTGAACTTCAACAAATTATCTCCATGACACAGGAACCATTTAGGAACATGGTCTACTTGGCTATTTTTAAGTCTCAGTGCTGTCAAGATGAAATGAAAGGATATGCATAAGGCTTCTTTATTTTAAAAACAACCCAAAACGGTTTGTTTTTCTTACTGACTTTAGATACAGGAAAATGGCAATAGGTGTATCAAGAGTGCTAGGTGCAACAAAGATTTCGATTACTCTTAACTCCAGCTCCCTCGCTCGTAATGAATGCAGATTATAATCCATATCAACAAAAACAAATGTTGAAAATCAGCATACTGGTGGGGGGCAGAGAGGGGGAGAATCTATCCTACCACAGTCTTTAATAACCGGATTTTGAATATAGGAATGTGATTAAGGCACAATTCGTTCATCTTGAAGAGTTAAAATGTAGGGGGTATGAATAACACAGAAAGGAGTCCACAAAGGAATGGTAGAAGTATTGAATTATACAGTATAGGGTTATCTGACTCATAGTCTTCTGCAACTATGATCGGGCCGTGCGCCGAAGAAAAGGAAGCAGATTATTTTGCTTCGTATCCCATCCCACCCCAGGCAATCAGGGTTTCGGGTGGGTCGGCGGATGGGTGTGCAAAATGGGCTCCCGAGAAGGAGAAACGGGATCTCCCTTTTGCCTTTAAAAGTACCCTCGGGCTTATGGGAGAAGGGAACCGGGCCGTTTGAACGGGGGGGGGGGAGTCCACTAAAACTCGCCCTATAAACCCAAGGGGCCCAAACGGGAGCAAGCCGGATCCTTCGAAGGCTTCGTCGAGGGGCCTCTCCCTCTCCCAGTTCCTTCCCAGGCGCCCGAAATGTGGGTCACGCACGCAGCCGCCTCCCTCCCTGCCCTGCTCCTTTTTCCTCCCCCATCGCGGCCTAAGAAGCCGCGGCGCTTGCGTGATCCGTTCTCCCGAGCTCCACAGAGCCGTTTCCTCACCTGCTGGTATCGGCCGCTGCTATGGCTGGGTTCGGCCGCCGCCGCCGCCGCCGCCATGGCGCTGAGCAGGAACGGAGCGAGAGAGCGAGAAGACGGGCACAGAAGGAGCGCGCGCGCGAGAGAGAGAGAGAGACCCCGAGGAGGAGGAGGAGGAGGAGGCGGCCCCGCCAGGGAAGGCTCGCGCTGTCTCCCGTGCCCCCCAGAGGGCTCCGCCGGGTGGGCACCGAAGGGAGGGACGGGCGGAGGAGGGCAGTGGTAGGAGCAGCAGCACAAACCAGCCAGCCAGGTCACTCGCTGCTGCCGCCACCCGCTAATGCCTGCCGCTGAAGCCCTTCCTCCTCCTCCTCCCCACCCCGTCACACTCCTCCTCCTCCTCCTCCTCCTCCTCCTCTTCTTCTTCCTCCTTCAGGCCTCAGCTCAGGACTGGGGGGTGGGGTGGGGGGGTCGACCTCGCCTCCCATCCTTTCCCCGTAATACCCTAGTGGGGTTGCGCGAATCATTTCTTTCAAACAATTGAAAAAAAAGTAAATAACAAAATAACACAGTGCCCATACATCTGTAGATAAAGACCCTTATAACTGCATAGAGACCCATACAGGGAATAATGGGTGTGGGGTTTTTTGAAAGGGAAGGTGCGGAAAGAATACTATTTGGGGGGGGGCTTCTCTTTTTGACCCTGGGGGTGAGTAGGCACCATAGGACAAAGTCCAAATGGCTGCCACCTGGGTATTTCTCCCAGACTTCTCTCCAGAAGGTGGTCACACCCAAGAGAGAAGATCCTCTAGGAACCAGGCCTCTTTAGTGGTGGCCCCCCATCTCTGTGGAAGGGACACCCACTGGAGGGCTATGATAGGCCACCTCCCTCCCAAACTCCCAGGAACCTGATAAAGGCAGGGCTGTGTTGAGAGGCCTTTAATAACATACTTCCCTGAGGTTATTAATTTATTAGCTTTATATACCATCCCATTCGTGCGATGCACTATTCTGGGCAGTTCTCAGGAAGTTAAAACAAAATTAAAACAATAAAACAAGACCATCAGAAAGCAATAGTACATGGCCTTTAAAATGTATTCCTTTGTTAATTGTCATGTTATCAAATGTTTTAAACCGCCCAGAGTAGCCCTAGGTCTAGATGGGCGGTATAAAAGTCAAACAAACAAACAATGACACTTTAAGAGAGCAAAAACAGGGGCAGCATCAGGCAGTCTTCATAAATCACAACCCCTAGTTTATGTGTCATACTGTATGTTGCTGGATGTTCTGCTGAATTTTGATCCAGTTTGATTCTGTGTTGGAGGCATCAATATTTGTATATTTCATGTGTCTTGTGTAAGCCATCCAGAGGAGCGGCTTTCACTAAGTTGGGTGGCATAGAGAATAGAAAATTTTTTAAAAAAGAAAATTTATCTCAAAAATAAATCAACTTGAACTACTGTAGATCTGAGCAACATGCCCAGAAAATAGTGTGAAGCATGGGATCATTTGCAGGCAATTCCTTGCCCTCAAGCAACACTGTCCAGTGAAGAGGCCCCCAATATGCTTACAGAAGAATCCAGGCAGTGTCACAATAGCAGGAAGGCAATATCCTTAAAAATGCACAGCAAATGATTGAAGAAAGTAAGTCACACACCCCCATCCCCACTGGTTGGATTACATGCTTTACACATCAAGAATACTGAGGCTCAGATTCCCTCCACGAGCAACCAGCAACTCAGATTTTTCCATAATAATCTCTGCCGATAGATATATTTACCTAAAGACAGTTCACAGTGAACTGAGTTTGAACAAGTGAGTACAGTATTTCCAGCTTTCCTGAGTATACTCACAAGAGATCATATGGAGAATGTTAATAGATCTTGACCACAGGAATTCCTGCATTCTGGGTCATGCAGATTTGAACATCTGGCATGACAGCATTTCCTTCTGAAGTTGATACAGCAAAATGTCTATCAACTCCTAACTCACAAAAAAATCAATATTTCTACAAGTGTGTACCTAGGCAGGGTGAGAACATAAAATCCACATTGATCCCTCAGCTTGGGACATACCTTTCCAGCTCCCTTTGCTGACTCCAAAATGTTCTCACAATGAACTACATCAGGCCTGCCCAACAGGTAGACCGCAGGCTACCAGTAGCCTGCGAAGGGTTCAAAAGTAGCCTGGCGGTTATCAATAAAAAAGTGAGGGGGAAAGTTCTCTACCCCTCCTTCCCCCACCCCAAGGACCACCACTGCTCCAGCAAAGTTCTGGGTCTGCCAGCCCACTGTCTCAGCCGAGAGGGGCAGATTCAAGGGCTGTGGCACAGTCCCCTGCTTCCCCTCCAGGCCAGATGATCGGCATGCCACTGTCTCATGACTAGTGGAGTTACTAGTGCAGAGCAGAGGGAGGGGAGGAGACAGCGAGAGGCAGGATCGCAGGTGTGTCTGCCTCCTTTGCGTGGTGATGTCTCCCCTCTTCTTCTTCCCTGGAGAATTCCTTCCTCCCACCCTTCCCTCCTCCCCCTCCTCCCACCCCCATGGCTGCCTCACAGAGACCATGACCCGCCACTGCCGCTGCCCCTCCTGCTCCCCTTCTGAGCCATTCCCTCCTTCTTGTGCTGCTGTGGCAATGTGATTGCCACACTGCTGTCTCAACCCACCCCAACTGTGCAGCGAACATGGTGGAGGCAGTGGCAGCAAGGGGGCTGGAAGGGAGAAGGGGGGAAAAGAGGAGGAGGAGGAGGCCGGAGGGGGAGGAGAGTCGAGTCAGGCCCCAGGTGGGTTGGGAGAGAAAGCGCGCCCTTTTAAAAAAGTATTCCAGCAGCCTGGGCAAGCATGCACACGTCTCCCTTGCACCCGCCCACACCAGCTCGAGCGGGTGCAAAGGAAGCATGTGAATGATCAGCCTTCCCATAGGAAAGCATTGAAATCTGTACCCTCCAGAATGAATTAATTGATTTTCAATGCATTACTATGAGAAACCGCTGCTCTATTTGCAATTTTTTTTTACTTATGAGCATGTGCTCGGAACGGATAAAATTCATAAGTAGAGGTTTTATTGTAGTAGCCCTCAGGCACTTTGGGCCGGAAAAAGTAGACCTCAGCATGTTCAAAGTTGGACAGCCCTGAACTATATAAATAGGCACCTGTGAAGAATCTGCAGGAATTGGTGAAGTGGACAGTAGAGGCCTTTTGCCCTGGTACTGTCCTTGGTTATTCATTCACAGGATGTTACAACTTTCTAAATCAGATTATTGACAGTGATTTAGCTGTATGTACAGCAGGCTTCTGGAATCAACAGAATTTAAGTTAGTTGCCTCATCACAAACCTGTCTCATGGATTTCTGCTCTGAAACATTGCTAAATCTGAGTACAAGTCACATATTTGAATAATGTTGAAGATGAAAACATACTAAATGTAACTATAGTATAAGGGGATGCATTTCAAAAATCAACTACTATATAACAGTACTATATTTTATCTAAAACTTTACATTTGTAATGTTGCTTATGATGCAAAGTGTATGTACATTCTCATATCAAGTTGATGTGTATCAGTCTCTAGATCACAAATAATATGAAAAACTTTCAGAATCTGACAGAATCCATTCTTCTACCATGATTTGTGTGACTAAGAACATTAATGCAAAGGGAGGTACACAAAGAAAGAACCAGAACACGTCTTCTCAGTGGTAGCTCTGATGCTGTGGAATGATATTCTGCTCGAGGTCAGATAGGCCCCCTCACTGGAAGCATTTAAAAGCCTTATTTAAAAAACTAGGCTCTTTGGGAGGCATATCCAGAGTCAACCTAAACAACAACATATGTTTAGCCTGAGAGATCAACCCACCATAGTACTGTACCTATGGATATACTGGTGAGTCTTAATGCCCTATTGGTGATTTATTAATGTTGATGTACAGTACTTTGAAGCCTTCTGTGATGTTAATTGGCTATTTATGTTCATTTTTCATTATAATGGAATTTTGTTGTGTCTTGGTTCTGTCTTTGGTTGTGATTGATGGTAAGCTGCCCAGAGTAGCCTTTGGCCAAATGGGCGGGATAAAAATATAGTAAACAAACAAATAAGTAAATGCTGGCACCTAGGCAAGGCAGCTTCCTCAGCTTCTCAGCATAAGTTATGTTCATTTGTATGCATCATGGTAAATGATGCAATGGAGCAACACTTCTAGCCATCAAGGTAGCTACTAAGCATGCCCAGAGTAACTTCTTGAGCTCCCTTAACACTCCCAAACACTCCCAAACATTCCTTTTTAGATAGATGTTCAACATTGGCCAATCATGTTCCAGCTTCCCAAGACTTATCAAGAAAACTCTTCCTCTTTCCATTCCTCTCTCAAGTCATCTGAAGTCGCTTATTCTTAATTGGGATGGTACCAGCACTTGTGTGAGGCTAAACTGGCCTTGAACCTCCCTTTGAGTGAGATAAGAAAGGAGGCACTTGGGTCCTTGGCAACTGAAGAACATTCCAAGAGAAACAGCTAGAACTCTCATGATCTCCAGCCTACGCCTGTCTAGTTCAAGATGGATCTCATCGCCCACATTCCCCCACTAGGAACTCAATAGACCATGTAACCTCAGCTACACTGGAGGTGTGTTAGGCTTTGAAATTTAAAAAATACCTGAAAGTCTAGTCCTAGCTGGAGAAAAACCATGTGGCTTACATACAATATCAAGCTACTGTTTTCACAGAACTTACAGCATTTCTGTGCCTATAAAACAGGAGTCTGTAGCCTACCCAGATATGGCTGGATCTGATTGGCTAAGCATGGCTAAGCGTCAAGACTGATGGGAATTCTAATCTAACAACTGGGGGGGGGGGTAAACAGGTTCCCACCCTGATTTAAAAGCAACACATACACACAGTGTACCTTTTAGTGTAGCTTTCCAGCATGATTTTTAAAATCTCCTGACCAGAAAACTATACAGTATGTGCACAATTTCTGAATGTCAAGCAAGCTGCTAATAAGCTGTATCCTATAGAAATGTTGATCGACAATCATATTGCCTATTAAAGTTGCCTCTGATTGGCAAAATGAGCTTTTTCTGTGCTTCCACAACATTTCCTAATGTTCCCTCCTAGTCACCTATCTCTAATTTAGATGACCTTTTTCAAGGTTCTACCTTCAATCCTTATTTTCAGTAAGGGACTTGTAGGAGCCTGTCTGTGATTTCAGTGTAGATGTGAATGTTGCCTATACTCCATTCATGGAATGATCAAGGACACAGTACATCCTGTTTCGCTGGGATCTCTGCATAAAGACAATTGTGTGAAGGCACTAATGTCTAATACTATATAGCTGCAGAACCAGCTTCTTTAAACTATGGGTTGAAAAATCTCAATATTGCTTCTAACCTTTATCTGTCCCTGTAGATGGGTCTCTTGCTGGTCATCTTCACCATAATTTAATCCCTGGGATTCACAAATATCAGGTAATGCTAGTTAGCCCATAGTAATTTGTAACTCCTATCTGAACATGATCAGAAGAGAAAATGATAGCATACCTATGTATTTAAAAACACATTGTATTTTTCATCAGCAAAAACAACAGTGAAGTTGTACCATATAGTCTGTACTGTGTTGGGAAAATGGATAGAAAAGGGAATGGGGAAATGTGGTAGGGTTATTAATGGAAAATTCTTGAATGAGGCAGATAATCGCACAAGAAAAGCATCACTGGAAGCATGCCAACTATAATAGCAAAAGGAATGGAATATCCAAACATTGGAAGTAACTAGTTATAAATTCAAAGTCACTTGTACTTAATTTTTTTTCCAGTAACAAAAATCATTGCTCCTCCTGTAGTGCACCTGTGATATTTCAAGTGCTTTTATAATTTTTATGGGGTCACTATATCTGGTGCGCTATCATGAATGCTGCAGTCACAATGAGGCAAACTGTAAGAGTCATCAGCTGGTAGTCAGGCTCTTTTTAAAAAAATATAAATTGTAAACACTGATTTAGAGAAATGGGAAAGGCTTGCACCATAAACTATGGTATTTCACTATTTGAATTCTGGGACCTTTTTGAATTATTTCTTTCATTTAAACAAAACTGGATAATTTTATACTCTCAGTCTTCTGCATATATGATAACTATTTCGACAAATTCCCCATTAATAGAAATCCTGTAAGAGTAAAAAAAAAACTTTTGTGTATCTTTATTGATTTATTTTGATGTTATAGTTTTGGTTTATTATTGATGTTACTTATTTGTTAATGTTCAATGTTGTTTTGATGTTTATTTTTATTGCATTATATCCTGTTTATTTTATTAGTTGTGGCCCCGGGCTAGATGGGCAATATAAAAACTGAATGAATGAATAAATGAATAGATGAATAGATGAATAAATGAATAAAGTAAGTAAGTAAGTAAGTAAATTTTTGTCCAAAGATGGGCAAGATTATAAAGGATGCAAGCTGGCAGTTAGATTATATTGAACCGATGACTTCTGAACTGTGACATTCAAGTCAACATGTTGCTGCACCATGTACATTTAGTTTGTAGGTTGCCACAATAACCAGTGGTAGATTTGGAAGTGCAGACACTCATCATGACACTCAAGTCTCCACAGTTTCCTTAAAAACATGCCAAAAAAGAGGCAGATGGATCAGTCCACATCAAGGCAGGAGGGGCAACTCTTTTGCAAGGCTTATGGCTATTCCTTGTCCAATTCAGCTCTAATTCCTCTCAAATGCATCTTTTACAGGTGGGATAGTTTGCAACAGAGCCTGACAAAAAAACGGTTTCCCTTCCAGCTCCTCCGGTGATCGCAGCTTTATGTCAGAGGAAACCAGGACACCAACATTGCCCTAAACCAGTGGTTCTCAACCTGTGGGTCCCCACAGGATTTCTGCAACTCCCAGAAATCCTGGCCAGCTCAGCTAGTGATGAAGGCTTCTGGAAGTTGCAGTCCAGGAACACCTGGGGACCCACAGGTTGAGAACCACTGCCCTAAATAAATCCTGGGTCGCCTTCTCTCCGGCGGCCAGTTCTGGCGCCAGTCCCCTAACCAAGCGGGGCCCCTTCGGAGACGCTGCCGGTGGGTGGACGTGCAACCTCGCCTGAGCAGAGGGGTAGCTAGTGGGCAGCAGGACCTCCTCCTGGTGGGAGCCCGAGCTCGCGTTGGGAAGCCAGGCAGGCATTCAGAAGCGCTGGCGAAAGGCACCAAATAAATGTCCAGCTGGGCGGAAGGAAGCGAAAAGAGGGAGCCGGCCGAGGCTTCGGCGGCCGCAACAGCGACAGCCAGAGGAAGGCGCTGCTCCTGCTCCCGCTCCTCCTCCTGCTGGCTCAGCGGGTTTTTTCTCCCCGTGACCGCTCATCATATGACCGCCTGAGAGGCTCAAGAGGCGGGCCGGGAGTCGGAAAGCTTTTCCGGGCGCTTGGGCGGTGAGTCGGGGCGAAGTCACTCCCGTTCTCGGGTTTGGAGGCGATTGGGAGGGAGGGAGGCGCGCCGTGGGGGACGGGACGGGACGCCGCCTTGACTCTCTTGGGGTTGGGGGTGTTGCATGGAAGCCGTGGGCCGAGCGCAAGGCTCCCCGGGGGCTTGGGCGCACCTCCCGGGACCAGCCACCCTCGTCTCTTGCACCTTTGCGTTGAGTCGTCGTCGTCGTCGTCGTCGTTGTTGTTGTGCAAACCTGTTTCCCACCCACCCAGCCCCACCCCAGCCCCGGCGGCCCAGCGCCGGTCCCTTCGGCTTGCTTGCCTCTCCTGCCCGAGAGACGTTAAAGGAATGTCCGAAGGAGCGTTGGCCGGACGCCTCCTCCTTTGAATGCGGCTCGGAGCAATACCTAAGGGCCCGGCAAGGGTGGGCTTTTTCCTTGCCCCACCGAGCCCTCTTTGGGGGGTGGATTCTGGAGAAGGACCTCCTTCCTAGGCGGTTGGACCAAGTTCCTGGTGGAGGCAGGGTTGTCGGGGGTGGGGGACACACTCACAGAGGCTTTGGGTTTGATTCGGTTTACTCCTCGTTTCCCGGGAGCCTGCATCAACTGGAAAAGTCGTATTCGCATTTTAAGACTCTTGAGTCTGCCTGGAGAATTTGTTGTTGTGAGTAAAACTAAAGCGCAGCCCTGGTTGCCCAACTTTTTAAGTGTCTCTTAAGTTGTGTGGTGAAGGAGGAGGAGGCATCTTGTGAGGTTGTTGCTGAACCGTTGGGCTTTCCACTCAACCCCTGGTCAGCGTTCTTGCCAACCCCACACTCGCACGCACCCTCCGTGGACCCGTCTGCAGCCTGTGTAGGGGTCTCCTGTTGACAAGCCACAAAACCTGATAGGTGGTACTGCTGTACTAATAACCTGTGTCCTGAAAGCAACACCAGTTCAGAGGATCATGGGAGTGAGAAAGAAGTCTAGGTCATAAAGTGGAGCCCAAGTCCTTGACTAGCCAAGGGGTAGTTGTGATATACAGTCCAGGAACATCTGGGGACCCAGATTAGTACCTGAGTTCAGCTGCTCCGCTGTTGTCATAGAATTCAGATAATACTTATAGAGCAGCCTTGCTTGTGCTATGTATGTCGGTCTAGGCCAGAACTGATTGCCATGGCTTTCCTCCATTCCTGTTCCTTGAGATGGTTTTGACTGGAGATGGTTGGGGCTGAGCCACTCCCCCCCCCAGCATACTCTCACAATGTCCCTTCCATCAATTGCACCCTTCTTTTGTGAAATTCCTAGGGGTGTACATCTCCTGACTTTTATCTCAGAATAATCTTGCAAGGTTCAGCTAATATTTAGTGGCTGGAATGCTGTTCACTCACAAAGTATACCTGCTTTACCAGCAGATACTCTTTATACACACAAAAAATAGGGAAAGGATTTTGGCCCTGGTGTGTAGGAGTGAATAAGAGAGAGCCTTTGACTGATCAAGGGTTTCTGAGGAAATCTCATGACTGAAATGAGCTTTGAACCCACCTCTGCTCAGCTTGCATTAATTACTGGCTTCCAGAACTGGCTGCCTCTTTTGTTATTTTCCAAATCGATTTTTTCTTCTGCCTTGGGGGTAATTTAGATATTGCTGAGATGTGGGAAATGGATTGACAGGAGCAGTTTCCTTGTGCTCCCTTGAACGACTGAAGCAAGGCTGACAATATCTAGGCTGTGAGGACTTCTGAGTCTCAAGTCAAATGAATCTCTCCATGGATGAGAGATATGGAAAGAAAGAAGATCCATAAATAATTCCTGTTGCTCTGTTCTCTCTCTCTCTTTTTTTAAAGAAATGACTGACACATACTAGATATTGGGCAGGGATCTCCTGTCTTTTTTCTCCTGCCTATTTATTACTTCACACTGTGAGCTCTTCAAAGAAGTAGAAGTCAAAACCTTTTGCTAAAACACTTTTCTTTATTAGTCATTCTTATAAGGGTATTTTAGAATTGAAAATTTTAATTTCACAGGCTTCAAATAAACTGACCAAAATCTTATAGTTTAGTATAGTAAATTGTTCTTGAGTAAGCCCATTGAATTGGTAGGGATTTGGTGAGTCAACGCTTCTCTACATTCTGTTGATTCAAATGGGCCAAATAGCTGTGATTTACTTTGCCAAAGTCGGTCAGTTAAGAGTAGGTCCATTTGAATTAAGGGATTTATGGAGTAGAAAATTTAGCAGTGGAAGGCAATGGAAGACAAGACAGAGGGGCTGGCGTGCTCTGGTCCATGGGGTCACAAAGGGTCGGACATGATTTAACATCTGAACAACAAATGGAGGAGATAACTCTCAAAATCCCCATTGATCCAGCCTACTTTGTTGCGGTTTATTCTGCTAAGCTACTGAATTTTGGCTGCTAACATTTCTTTTACAAAGATGGCCTGTTGTTTTGTACCCAGGATTTCTTCTCTGGTCCATACTTCTTGAGCCCAGACTGCTCCTTAGCAGCTAATGTGCTTCTTGTGTTAAAAGTCAGTGATGTTTCCCTTAGTAGTAACTGGGCAGATTTCTGTTCCCGCACCGTTGCCATTTACAACCTATTAATCCAAACATTTCTTTCAAATTTGCAGGTTGGGATGAAACTCATCATTCTAGAGCATTATGCTCAAGCTAGCGAGTGGGCGGCCAAGTACATTAGGAATCGAATAGTCCAATTTAATCCGGGTCCAGACAAGTATTTCACCCTTGGGCTTCCCACTGGTAAGTTTCAAGGCTGAGGTTTTTTGTTTTGTTGTTTGTTTGTTTGTTTGTTTGAAGGAAGTTTTGTGATGAACAGAACACTGCCCCTCCTCCTTCTCCCTTGCATTTGGCCATGGTCCGTCAGGAAGAGCACTTGACCTGTATAAGGTTATAATCAAGCCCTTACTTCATAGTTGGCATTTCAAATATTTTTACAAGTGACTCGCTATATTGACCATCTCTTTGTTCTATCACATTCCTGTTAATAATCTCAGTATAGTAATACTTTCTATCACCTCAAGCTTGTAGACGTATTTTAAAAAGGGCATGACTATGAAGGCTGTCCACTGTCACCCACTTAAAAACATACCATATTTTTTGCTCCGTAAGATGCACCGGACCATAAGACACACCTAGTTTTTAGAGGTATGTATGTGTGAAAAAAATCCACACATATATCCTGTGGTCGGGTCTGGAGGTCTCTGTGGCAGCGGCCACAGAGCCCTTCCAGAGCTGCCGTCTCCAGGTCCTCCCTCACAACACTGTCTCCTCTTTCCTCAGTGTGGTGTGTGTATGTGTGTGTTTTGCCCCATCTTTCACAACAAATACTGGGGGAGCAACAAATAATATGTTACAGATCGCTGTAGGCTTCCTTAAAATGTCAGGTTTTTAAACCTTTTTAAAAAGCTGTTAGGGGCTGAACTTGGCGAATCTTGCACAGTAGTTTGTTCCACATGGCTGGGCCGGCCACTGAGAAGGCCCGATTGTGGCCTGATACCACCCAGAGTGAGAGCACCAGCGATGCCCTGGTGGGTTGGGCCAACAATGGTCTTTGGGAGACATGCTCTACCATATACTGAGGTCCCAGGTCATGAAGGGTTTTGTAAACCAAAAACTAGCACCTTGAAACTTATCTGGGAGGCAACGGGTAGCCAATGCAGCTGAACCAGTATTGGGGTGATGCGGTCGGAAGGAAACAGCCATGGAACAAACGGCTGCCGCATTCTGCACCTGCTGCAGTCACCGGACAAGGGTCAAGTGAAGCTCCATGTTACAGTAGTCTATCCTCGATATGACCAGCGCTTGCACAACTGTCTGTAGGGAGTCGCCATCAATGTAAGGGCGAATCTGGGCGATAAGCCTAAGTTGGTAGAAGGCTGACTTGGAAATGACTGCCATCTGGGATTCCAGGGACAGAGCCGGATTCAAGGCAACACCCAGACTCCTCATTCTTTCAACCAGCTGGAGGACAGTCCCACTCAGGCTGGGAAGAGGGCCACTACACCCCTCCACCCTCCCGCCCCGCAAAGAACAGAACCTCCGTCTTCTCAGGGTTGAGTCTGAGCTTCCTTTCCTGCCTCCTCTGTTGCCACCGAGCCCTTCTCAAGCCCCGGCTATTGCTGTTCCCACATGGCTGCCACCCAGTCACCCAGTTGGGTTGGGGCTGGAGCTGCCTAGGCCGCCTCCGCCACCTGCTGCTGCTGCTGCTGCTGCTGCTGCTTCTGCTGGAGGGAGGAGCCATCAGAAGGAAACAGCCATGGAACAAAAGAAGCCCTGAGCTGAGTGGGGGTTATGGCGGCAGCGGCAGCAGCAGCAGCAGCAGGTCCCTTGCCATCACTCCTCTCTAGATTGCCCAGGCCTCACAAGAAACGGAGAAGGAGGGAACCAAAGCCACCACCACTGAGGGAAAGCCGGCAGCAACATGCCGCCCAGAGCCAAGTAGCCACAGCGTGCCACTGCCCCTTCCTCCTCCTCCTCCTCTTCGCCGCTGCTGCCACCTCTTCCTCCTGGCCATGCCGAGCGACAGCACCTTGCCATCACTTCAGGAGAAGCCGCCTGAGCTAGTGGTGGTGCTGCCGTCAAGGCTGCCCCTGGGCCTGCTGCTTCACTACCACCATCCACCACCAGCACTGGGAGCCTCCAGGGTGGCTGCTCTTCCCAGTGGCAGCTGCCACAGAGACTTCCAGACCCGGTGGCAGCCGCTGTGGAAGCGCCCAGCACCGGCTGCTCTGGAAATCCCCACTGTGACCCATGGCTCCCTTCAAGGGAGGAAAGGAACCATTGGCTGCAAAGGGGGGGGGAGCGACCACCGCCGCATCTGGAGGGTTATGTTCACTCTATAAGATGTAGAGACATTTCCCCTTACTTTTGAGGGGGAGTGTCTTATAGAGAGAAAAATACAGTACCAGTTAGAGAGGATCAGATCAGAAACATGTCCAGTTCAGCATTCTGTTCCTGTAACTGCATGTCCAAACTTTGGCCCTCCTGATGTTTTGGACCACAACTTCCAGAATTCTAAGCTTAGACTGCCAATGGCAAAGGACTGTGGGAGTTGTGGTCCAAAACATCTGGAGGGCCAAAGTTTGGACATGTCTGAACTAGAATCATAAGAGAATCCATAGAAAAAGACATGAGTACAGCAACTTGTATTCCATAGTGGCTGCTTCACAGAGGCATATTGCCTTGGATAATGGAGGTAACATGAATTAAAGCCAGTGTTAATCCGAACTTCAGTAGGCCCACTGAAACGAATGGGACTCATTAGTCATCTCTTAAATGTGTTCTTTTGCTGACAATCAGTCTGGGAATATTAGATGCTACAGAGAGCACCCAAGAAATTATTAGGATTTTTACAGCTATCCAGGTTGGTGAACATCATGACATCTTGTGATGATGAGATTTATACTTTAGCCAGTGGTTTGGAAATATAAAGCCCTAGTTGTTCTTGGTTGAGAACCCAAGTTCGTTCAGTTAATGACTAAGGCTTGTGGGGATCGTACCTTGTTTCCCCCGAAATAAGACATCCCGCCAAAATAAGACCTACTTACAGTTTTGCCTCTTGCTGAAATATAAGGCATCCTCCGAAAATAAGGCCTCCCCAATAATAAGGCCTCCCCTGATAATAAGCCCCCCCCCCCCGAAGCTACCATAACTCTGGACTCTGGACCATAGTGGCAGGCGCCGCCACACAGCTCACTGTTGGCCACAGCACAGCCAGAGCAGGCAGGAAGTGCAAGGTCTCTCTTAACCAGAGAGCCCACACCGCCACCAGGACAAGCTGCCGCTTGCTGCTTGCTCTGCCCCGACGGAATTTGGCTGACTCGCTATTAGACAGTGAGTCGTGCAGGGCAGGAGTCGGGCACATTGTGTGGACACACAGGGGTGACTGAGGTAGGGGGGAAATGTCTGATAAAGGGGTGGGGGATGTCTGGTGAAGGTGTCCACTGGCGCAGGATTGGGGGGAGGGGATCACTTAAAATGATCATGGAAAACCTAGTGCATCCTTGGGAGCAAAAATTAATATAAGACTCTGTCTTATTTTCGGGAAAACAGGGTAGTTCAACAACATTTGGGATCCCAAGTAGCAGAACCTTTGAGCTGCGGATTGGGTGAAGAAGTTCTTTCATTTTTCTGACCCAACTCTCTCCTTTTCAGCTTCAGACTCAATGACCCCCCAGGTACAAGTATTATGAGAGAGGTCAAAAAGCCTCTTCCAGTCCACACTGTGGCAAATTTGCTATGCTTTGCTTCACTTCGCTTCTCTCTCCTCTGCATTTTTCCTGTGTTAAAAGCCACTCTTCCTGTCCGCTGTCAATGTGGAGATAATGTGTATATATTGTGCAGGACGGTGCAATTGCTTTCTTCCTGCTCCAGCAGGAATGACATAAAACTGATGGTCCTGGGATGGGGCAGCCCAGTATCCCTCTAAAGTAATGTGCCATGTTAGTGAGTTTCACTAACTTGCCATCTGACTGGCACAAGATCCAACCTTGCTAACAGTGCTCTGCTTTCTTTGGTCTCCAGGAAGTACTCCACTAGGATGTTACAGAAAACTAATAGAATATTGCAAGAATGGGGATCTCTCTTTCAAATATGTCAAAACTTTCAATATGGATGAATATGTGGGTGAGTGGTCCATTACTGAGAACTGTAGTAGGGAGAAATTACTTATTATTTGCCACAAATATTTATTTTGCCTGTCATTTTTTAAAAACCTCTATAATTAGTCAATGAACTACACACCTTTTCAAACACTTGCCAACTTTTATCTTGTAGTACAATGACTCTGAACTGTGACCCAGAACTTTATTCAGTGATCTCTGGCTTCCTAGCAGCAATTCAGAAGAGAGCGATTTGTGCTGTGGATCCAGACCGATGTGTAAATCAGCCCATTGACTTGCATCAGAGAACCCAAATGGCTGTTACACGTTTGTCATGGGAAATGGCAGACCCTAAAGATGGGAATGAACCTACTACAGTTTTTGAGGAGTGGTTACTCTGTGTATAGGATGTAGGGTTAGCTGCTCGAGCCAGGCTGCAGAAGTGGAAAAGAAGTGGCCCTCTCAATGTAGGCTCCCAGTCCAAGATATCTTTGCAAACACTGCATTCCTGCAATGGCCCTTTCCTTGATACCTTGGTTGCAATCAGAAACATTGCAATGCTAGGCATTTTTCTGTCACTCCCCTCTAAGAGTGAACTCAGCTGGTCAGTGGGGATACTGGAAAGAATAGGGAAGTAACCCCTTGTGCAGCTTACAGAAGTGAAACAATCTTAAGGGTTAGGGTTCCAAAACAGTCTGAATGAGAATGGATTAAGTGACTACAGAGCAACAAAACAGACTGAAAACGGGTGTGTAGAAGTGTTAAAACAGCATCTGGGCTGAGCTTTAAGCTGAAGCAGGAGGGCCTTTCTGATCCTGAACCTCCACTCTCCTGTCAGCCACTGAGGATAAGCCAGAACATCTCATGGAATCTCACTTATCTGGCAGAGCTTATGAGTACATAGGAACCAATGACAAACATGGGAGCCACATTTCCTTAAAATGGGTTCATCAGGCATTCATCTAAAGAAGTCAGCAGCAGCCCAGAAACAGATAGGCCGCCTTAATCCTGAAGGTCCCACAAGACTTGGTTGAGGTGCTGTGGCAACAGACTCAAGGAGATTTTCCTCTGGAAATAACAGTGTGCCTCTCTGCACTTAAACCTCCTCCTTTATAGAAGGTTCTTGGGGTGTGCAGTGGACGGCCATGCTGTGGCCTGCAAGCCATCTCCTGCTCCCTGGGCCTCCCACTGCAGCCACTCGTAGTAGGGATGGGGGTGGAGGCTTTTTAGGCTTTGTATCCAGGCCAAAGATGGGGGTGGCAGGATGGCCCAAATGGCCCGATCACAGCCACTACTAGAGACATAAGGAAGGAAGGCCTTCTTTCTCCTGGACCATTTACCAGAACCAGTTCTATCCAGTGGAGGAACAGTGTTGCTTCCCTGCCCCTGCCGTGCCCCCACCCCCACCCCACCCCCACATACCTGCATGCCTTTCTCTGTACAGGCATATATTGTTAACTGAGAGACAACCTTTGTTAAGCCCTTGAGTGAAAGCCTTCAAAACCCAGTCCTTTTAAACGAGAGACAGAAGCGTGGTATGCAAAATCTTTTAAGCGGCTGTTGGGGCTTTATTGTGGATTGGAATGGGAGGGTCTGTTGGGGGCTATAAGCCGCTGCTTTCAGCCACCCCACTCTTTTGCCAGGCCTTCCAAGGGACCACCCTGAAAGCTATCATTCCTTCATGTGGAACAACCTCTTCAAGCACATTGACATCGCTCCGGAAAACACGCACATTCTGGATGGGAATGCAGCCGACCTGCAGGCCGAGTGTGATGCTTTTGAAGAAAAAATCAAGGTTGCCGGAGGAATAGAACTCTTTGTCGGAGGTGAAATTTGGAAGGCACCAGGGGCAAGGCAGTGGGAGGGAGGGATTGAGAGAGAGGTGTCCGTCGGTCAGTCTATGACGTGTATCGGCACAATAGTCATTCTGAGTCAAAGGACTGCTCCACAGAGCTTTCGTGTCTCTCCAAAACTCACCACTTGCCATGCAGGCAATTCATGCTATGCCCCTGAGCAGAGTGGTTTATTAATGGGTCAGGTTCTAAAGGATGTACGAGCGAGCACATGTAGAGCACACAAATCTGTCTGTGCTTCTATCATAACTTGTACTGTTCATTTGATCAGCATTGTCACAGAATGGGCAGTCTTAAGGACACTGAGCAGGGAGTGACTGGTTGAAGTCTATAAGTTACTAAGTAAATGCAGATCAAAGAAGGTTCAGTAGCCAAAACACCATTGCTTAAGGTGGTAAATCACACTACAGTAAGCACATTAAATCAAGGGGTATTCAGTGAGTCAACTCTTAAGTTCCATTGACTGAAATGGGCCTAACTCTTACGCTAAAGGAAATGCCAAAGGGTGCTGAAACTGTAGGATCAATGTTCTGACTTCACATGCAAGCAAAGTGGTTCTCAAGATATTGCAACAACAGCCTTTACCTTATACGGAGCAAAAAATGTCTGATGTTTAAGCCAGATTTCAAAATCAGATTGTAAAAATCCACTATCCAATGGAGAGGACCAGATAATTCAAGAAGCTCAATCTATGCTTTATAGACTGCAGAACATATACAGAAAGCCAAACTAGATTCAAAGAAAGAAAGGTTGAAAATTGGTGGGGAAAACATCGATAATGTAAGATATGTGGATGAGACCATCTTATTGGCAGAAAGCAAAAATGACTTGAAACAACTTCGGACGAAAGGGAAAGAAAGTGCCAAACCAGGAAAGCAGTTGAGGATTAGAAAGACTGCAGTATATGAAAAAAAGCCCCCTGGGGTAAGGCCTGTTTCAGGTGTCATGTACTTACCCCAGGACCTGTGCTCCCCCGAACGGGCCTGCAAGGGCCTTCCTGGGCCTTCTGGAGGCCCAAAAATTGCTTCCTAGTGAACCAGAAGTCACTTCCAGCTTGCAGAAAATCATTTTTGAGGCCTCTGAGGGCTTTTCTAGGCCTGTCAGAAGCCTCAGAAATGCTTTTTGGCGATCCAGAAGTCACTTCCAGTTCGCAGGCCCATTCGGGGCAGTGCCAGGTTGGGGGCAAGTACAAGGGACCCCAGCTAGGCCCACCAGGCCTGACCCGACCTGCATCCGCATATCGCAGATTTTCAATTATCAGGGGTTGGTGAGGGTCACTGTATACTACAGTATTATGCCCAATGAATATCTAGTCTTAAAGTTAATTCCAAACAGAGCAGGTGGGTTGAGGAACTATCCTAGTATTTATCTTTGAAAAAGTTAAGGAAACAATCAGGACTGGAAAGAGAACTCAATGAACCATGAGTGAAAAAAGGATGTTTTCCATGAACAGCATCTAGTCAATATCTTGGCAAATAATTCTTTTGTGGTACGGCAGGAGATGAAGTGGCCCAAAGGGGAATGAAATGGTGTTAAAAGTTCCCAGTGAACTGCATGAACCTTTGTGGGAATTAAAGTAGCCCTTTGGATAGAGGGCCGTGTTGTGAATAGCTCCTAGATGTCAGAAACCACACTCTTAACTACAGTTTGGAGTATTGCGTGACTTGCTGCTGGCATAAAAAAAGGAGTGGTGCTCATCCATTAGAAGGATGGATTTGCAGCAAGCTGGGCCTGCTTCTGTGGAGAAAGCGGGTTCTTCAACCTAAAACTGAAGTTTCATTCTTGGCATGCCTTTTTTCCCCTAGATTATAAATTTAAAACTGTCTCCGCTACAGGTATCGGTCCAGATGGTCATATTGCTTTCAATGAGCCAGGCTCAAGCCTCGTGTCCAGAACACGAGTGAAAACCTTGGCTATGGACACAATATTGGCTAATGCCAGGTTTTTTGACGGCGATCTCTCCAAAGTACCCACGATGGCTCTGACAGTTGGAGTTGGTACAGTCATGGATGCCAGAGAGGTTAGAAGCAGAATATTGGCTGACTGGAATGTGGAGAAAGGGGAGTTTTTGAGGCAGAAATATATTTGGACTGATAAATTCCAGGCTGTTGTGTGTGTTTTTGTGTAGTGGCGGTGGGGAATTATGTAAATCTTAGTAAAGTTAACTCAAATCATTTCTCATCCAATTTTGGTTTTTAGTAGTTTAGGGAAGGTATAAGTGGAGGAACAATGTGTATCCCTAAAACCATGACGGCCTTGGGCCCATGGTACACTGCTTATACACATCTCACATTTGTCATCAAAACAGAGATGTCAACCACATAATGCGTAAATTGGCCCTAAGCTCAGGAAGGAACATGGCTATGCATTTCACTGGAACACCTGGCTCTGTCTGCCACTGATGGCACCAGCTCCTTGGAGATGGGAACCAAAAAAACTGGGAGGTATCCACCTTCCTTAGGTTTGAAGCAAAGTTTGGAATGCTCCATTTATTTGGAGCATTCCATGGGTGCTAACAGTCTTTAGGTATTTGGTTTTCTTGATGAAAACTGAAGACGGGATTAAAGTGCTTACTAAAAAGGCAGCAAATCTATGTAGGTTTAATTAATGTAAGTGGTCGCTCTAGCCCATTGATTCTCAAGCTGTGGAGATGTTCCTGGACTGCAACTCCCAGAAGTCTTCATCACTAGCTGTGCTGGAAGGGATTTCTGGGAGTTGCAGTCCAGGAACATCTGGGGACCCACAGTTTGAGAACCACTGGTCTAGCCCTTGTTCTCTTCATTTTTCAGTCAGATACAGTACTGCAATACAACCTTGAATGTTATCCTGTTTACAATAGGTTTATTTCCGGCTGCCTAGTCATCATCTTACCAAACTTGAAATCTATCTATCTATCTATCTATCTAGCTAGCTAGCTATACGAGAGTAAAAGCAGGGAGAAGGGCTTTTTGAAGCTCACAATCAAAACCAAAGCCTAATAATCCCATTTCCTTTGTCTCTTTCATTACAGGTTATGATTCTGATTACAGGAGCCCACAAAGCCCTTGCTTTGCACAAAGCTATTGAGGAAGGCGTGAACCACATGTGGACGTTGTCAGCCTTTCAGCAGCATCCCCGTACTCTCTTCGTATGTGATGACGATGCCACTCTGGAGCTTAAAATGAAAACTGTGAAATACTTTCAAGGTAGGTAGGTAGGTAGGTGGGGTGGGGTCGGCTCCAGGAAGACTGGATTGTCCGTAGCATTAAAAGATAGACGTGTGTGAGAAGGTGAAATTATAAACAATTTTATAAAAAAAAATCTCCAAAACGATGTGTGGCTGTTGCTTATCTGCTTTGAATTGCAATGGAGTAGAAACATAAATGCCAGAAACATCTCCTGAGCCTACAACTTGGGAGGCTCCTTTGCTCCCGCACACCACTGGATTTTAGCATGAATGTTAGTATATCGTCAGTTCTCTACTTATTCTCCAGTATCACTGCTGCTGCTTAGCAAAACTGAGGGAGAGCTGACAGGCACACTAGCACATCTGGTTCTCTTTGCAAGATTTTTGTCCCTACAGCCCCCTTCCGATCAGTGTATGTAGATGAAAGAAATGAGAAAAAGAGCACAAAAACTAAACCCACAAAGTGAGAACAAAAGGGCTACCAGCGGACATAATCCCAAACAAACATGTTAACATTCAGCTGCCACACCAGGAGAGGGCATCCTACGGAATCACAGCAGACGTCTTCCATGGATTCCACTGTGGTTGGTTGGGAAGGCACAGGATGGCAAACTCCCTCTAACACCTTTTGTTTTGAATGCATGATAGCTCAAAGGAAAGCCCTAGAAGGTGGCAACTCCATTCAGGAATCTGATTGACCATTCACTTTGACAGTTTATCTTGCACAAATGAAGACTGTTCAAGCTGGAGACCATCACCAAGGTGTGGGGCAGTGAACTGCATCTATTTAGACATCACTGGAAATATTTCCCTTTGCCTGTTCTGATCCTACCACAGATCATTTCCTCCAGGAAATATCTAGGATGCATCAGAACAGGTCCCCAAAATGAATCCAGCTATTCTTACTAGAAAAGTGATTTTTCTCAAAATATTTCCCAATGTTCTTTTACCTTTACTAGGCCAAGTGTGGCTAAAAAAACCTTCTACATGTTATTTCGCACTGCAGCTGCACCATACACTTATAAACTTGGATGCGGGAAATATACAGTGATATGGCCATGAAACTTAACATGTGACTTGTTGCATGCTGAGACACTAAACCAAGAGTGGGGAACCTCTGGCCTTCTAGTTGTTTTAAATTCCAAATCTCAAATGATCCAGCTGCCGGGGGTAAGGCAGGGTGGGGGTGTTGTCCAGAACACCTGGTGCTTCTCACACTTGCACTAAATGACTTCTAAATTGTATGTGGACCCCAGGCAGTCTTCCAAAAAAGCAAATGTAGTCTGCCACTTGCTCCTTCAGCCTTACCTAAGCAGTCTAAAACAGTAGGAAGCAACGATGAGTGGATATAAATCAACATTTTATTCAGTGATGTTTGTATTAGAACTAAGTTCTTGTTTGTTTGTTTCATGTCGTTTTATCAGGTCTAATGCTCGTTCACAACAAGCTTGTGGATCCACTGTACAGTATGAAGGAAACAGGTGGACAAAGAAACCAGTCTAAGAAGCTCTACAGTGACTGACCTCTTAGCCCTCTGGGCAACTGACTCAACATACCCTCCTGTTAAGACCTAGGAGGAGAAGGTGCTCAAGCCTTTGCATCTGGAGGACTGTATTAGAAAATATGCCCCCATCTCTCTTCTACCACGATGAGGCGGCAGCGGCAGCCACAGAGGTCAATGCCTCAAGGGCTCCCCAACAGCAGAACTAACTTGTGCCAGTTTCTCAACTAGGAAAGAGGTCTTAACATGCAGCATGAATGTCCATTACAAAAAAAATTACATATATTCCAAGAATGGGATTTGTAAAATGTGAAGCTTTTTCTACCTTTTCTCTCTCTACATTAAAGATGGTTACTATTAACCAAAAAAGAACTGTGAACTGAAGTATTTATTTCAGGAAAAACTGGAAGGATGAAGCTAGCGGTCATGAGAGTCTCCTTCCAAGGAACTGAGGAAAATGAAAAATTTCAACACACTATAATTTTACCAAAATGCCTTCGCCTCAGCCACGCAAGGCCAAACTCTCTCTCTCTTCTGGTAGCTGCTCTTGTTCAGCTCTCTAGCTCTATCATTTAAACCAAGATTAGAAGGCATCTTTTCCCACAATCCTTTACAGCGAACCTGCCAGCCTGCGCAGCCTGGCATTGGTCAGAACTAGTGCTGTTCTCCCCACACACACACACCCCCACACCCCCAATCTTCCTTAGATCATCCCACGCAGTTAAAGGCCGAGAGGTGTAGGTTCCCCTCTCTGACCCAGGTGACCTGGGACTACAATGTCTGAAGGTGTACTGCCTCGCGGCAAAAGAAGCCCTGCTGTAGATAATCATCCTCGGTGTCGCCTGAAGCAGGGCTTTCACCTGGCGCTAGCACTTGGCACAGCAAGAGGCTCCCCTTGAGCTGCTCACAAAGTGCCTAAACATTCTTTGCGGGAGGCAGGTGTACAGTAACTGTACTCTGAAGTGCCATCTTTGCACACTACCATTCAGAATGTGGCGGCATATTAGGAGAAGATTTATCATTTCCCTTCAGCAGACTTCTAATAATGAAAGTGCATCGCAAGTTGTTCCATTCTTCTGGCAACTTAATAACCTGCCAAGCCACTCCCTGCACCCACTCCCCACTCTCTGTGCATGGCACAAAAACGGAACCACAGGGGAAGCCAACAAGCGAGCAAGTGGTTATGCAAGGTCCGGAGGGGGGGGGGGGCATGTAATAAACACAACCTCAGCACTGGAAAAGCTCCTTCAGCCGGTCATCATCCATGTTCCGTTCTAGAAGCAATCCAATGGTGTCCCAAAGAAGATGAATTCAGGCCGACCGTGGCCTTAGCAGAGGAGGTTCATAAAATGAGAGGACTCCCCCCCCCCTTTTTTTTCTGATTTGAACAAATGCTGGGAAAACCAGCAGCTGGACCACAGGAACAGTCATGAATTTTTAGTTTTATATCCATGTTTTCATCACTACCTGCAAGCGTACACAAGGAACCACCACAGAGCAAGTATATTTTTCTCATTTTCCACTTGTCCCTTGATCGGTTTTAGTGGCAACATGGTAAATTACAAGGCAGGATGATGTCATTTTAACTCTTTCATATTACTTTTTCAGTTTTCCACTTGATAATTTTAAAAGTTTTCAGATCATCCCATGCAGTTAAAATCTTTTTCACAGCAGAAAACAAAAGCAATTCTGCAAACATCATCAAGAGCTTCTGTTTTAGAATCTGCCAGTCTTCAAAGCAAACAAATCAAGCACATATGGTGCAACTTCATTTTCCCCAAATTCTTCAGCATTCAGTAGGAACTAGTAGAACTAGTAGAATTCCTCATCCACAATGTCATCTTCATTTTCCAAACCATAAAATAACCTGCAACACACAGAAAAATTACTGTGGGCCAGAGAGAACAGGTAAGTAGCTTATTATTATTGCCCCAACTATAAGTTGAGGGGGGCTTTTTCAGCTCGAGTATATACTCGAGTATATACGTCATGTTTCTGGAAGAAACTGTATAGCTGTCCCTGCTTGTCTGTATGAGGGAATGTATAAAAGGAATGTATAAAATACATTCACATATTAATACAGAGGAGTCGGAGTCGGAGTCGAAAGTACAAAAAAACTTAGGGGTCGGAGTCAGAGTCGGAACATTTATCTACCGACTCCACAGCCCTGTCTGACACACCCACATATATACATATACATAGAAAAGGACTGTACGTTTTTTCATCGTATTTCTGATAAGAGTTAATAGCTAAGTTCAACCTACATCCAATTCTTATTATTCTACTACATCCTTTTTGTGTTTAGGCAATTATAAAACATATTCGAGGACTGGAAAAATTCACATTCATCTTTGTCCTTCAATCTATTAACCTATCCATCTCTGCACATTCCGTTATTTTATTCAATAGCATTTCTTCTGTTGGTGTTGCTTCACTTTTCCATAACTGTGCCCATGGCCATTCTTGCCACTGTTAGGACATGCAATATTAAGTAGCTACATTCTTTGTTCACAAAGTTTGGTAATATACCTAATAGACATATTTCAGGTTTGAATTCTAGGTTTTGCTTTGTCATGTGTTTTAGCCATGTATGATTTTTTTTTACCCAAAATGCCTTTGCTCTATCGCACGTCCATCAAAGATCATAATGAGTGCCCTCATGTTTTCTACACTTCCAACATTTACTCGATACATTGGGAAACATTCCGGCTAATTTGAATGGTGGGAGATGCCATCTATAAAACATTTTAAGTAAATTTTCTCCATAGGAAGTAGCTATTGTCAGTTTATAGTTATTAGCTCAAAGTCAGTGCCATTTTTTAAATTTGATCGTTTATCCAAAGTTGTTGGCCCACTGGATCACTGTATGTTTGATTTCCTCGTCTTGGATTTCCCAATCTAATAGAAATTTGTATAACTGTTTAGTTTGTTTTTCTTCTGTAAACAGCAGGTTTTTATCCAAAGATGAATACTGTTTTTCAAATCCATGTGGTGGTGGTGTTTTTTTTGTCTTTGTTATAAGTTGATTTTATTTGTAGTAATGGCCACCATGGTAGAATCAACCCTTGGGTTTCTAGTTGTTGCTTAGTTTTTAGCAATCCTTCATTATTTAGGAGGGGATTATAGGTGATTATCTTCTCAAAATTTGTGAGGTTTGGGAGGATAAATGCTTCCATTGGCGAGACCCATCTTGGAGTTTTCATGTACATTTTATATTTCACTATTTCCCATATTTTAAGTAACAAATTCCTTATAAGTCTTCCAAAATATTTGTGTTGGTTATTTTTGTTGTACCATTAAAATGCTTGCCAGCCTAGATGCAAGTCATGTCCTTCCAGATATAACAGCCTTTTGTTCCTCAAGAGGATCCATTCTTTAATCCAGATTAAAGTGCTCACTGGGTAATATAGAAGCCAATTCAGTAGACCACAACCTCCTCTATCTTTTACTTCTTGTAAGAGCTTAATTTTTATTCTTGCCCTTTTTCCCCTGCCAGATGAATCTTATGCCTTTGTTCAGATTTTGGAAAAAAATTTGTTCGAGCTTAATTTGAAGATTTTGGAAAAGGAACATTAGTTTTGGCAAAATATTCATTTTTAAGGTGGCAATTCTTCCCAGTAAGGAAATTTGTAATTTTCCCCAGGTTTCCAAATCTCTCTTTATGTCCTAGAAGATTTAAGTACAGTAGTTGTCTTCTTTCAAAGAGGAACGTCTTGCAGTCAAGTATATTCCAAGATATTTTACTTTCTTTACAATCTGTATGTCTGTAATAGAGTTCAGCTGGGTTTTTTGTTTATCTGTTAATTTTTTGACTAAGAATTTACTTAGTTTTATTGATTTTTTAAACCTGCCACCTCTCCATATCTTATTTCTAAAGGCTAAATAAAGAATTGGCTGGAACTTCTGAACAATTTAGCTTGTCAGCCACAGAAAACCCATCTTTAGATACAAGGAAATTTTTCTTTGAGAAGTGGACGCATACACATACCGGTTAAAGCATGGAGAGGCTGGATCCTGAAAGTGAGTATAAGGCGTTGCCTTGGACAGAGATCTCATACAGATCCAACAGAAGTAGTGCCTGCATGCGGTGCATGTCATCTTGTTACATCCATCTAGCTTCTGACAATGAGAAGAGGAGAAAAGAGAAATCTCAAAAGACAGCTTCTCAAGATTCAATGAAGACTTGTGCAAGAAAAGCAGCAATGGTGAGCATTAGCATTTTGTACAGAAAATGCATTATTAGACCACAGTATTGATAACTGGCTCTAAGGGAAGCATTGCTTTATTCTTCTAACATTCATTCATGGACAATAACTTCAAGCTCAGACTTAGTTTTGTTAAATATACAAAATACTGTGACCATGCTTAGCCACTCCTAATGGATGATTTCTTGGGATCCAAAGAGAACTCTCCTCCCCCCATTGCTGCAGTGTTTTATTGCTAGTTCTCCTATCTCTCAGTGCAGCCATGATACAGACAACAGACAACAGAAGGGGGAAGGTCCCCTTGCCATTTTATCTACCCATCAGAACATCAACAGCAGAAGCAGCAATAACAAGAGCCAAAGCCCAGGCTCAAAATGTAGACACCATCTAGAAAGGTCTGACTTCTTGGCCATAACAGAAACCTGGTAGAATGCATAGAATCGGTGGGATACTGCAATCCTAGGCTATAAACTCTATAGGAGTGATAGAGAGGGGCGGGTTGGAGGTGGAATGGCCATCAATGTCAAAGAAGGTGTAAAATTCAGCAGAATGGAAAGGCTTATGAGGAAAGGCTAAAACATTTGGGGCTCTTTAGTCTGGAAAAAGGTGCCTGAGGGGGGATATGACTGAGACATACAAAATAATGCAGGGCATGAGTAAAGTGGATAGAGGGACACTCGTCTCCCTCTCACAAAAAACAGAACTAGGGGACATACACTCAAATTGAGGGCTGGAAGAGTGAGAACAGACAAAAGAAAATATTTTTTCACCCAGCGCGTTGTTAGTCTGTGGAACTCCCTGCCACAGGATGTGGTCATGGCATCTGGCCTGGATACCTTCAAAAGGGATTGGATAGATTCCTGGAGGAAAAGTCCATCACAGGTTACAAACCATGATGAAGATGTGTAACCCCCAGGCTTAAAACTGGGGTAATTCAAGGACCAGATGCAGGGGAGTGGTATCAGGACACAGATATCTAGTCTTGTGCCCTCCCACACGCATCTGGTGAGGCGACTGTGAGATACAGGAAGCTGGACTAGATGGGCCTTTGTCCTGATCCAGCATGGCTCTTGTTATGTTCTTATATTCTTATATTGACAGAGGGTCTGACTCCACCATAGAATCACTGTGGGTTAAACGACCAGGTCCAAGGAGCGATGTGATAATGGGGCATGCTATTATCCACCAGATCAAAAACTTGAGGGAGAACTTGAAATGAGGAGACAAATCATGGAGGTGTCTAAGAGGGAAAGGATAATAATCATGGGGAACTTCAATTATCCCCACACAGACTGGGCCAATGCAAGCTTGTAGCAAGAAAGAGAAAACGGGTTTCTCGACAAGCTGAATAACTGTGCCTTAGAGCAACTTGTCATGGAGCCCACCCGAGAACAGGCAACTCTGGATCTAATACTGTGTGATACTCAGGGCCTGGTCACAGATGTGAATGTTGTTGAACCTCTGGGAAACAGTGACTATACTGTAATCTCCTTTGCCATGCATGTTGGGGGAAGAGTTTCATGCAAATCAGACACAAAAACCCTTGATTTCCGAAGGGCAGACTTCCCTCAGATGAGGAAATTTGTTAGAAAGGTATTAAAAGGGAAGGTAAAGAGAATCCAACCTCTTCAGAGTGCAAGCAGCCTGTTTAAAACGGTAGTAGAGGCCCAGCAGAAGTGCATACCACAAAGAAAGAAGAGCTCCTCTAAGTCCAAAAGGGCACCAGCATGGTTAACAAGTGGAGTTAGAGGGGCTCTAAAGGGCAAGGAGAGGTCTTTCCATAAATGGAAATCCTTCCCAAATGAGGAAAATAAAAAGGAACACAAATTCTGTCAAAATAAATGTAAGAAGATGATAAGAAAGGCAAAGAAAGACTTTGAGGAACGTATGGCTAGCAATGTAAAGGGAAATAATAAAAGCTTCTTTAAATATGTTAGAAGTAGAAAACCTGCCAGAGAACCAGTTGGCCCTCTGGCTGGTGAGGGAGGTAAAGGGGAAGTAAAGGAGGACATGGATACTGCAGAAAAATTAAATGAGTTCTTTGCATCTGTCTTCACGATAGAAGACCTTGGGCAGATTCTGCTGCCAGAACCGCCCCTCTTGACTAAAGAATTAAATCAAATACAGGTTAAAAGAGAGGATGTTTTAGGTTTAATTGATAAATTGAAGATCAACAATTCACCGGGCCCAGATGCCATTGACCCATGGGTTATTAAGGAACTAAGAAAGAAAAATGCAGATCTCTTAATGGTAATATGCAACTTGTCTCTTAAAATGGCTACAGTATTGGAGGACTGGAGGACAGTGGATGTCACACCAATTTTTAAAAAAGGAAGGAGGGGGCTCCGGGAAATTACATGCTGGTTAGCCTTCTGTCCCAGGGAAAATGGTGTAAAGCCTCATCCAAGAGAAAATCTTAAAAACACATCGAAACACAAGCCGTACTGATAGAAAATCAGCATGGCTTCTGTAAGGGTAAGTCTTGCCTGACAAACCTTTTAGAATTCTTTGAAAAGGTCAACAGGCATATGGATTTGGGTGAACCGGTGGATATTGTCTATCTTGATTTTCAAAATGCTTCTGACACAGTCCCTCACCAAAGGCTGCTGAGAAAACTACACAATGAAGGGATAAGGGGGCAGGTCCTCTTATGGACTGAGAATAGGCTGAGATCCAGGAAACAGAGAGTAGGTGTCAATGGACAATTTTCACAATGGAGAGAGGTGAAAAGTGGTGTGCCCCAGGGATCTGTCCTGGGTACGGTGCTTTTCAATCTGTTTATAAATGACCTGGAGACAGCAATAAGCAGTGAGGTGGCCCAGTTTGCAGAAGACATGAAACTTCCCAGTGCTGAAGACCAGAGAAGATGGTGAAGAGCTCGAGAAAGATCTCTCCAAACTGGGGGAATGGGCTGCAAAGTGGCAAATGCGTTTTAATGTAGCCAAATGTAAAGTAATGCTTATTGGGGCAAAAAAAATCCAAACTTTATCTATCAACTCAAGGGCACTGAGCTATCCATGATGGATCAGGAAAAATATCTTGGTGTTCTGGTGGACAGCTCAATGAATGTGTCTACCCAGTGTATGGCAGCAGTGAAGAAGGCCAATTCCATGCTAGGGGTCATCAAAAGGGGGACTGAAAATAAAACAGCCAACATTATAATGCCATTTTACAAAATGATAGTAAGGCAGCAGTTGGAGTATTGTGTACAGTTCTGGTCACTGCATCTCAAAAAAGACATAGTGGAACTGGAAAATGTGCAGAAGAGAGCAACTAGAGTGATTACTGGGGTGGGGCACCTGACTTTTGAGGAAAGGCTACAGCATTTGTGTTCTTTAGAGTAGAAAAAGGCACTCGAGGGGGGATACGATTGAGACGTACAAAATAACGCAGGGCATGAGTAAAGTGGATAGAGGGACACTTGTCTCCCTCTCACAAAAAACCAGAACTAGGGAACATACACTCAAATTGAGGGCTGGGAGAGTGAGAACAGACAAAAGAAAATACTTCTTTACCCAGCATGTTGTTAGTCTGAGGAACTCCCTGCCACAGGTTGTGTTGATGGTATCTGGCTTGGCTGCCTTCAAAAGTGGATTTTTCCTCCAGATTCCTGGAGGAAAAATCTATAACAGGTTACAAACCATGAGGGAGATGTGTAATCTCCAGGCTTAAAACCGGGGTACTTCAAGGGCCAGATGCAGGGGAGTGCTATCGGGAGACAGAGATCTAATCTCATGCTTTCCCATAGGCATTTGGTGGGGCCACTGTGAGATACAGGAAGCTGGACTAGATGGGCCGTTGGCCTGATCCAGCATGGCTCTTCTTATGTTCTTATGACTTAAGGTCTGAACAACAAATGGAGGAGATAACTCTCAAAATCCCCATTGATTCAGCCTGCTCTGATGCGGTTTACTCTGCTAAGCTACTGAATTTTGGCTAGTAACATTTCTTTTACACAGATGGCCTGTTGTTTTGTACCCAGGGTTTCTTCTCTGGTCCATGCTTCTTGAGCCCAGACTGCTCCTTAGCAGCTAACGTGCTTCTTGTGTTAAAAGTCAGTGGTTAAATGCCTGCACTGCAGCTAAAACTGTGCTCATGACCTGGGGTTCAATCCCAGGTAGCAGGCTCAAGGTTCACTCAGCCTTCCATCCTTCTGAGGTCGGTAAAATGAGTACCCAGCTTGCTTGGGGGGGGGGCATTGTGTAACCTGCATACTGTAATTAAAAACTGTAAACCACCCAGAGACTACTTGAAGTGGTATGGGGCAGTATATAAGCAGAACACGTTATACTGAAATTGTTACCCATACACACTGCTGTGCATGGGCATTTATAGAAAAATTAATAAGATTTTACGTCACTTCCCCATGAATAGCTGAACTGGCATTCGAGGAGTAAGCAGAAGAAATCTCTTTGATTCTCTCAAGACCTGACCCTCTGCCCCAATGCTTACCTCTATGGGAGTTCCACAGGAAGGGCATAACCTGGAATTTTTCTCCAGCCAATCATGACTTTCCATCTCCTCCAGAGCCTTTTCAATCACTCTCTTCCCATAGCGTTTCTCTAAAAACTGCTTTGACAGCTCATCTGCTTCAAGGTACTCTTCTCGCAAATCTAGTAACTTGTCTAAGGGAACAAAGGTAAGCTACTGATCAGCACTGAAAAATCAAGCAATACAAACACACCTAAACAGAACAAATATCCATAGTTAGCTTTGCATAGTGATCCCATGCAGACCATCCGACGTTTGTTGCGGAGGCGTACTAACTAGAACTGGGCACTTTGTGCTCCGTACAAACAATGTGCCTCCAGGTGCAGTGAAGCCCCACCCCCCACCCCAGGCTGACTGGGCCACTAAGTCTCCCTGCAGAGCTGGAGAAACAGAAAAGGGCCAGATAGCTCTTGCCTGGATTGGAGCTCCATTGTTGCAGAAGGACCCTGATGGTGCGCAAGGGGCTGGTAAATTATCTGATTAGCCCAGGGGATGGGGCTCCGCGACATCAGGGGTGGCCAGCTTCTTGCTTTGGACAAAGCACCTACCTCTAGAGCTCACCTGTGTAGCCCTGGGCAAGCTGCATAGTTCCAGGGCAACCATGGAGAAGGGGATGGAAAGCCCCCTTTTAAGTACTCTATTTTTAGAAAACCCTGGAAAGGATTCCAGTAAGTCACCACTGACAGCTTAGCATGCAATTATATGCTTACATTACTGAAACAAGATACTCTTGAGGGTAACACAAGACTGCTAAAAATACTCTTCAAAATAAACCAGAAACTGCTCCATTATGTGATGCAAGGGATACTACAATCTTTATAAAAGCTGAATTATCTACAGTAATCCCCCGCCGATTGCGGGGGTTATGGACCCACCCCCACCCGCGATCCATGAAAATCTGTGACATGCGGAAGCGGGTGGGGGGGCCTGGGGGCAGGGATGCGATTGCGCGCCTGTCCCAGAAGCCTCGGAGGGGCCCAGGACGGCGGCGCGGAGCGACCCGATCGCCCGCTGGCGCCCTCCCACACCCCCCGAGGCTTCTCGGAGGGGCCCAGGGTGGTGGCGCGGAGCGACCTGATCGCCCCCCGCCGCTCTCCCACGCACCCCCGAGGCGGATGCAGGTGGGGGGGCACAATATTTGCGTGCCACTTGTCCACACCCAGGGGTGCGGGCGAGCAGCATGCAATGTTTAAAAAGGGGTCTCCACAGTGGAGCCCAGCACTGGGGCTCTGCAGCCGAAAGCCCTTTGCAATCGCTTGCTGCTTGCCCAGACCTCCTGGGAGGTCAGGGCAAGCAGCGCACGATCGGACAAAGGGACTTAGGCCACGCAGCCCAGCGCTGGGGCTCCGCAGCCGAAATCCCTTTTGCCATCGCACACCGCTTGCCTGGACCTCCTTGGAGGCATGGGCAGGCGGTGTGCGATCCCCCCCCCTCCCTCAAGCCCTTTCCGGGTACTGCGGTCCTGCGATATAGCAGGGCCGCGATATGTGAACTGCGAAAGGGCGGGGGACCACTGTACCATTTCTGGGGAGGATCGTTTGCTTTCAAGAGGGGCAACACACACAGTCGGCCACGACTGTATCAACACAACAACAAGCATGCTAATATTTCCAACTAAAAGGGTGTCTGGGAAAGAATGAGCACTTGGAAAAACAGTTTTGACAGGTTGTGTTCGTACTAAGGGCCTACTGGGTTGAAGAAGTAATGGACATAATAAGATGGAAAGAAAGGGTAAGTGGCATAGAAGATGACAGAACAAGATCACTCAATAGGCTTCCTTTTTAGAGACTATAAATTGTCCTACAGAACAGTTTCTCAGTATGGTGTAGCGGATAGAATGGAAAGGCTATGACTCTGGACAGCAGGGCTTTAATCCCCTTTCAGCCACAGAAATTGACTGGGGAGCGGAACTGGTAAAACCACTTCTTAAATAACTCACTTACCTTGAAGGACCGATTAGGGTCACTGTGAGTCAGTTCTGATGTACTGGCAAAAAAACATGTATGGCAATAGTATTCATTGAATACCCCCCCCCCTCCAGGCCAAAAGGGATTTGTATGTCTCGCAGTGCCAAATGGAGCTGGGTAAAGGAGTCGGGGTGATATATGACCCATGTTCCTTTGTTTGAAGAACAGGGGTGTGACTTAAGCAGCAGCTTTTTACAACTGTCCATCTTGTCTCTAACAAGACTCCTGCCCTGGCTGCAACATCATCTAGCCATGGACTTAAGAACATCATCTAACCAAGGACTTGAAAAGTAACCTCCTAGTAAAGCACATCTTTCACCATGTCTGAACTTCTGGGACCTGCTTTGAAGAAGAGTGATTTACACTCGAAAGCTTGCAATTTTCCTTTTTTTTATTTTTAATAGTGGCCTATAAAGGTATCACCTGTAACCTATTTTTGCAATTGTGTTTTGTGATGGCCACATGGCTTTTTTGCTTTGATTGAACAAATAGCTGTATCAAAAGGAAAAATACAGCCAACACACTGTTCATCAGCCCAGCACTCCACTCCTTTCTCCTGCCGTCAACTCACCTGCAGTGACTTTACATGGAGAGACACCATGGTAAGTCTTGTTACACAGCGTACAAAAGGCATAGTTGCATCTCGGGCAGATACCCATTGTGCTAGATGGCTCTTGCATCACTGGGCTTTGGCACCAGGAGCGCGGGCAATAGACCACATCTGTCATCATATCCAAGCTTGACTGAAGCAGCAGGCGGTCATAGCGGGCAAATAATTGTTCTTCCACCAGCTCTTTCACCTGGAGGTAATCCAGAAGGACATGCGCTGGTCAGTTGGTGGCTACGGGAAAGTGAAGAAGCTCACCAAGGCTGTTTGAGCAACTTGGAACAAAGAGAGCATAACTGATGGAATGTAACAGATGGTCATGTGCGGTTTGTGTAAACTCTTGTGCCTCATGGCGGCTACTTGATGACATTCTAAAGCAGGGGTCCTCAACCTAAGGCCCCAGGGCCGGGTGCGCCCCCCCCCAAGGTCCTGAATCCGGCCCCCGGGACCAATTGCAACCCCCACCTACCCCCTGCT
This sequence comes from Phrynocephalus versicolor, assembly GCA_023846285.1. Lineage (NCBI taxonomy): Eukaryota > Metazoa > Chordata > Lepidosauria > Squamata > Agamidae > Phrynocephalus > Phrynocephalus versicolor. The sequence goes on from JAHTLZ010000010.1 coordinate 52,457,223, forward strand.
TTGTGAGCAAGCCAGCCTCCGCAGCTGCTTCTATTGCTGAGGCAGTTCAAAGCAGTGGGCTATGTCGCTTCTCCCACTCCCCCCAACTATTGCCCAGATGATCGGCATGCTGGCTAATGGGGCATTCAGAGAGGGAGGGCTGTGGCAAGGTCCCCCACTCCCTCCATGGCCCTGAGGCCCCACCCCTGCTCCTCCTCCACCCTGCCCACCTGCCTTCCTTGTGTGGCTGCCACCTGTGTTATTGTAGTCATGAGGAATGAAGGAGGCAGGCGGAGGCAGCGCCAGCCAGCCTTCCGAGCCAGAGCAGCCATGGCAGTGGACCGCTTGAGGGATGGATGGTAGGCAACCGAGGGGTAAACAGAGCTACTTCCCGCCCACCCAGCCCCCTCTGAGCTGCTGCCTTGCTCCGTGGAGCGAGGGAGGTGAGGAGGGAGCACAGCCATGGCTGGAGACTGAAGCTGCCACCACCATCACCAGGTTAGAGACCAGTAAGGAGGAGGAGGTGGAGAAAGAAGAGAAGGGAAGAGAAGGCCAACGGTTGCCTGGGCCTGGTTCCTGGGAGGCTGATGGGGCTGCATTTGTCCCTGGTTGGTGATGGGCAGGCTGGCAAGCCAACAGAGCACCAGAGCCTGGCTGGACTTGGCCAGTGAGCGGGCTGCAGGTGACTTTGGGCATGCCCTCCTGCCTCCCTTCCCTCCTTCCCAGCCCTTGTTCCCTCCCTCCCTCCCTTGAAGCGCACCATGTCTCGCCACGCCAAGAGAGAAGGCAGCTTTCCTTCCAGGGCACAGTGAGGATGTGATGGCCAGGGCACACGGCTGGATCTGCGCACAGTGGCACCAGCCTTGCTGCCCTTGCTGCGGCTGCTGCTCCTCACCCTGAGTGGCCGCCCAAAAGGTGATGAGGGGCCAGAGTTTGCCTGGGCTGCTGCCTCCTTCCCAACACAATGAAGGAAGGAGAGCCGCTCCAGCCGCTGCCATTGTAGGAGGAGGAGGAGGAGGAGGAGGAGGCACAGCAGAGGCATCCCAGCGGTGGCACCTCAGGCTGGTGATCTGGAGCAGGAGGCATTGCTGGGGCCCTGGAGACACAATGATCATGGGCCAATCGTGGAGGGCTCCACCCACTTGCCCCTCCCTCCCCCTTTTTTCCATGTCATACTTTTGTTTTTGGACTGTGGTCTGCCCCTCAGTGGTGTCTGGGGTGTGGTGGACCGGCCTGCTGTTTGAAAACTTTGAGGACCCCTGTTCTAAAGGATCTCAGTTGCTCAAACTGATGCATGGCCAGATGATGGACTGGGACTCCACTCAGCACCTTGTCACTTTGTCACAATTAGCCACGGCAAGTTATGCAAGCCTCGCACTAAAGCTAAACCTAGTCTTCTGACTTATATTTCTTTCTGCAGAAGTGCAGGATGGACATCTTCCTATTTTAGGTAATATAAATAAGCCTTACTGATGCTACTCTTCCAAACTTTAGGAGCCACAACAGCCATTCTGGGGAATGAGCGCCCAAGGCAGCACTACAGGTAAACCCTGTGCCTGTTTAAGAATAGCTCTCTTGCACACACACTAGCGTTGTGTTACCTGCCCAGGGGTAGCGACTGAAGGACATTTGGGTTCTGGACACTTCAGGCTGTGGACCTGCCCCTCTTTGATCTGGAGCTCAAAGTAGTCCTTCAAGCAGGCCCTGCAGTAGACGTGCCTGCAGTCCAAAAAGTACATGCATTCGCTTCCCAGCTTTTCCGACAGGCAGATGTTACAGGGGTGCATTTGGCTGTTGAAGCACTTCTCCTTTTGTGCCTGGTCAAAGTCCAGGATCTCCCGGATCAGGCTGGACAGGGAGTCCACGTCCTGCACGGCTCTCCCGTCGAGGCCCTCCTCCTGCCCTGCTCCTGCAGCGCCTGCAGCACCCGCTCCTCCAGCGTCGCCTTCATGGGCCCCGTTCCGCCCTGTCCTCAGTCCGACTCCACATAGCTCGGCTTCATAGGGTGAGCGGATGTTCAGGTAGGCCAGGGTCTCTTCTTTGAGGAACTGGATCCAAGCAAACAAGACCACCGAGCCCCTGTTCTCCTCCCACAGCTGGTCCAGGTGCTTGCAAAGAGCAGTCAGCTGGAAAACAAGGGGAAAGGACCATTGGCCGCGATGCACTCACTCTCTCCAGCCTTGGGAACATGTCTGCTTCGGAGGCACCCATAATACCACCCTCCCTCTTGTGCAGTAGGCATTTCTCCAAGAACCAAACAGGAGGCACCAAGGAGCAGCCTGAGATATTGGGAACCGTCCTTTACCTACGTACCACCAAAGTTAGAAAGCAGGCATGGGGATTTGCTGTTCCATATTAGTGGCATGTCCAGCACGGAAGAGCAAATGCCTACACTGGCTCCTTGTTGTGCTGCAATTCATAGCTCAAACTTATGCTCATGGAGTAACATCAGGATTAATTTTAACTGCACCTTATATTATATACTGATAGACATACAAAAATACTGCATCGAAAAATATATACTGCATATATTTATGGTGGAAATTTAAAAATTAATGAACACTAATATTTAACACAGTGGGAGGTGTAGGATTTAGAACAGGTCTCAAACAACTGAAATGATCTTATATTTATACCGTGTGACTTCGGATGCAATACAGTTGGACAAACGTGTGGTACATGCCATAAGATTTAATATGCACATCTTCTCTAGCCAAATCTGACATTTACTTATTAGAATCCTGGCGTAACCCTCCTACAATCAATCAATCAATCACAGTGTGGAGGGGTAAAACAATATTCTTGTAAGAAGCATGGAATGTTAAAAAGGAATGCCCAACCTGCGCCCGGGAGAGCCACTTGCTACTGAGAGTGAATGCAGGTGGGGAAGTGGATGGATAGTCTTCTGGGAACTCAAAATTCAGCACCACTGGAGGCAGAAAGCAAAGCGTACATTCAAAGTTGCTGGTAGGAAGACCCTCGGTCTGGTTGCCTGAAACAAAAGACACCCGAGAGTGTAAGAGAGGAGCAACTCAAAAGCTGTGCCACTTTTTTTTTTTTTAAAGGTTAGGATTCCTCTAAAAGGCACCCTCCCCTCTGAAGCATTTCCAACCCCGAAAGGATCACATCATCACTTGTCTCTGACTAAGACGTCTTTGGCTCTCGTGAGGCTCCGGTGGAGTTGCACGCAGTCTCCTCCTGGCCAACCTCTTGCCTCACAGTAACTAACCCTCACTGTGAAACTGCCCAAAAGGAATTGCCTCACTGTCATTCTCTGCTGGCAGGAAAGCAGCGTAATCTTGGGCTCACATAAGTTAAAACTCTCATTCCAAGTGCCTCACAAGATGAAGCATTAAGGCTGTGCTACAACCACAACATATCATTTTTGTGATTTCGCAGTGGGTGGCAAAAATGTCATACTATTTTGCTGTCTGTGTTTTTAATATACAGTATATTTATACACTACCCAAGTGCAAGACGGCATTCAAGGTCATGTTTTGATGTACATTTCAGACTAGCTTTGCATGTATTAATAACAGGTATTACCACAGGAAGCTAGACTCACCTCTGATTGATAGGCGGAAGTTCTGAGGCAGGTCCACCGAGATTCTCGTCTCTCCTCCCTGTACAGACGGTGCTCTTTTGAATTCGTCTGCATCGTAAATACTTGCCAAAGCAAGAAGCTCGTCTTCCTGAGCTTCTCGGTCCTCTGAAGACATCTAAAGTGCCTGTAATTATGAAAGCATCCCCAGAATGTTAGGTGCACCATTGTAATTAAATAATCCGTAAGAGCAGAATTGGGGTCCAGCTTCCATCAGATCCAGTCAGGCTGAGGGCAAAAATATTTATTTATTTATTTATTTATTTATTTATTTATTTATTTATTTATTTATTTATTTATTTTAATTTTTAAAAAATTATTTATTTTTTAAAATTTTTATTTATTATACTGGTTAAAATCACTTTACTAAAAATACCATTATTTAGTCAGCTGGCCTAGAGTGCCAAGCACATAGCAGGCATTCCCTCTTTGGAACGCGATTGAGAGCTGTTGCCTCAGGAACATAGGTGCTCGGTTGTCTTGAGAAGTAATGGCTATCCTGCGACCTATTTCCTGGACTAGGCTCAAGGCTTATTGACTGTGGCAACTTTCCCCAAAAGGAACCCTGGGCAGTGAACAAGGGCTAATGAACAAGGGCTAATGAACAAACAAACAAACAAGTTAATATACAACATAAGTAAGAAAAAAATAAATAAATTAAAATAGTAATAATGTAAATACATAACTAAATAAGTACATCCGGCAGCAACAAGAGGACATGGCAAACAAAAAAGGTGACAAAACAAAGGCAATTACAATTTCAATAACAATTAGCAATTGCTGAAATTATCTTTGAGAAGACATTTTTAAAAGGCCTTTCGGAAAGCTGGCAGAAACTCCGCTAGCCAGATCTTGCTCTGTAGTTCGTTCCACAGAGCCGGGCTGGCCACTGAGAAAGCCCAGCTGCGAGTGGAAACTCTAGGGGTTTCCCTGGGTGTGACCACCAGGGATGAGAGGTTTAGTAAGGCTCTGGTGGGCTGGGATGAAGCTGACCTTTGGGAAACACGCTCCGCCAGATAGTCAGGTCCCAAGCCATGGAGGGTTTTATAAACCAAAACCAATACAGTGGGCCCTCGTATAACAAGCGGTTTGTATAACATAAAATCTGTACAACATAAAAAATTCCAGAGATAGGGGAAAATTGCTTAACAGAATTGTCTATGGGGCGAATCCATCCGTACAACATAAAAATGGTCACAATTAGCGATTACTCTTTTTTCAATGCATTCCTATGGGTAATTTGTATAAAGGAAAATTTGCTTAACATAATTTCATTTTGAACAAATTAATTCCTTTATACAAAGAACGGTAGCTGACTGGAGCATCATTGGCATCTTAGCTCTTTATTAGGGTCCAGGTATAGGACCCTAATAAAGTATAGTATAGTATAGTATAGTATAGTATAGTATAGTATAGTATAG
>JAHTLZ010000010.1:52462233-52474876 GCA_023846285.1 Phrynocephalus versicolor
GTATAGTATAGTATAGTATAGTATAGTATAGTATAGTATAGTATAGTTGTGGGGGTTCACTGAGCGGCACTAACGGATCTAACTGTAAGACACTTGACAACTCTCTTGGTGGTTCAAAATACAATAAACGTTTATTATTAACAGGTTCGAAACAGTCTCTTTGTTCAACATGGGATTGCATAGTCAATTCAGGAAATAACAATGGTTGACTTGGTAACTGAAATAACATTTTGGAAATGTTAATAATATCTCCAAGAAACGGATTGGTGTTCCTCATTTTCGACCCGTGGCCCCTTGGGCTATCAGCGGCCCCACACACTGGGTCCCGCAACAAGGATGCCTCACAATGGTCTGAGGATCCTCCCATCCCCAACCAGGGATCCATCCTCTGATGTCACTGTGTGGAGTTTTTAAATAATTAACCACTGGGAAGGTGGTTATGGGTTCCGATGCCCTCCAGTCCACACTCACAGGAGGGTAGGGAAGAGGCAGTGCAGTTTCTACCCTTGTCAAGACTAAGGCATCAGTCTGCATTCCTCTTTCCACAACTTGGATTGTGACCTTGGCTTTCCTCTTGCTAACCTGCACCCATCTCTCGCATGTCTCCGTTTTTCCCTCATAAACCTGTACCCACACTTCCGCTGTTGGCCTTCTTATCTCCCACACTTGTGCCCACGCTTCTGAGGTAGACACCTTTTCTTCACAGACTTGTGCCCACGCCTCGACCGTTTGAGGTGTTGCCTCAAAGCTCACCTCACACCACCTCCTATAGCCCCTCCCATATTCAATTCCTCTGGGCTCAGCTCTTCCCATCTGGTCTGCATAAAATCCTGTCGTCACCTTTGCACTCTCCTCTCTATTCTCACTTTTCCTATCTATATTGCCATGCCCTCGGTGCTAAAGCAATAACCTGAAGCTATTCAGGCAGTCAGTTCATTTACAGTCAGCAACAAACGGCTGCAACCTTCAGGTTTAGCTCTGCCTCCCTTCCCTTTCACTCTCTACTACAGCTGGTAACTGTTTGAAAGCATTTACTTGTTTAAAACTAACTCCAGTAAAGCACCAGGCAAACTGCAGTTCTGTTAACTCTGGTTAGTTGCAAGAAACCAATTTCAATCCATAGCTTATGACACTAGTTTGCTTCAACTAACTCTAGTTACACTTTGAAACACACTTCAGCTCTCTATAAGCACTAGACCCCTTCCAGGTGCCTCTTATGGCCATGGAAGGGAGGGAGGGGGAGCCAAAGGCAAAAGTCATCACTGAATCTTTTTGTATCTAAGCTGGGCCACTTTTTGGTCTGAAAAGCCATCCTCTACTCATAAACTGTTTAGAGAAGCCACCTTGACTGCAGAAAACCCACCCCAGAAACAGTTGCACACAAGATTCCCTCTAAAGTGTGCATGGGCCTGGGCACACACCTACCTCTCTGTCCCCTTCTACGCAGGGCTTTTCTGCCCTTGTACATCTGTCACTACCATTTTTGTTCTAGTCATTACTGAACCTGTGTAAGGGAAGGCAGATGCGTTCATAGAGCCTCACAGAGCCAGGACAATTATCAGAGGGTATGTTGCTTGCATACTATATATTTTTAATGCTGAGCTATACTTTGTCTTCTTATTTGCTTTTTTGTTTGTTTGTTTTTGTTTACCTCCATATCTTTGCAGGCTGTCAGTATAAAAAATATCTTTCTGTAATTTTAGATGCTGTTCAGCCTTTTGTTGTTAGATTACTTTATTTGTAATGAAGACTGCATGAGCCATTTTCATACTTTATCTTATTTATTAATTTAAAATTTGTTTTTTAAAAAAGAGAATGGAAAGACATCTACAAAACAATCACAAAAAATCAAACAAATTACTTTGTGCAGCCCACCCCCACCCCCCACTCAGGATTAGTTCAATTCTTCTCATTTCTTCTGATTACTATTTTCTAGTAATACACTGATTCTTCTCCTGGTGTTAACCCTTTTCCCATCTGAAACACGTGCATTAAAATAGGATCTATATTATTTTAAAATCATTACTTTTCATCATTCCTTTTCTAATCTTAATTTCACAAGTCAATTTATAATTGATTGCCGAAGGACTGGAGGATAGCTGATATCACATCCATTTTTTAAAAAGGAAGGAGGGTGGACCTGGGAAACTACAGGTCCATTAGCCTTACATCTGTCCCAAGGAAGATGGTGGAAAGCCATAATCTGCCTACAAGAAGCGCACATTAAAAACAATACCATAAATATTTAGAATGTCTAAAAATAGGGAAATTGTATTATATCTACAGAATTAGGGATAGGAATACAGGAAGTAGAGATAGAAACATATATTTGAGTAGATCATAATCCAGCAACTCTGAGGTGGAAAGGAGTAATAAAAAAACAAATACAGACTTTGAACTCAGCTCTATTGAAAGATAGAAAAGAAATGCAATTTTATTTCAAAGAAAACACAAAAGGGGAATCCTCTCTGCAAATCATCTGGGATGCAACTAAAGTTTTTTTCAAGGGATTGGACATAACAATGCAGAGAGAGAGAGAGAGAGAGAGAGAGAGAGAGAGATACGAACAAACGAAATTGAAAGAAGAATTTAAGAAACTAGAATTAGAACTGCAAAAATTCTCACAGGAAAAATACTTAAAATGTTTCCTTGCAGCCATGCTGGCTATGTGGCCATGGACTTGCACCACACTGGCTCTTCAGCTTGAATACAGAGATGAGCACCGTCCCAAGAGATGGACACAACTAGCACACATTTATGGAGGGAGCCTTTACCTAAACCTAATCGAATCAGAAGAGATAGCTCAACAAACCCAAATAAAACTTTTTTGAAAATGCTAATAAGCCAGAAAGATGGTTGTCATATAAATTGAAAAAAGAGAAAGAAAAGAGGCAAATCAGCAAACTGAAAGATAAGAAAGGAGATATACAATACCAAAGTGAGAAAACTAAAAAAAAGAAATTACAGAATATTATGAAAACCTATACAATACACAAGGAAAAATAACAGAATATATAAACAAAGCAAAACCACCTAAGGTTCCAGTTAAGTTTAAAGTTATGCTAAATGAAAAAATTACAATGATGGAAATAACAGAAGCAATTAAAAAAAACACAAAATGCCAGGACCGGATGGATTGCCTGTGGATTTTTATAAGGTTTTTCAAGGTTTTTCAATGTGTTTGTTTGTTTGTTTGTTTTTATACTGCCCATCTTCTGGAGGAACTCTGGGCAGTTTACAACAATCACATTTACAATCAAGATACTATCAATAAACAAGAAAATCAATAAAATAAACAAATATCAAAACACACAAACAAATAAATAAAAGAACTAAAATAGTAATTGACAGACAAACTTGGGGCAGCCACAGAGAAGGCCCACTTTTGGGTAACCATTTTCCGGGCCTAACCTATATATGACCACCTGAAGGGAGAATGCCTGTGATGCTTTACTGGGTTGGGCCTCAGATGACCTTTGGAAGATCCATTCCACTATTCAGATCCCAAGCCGTGGGGGGGGGGGTTGAAAATCAAAACCAGTACCTTGAACCTTATTCGAGACACAATGGGCAGCCAATTCAGGAGAGCCAGGACTGGGGTGATGTGGTCATACGTGCCCGCACCCACCACCAGTCTGGCCACTGTTTTTTGTATCCACTGTAGTCTTTGAATAAGGGTCAAGGGCAACCCCACATAAAGAGCATTGCAATAATCAGTCCTCGAGATCATGAGCACCTGCACAACCGTTCTCAAGGAGGCCTCGTCTAGGTACCGGCGAATCAGCGCTATCTGCCAAATATGGAAAAAGGCACGCTTGGAAACGGCTACTACCTGCACTTCCAGGGATAAAGCCAGATCCAAGACCATGCCCAGACTTCTCACTCTATCCACCAGGTGAAGGGTAATACCCTCCAAACTGAGGAGAGGACCACTGTACCCAGCAAAGGACGCCTTGAAGAACAGAACCTCGGTCTTCTCCGGGCTGAGTCTAAGCCTGTTAGTCCTGGTTCATTCCATGACGACATCCAAGCAGGAGTCAACGGTCTTTACCACCTTTACCTGAAAAGGTGGTAAAGGAGCTGTGTGTCATCAGCATATTGGTTGACAGGAAACTCTAAGTCACCTAATGACCTCAGCCAGTGGCCTCATATAGATGTTAAATAGCATGGGGGAGATTGCCGACCACAAGGAAGCGTCCAGGGGGCCGACAACTCTTTCCCCAGCTTAATATGCTGGGCGCAGCCATTGACGAAAAACTGAAGCCAACTATAAGATGAGCCTCCAATCCCCACCTCGGAAAGGCCACTGACAAATCCAGAAGAACCATCAAGGTAGAGCAATCCCTGTCAGCCCCTCTGATGAGGTTATCTTGCAGCACGACCAGGATGGTCTCAGTCCCATGATGCAGTCTGAACCCGGACTCGAATGGATCCAAAACACAATCCTCCTCCAGAAGACTGGAGCTGCTCGACGGCAACCCCCTCGATCACCTTGCCCAAGAAGGGAACATTGGCTGTTGGTCGATAGTTAGACAAATCATCCAATGCCAGACCAGGTTTCTTCAAAGTGGGCTTCACCACTGTCTCCTTCAGATGAGAGGGAAAAATCCTTCCCCTGATGGATGCAGTGAAAATAACAGAAGCCCACTCTGGCATGCTGCAGTGCCCTAGATGCCTCAGCTGACAATACAGGCCCAAACTCAACTAGAGATTGAATTGGGTGCCGCGCTCTGGGTACTCGAGGACATGTCGGAACAACCAAAGTCCAGTCCAGCTCGGATGGCCTCAATTTTAGATCTAAAAAAGGCTGCAAAAGACTCACTAGTGAAATCACTAGGAGGAGGCCCAAGCTGACCAGGATTAATGAGGTCTCGAACCACCTGGAACAATCCCACCTGGCAGTTTGAGGCTGCACCAATTTTCAGGGAGGCAAAATATATTTTAGCCTCCCTGACCGCCCATACATAGCGCCTGGTCAGTATATGAAGATCAGCCCAATTAAATGCTGACCAGTCCTGTCTCCACCTACTCCAAGTCTTCTATGTTCTTGCTTCATCACTCTCAATTCAGCCGTAAACCACGTCAAGAAACAAGTTCCACAGAGAAGATGAAGCTTAGGGACGATCCGGTCAATGGTCCGGGTGCCATCCTCATATCACCTTTCCACCAGGACTTCAACCGGATCATCAGACAGACCATCAGGAAGCCCGCCGAAGGTCTCCAGGAATTGTTCAGGGTTCAGAAGTTTTCAGGGGTGGGTCCAAAAGAGGAGAGGAGGCTCCCTGTGGGACAGGGCAGCGATCGACTAGGGAAAAGACAGCAGATGATGGCCTGACCATGTCATGGGTTGAGGAACAATGTCCCCAAGCCTCAGATTAAAGTCCGCAGACATGGAGGAAAACAACAGGTCCAAGGTATGTCCTGCCCTATGGGTGGGATAGACAGCATGCTGGGACAGATTCATGGAACCCATGGACTCCATGAAATCCAGAGCCACACCTGACAGCCCATCCCCAGCATGCACATTGACATTCCCTACAACCAAAGGCACGGGGATCTTAACAATGCTGCCGAGATAAACTCAGTGAGCTCTGGTAGTGATTGTGCAGGGTTGTGGGGAACACAGTACCCCAGCACAATGCTAAACCTGTCCCGCTGACCCACCAATAGGTGAAGGCATTCTAACCCAGGTCACACCAATGCCACGGATCTGCTGACAAAAAGGGATTCCCTGTAAACGAGGCCCCATGACCCCCCCAACCTGTCCATGTGCTGGACATGAAACCCGGGAGGGCACATCTGGGAGAGGGCTGCCCCTCTCTCTGCCCCCACCCAAGTCTCTGTAATATAAGCCAGGTCGGCTCACCCATCTGTGATGACATCACAAAGGACGGGGATTTTATTATGGACTGACCTGGCATTGACCAGCAAGCAGGACAGGTCAGAGGCACTGACAGTATGGTTCCCTGGTACATGGCAGTGAGCTGAGGGATCAGAATGGAGGACAGGCAACAATTGTCTGGCCCTAGTTCTTATTGACCGACCAATGCCCCAGCCCCCAGCATACCTCCCATGGCCTGACACCACCGGAATAGCAGTCCCTGCTAACATCACTGACTGGAAAACAAAACAAAACAAAATGAACTAATTAAACAATATCACAAGCAATATTATATAATTAGACAATATTACATCTACAGGGAAAGCCCTAACAATAAATAAATTAAAAATAACACTAATATTAGAATCGATGTTAGCCAGTCCCATTGAGCTATAACTGGCAGTCAGGGAGATGGATTAGCGAGGGAGCCTCCCACACACCCCGGCTGATAGCTCAATGGAATCTCCTGTGCAGTCAGTTCTAGCATATGTCTTTTTTCTGTCTTCGCCTACACTGGTTACCCGTTGCCTCCCGAATAAGGTTCAAGGTGTTGGTTTTGGTTTACAAAACCCTCCATGGCTTGGCCCCTGCCTATTTGGTGGAGCGCCTTTCCCGACAATCAGACCTAGCCCGACCCACCCGCTCTTCGATGGCCCTTTCGCTGAGGACGGTCACTCCGAGGGAGGCCCGTAAAACAAGAACTCGCGGGCGGGCCTTCTCGGTAGTGGCACCAACTATGTGGAACAAGCTTCCCAGTGAATTACGGCAGGCTCCCTCGCTGGTGTCATTTAAGAAAAATTTAAAGACCTTTCTCTTTCGGGACGCCTTTGGTGATCTCTAGGGACCCAATTGGTTTTTTTTTTCCTTTACCCCGCCAATTCACCTATTCTTGGAAATTACTGTTTTAGATGTTGTATTGATTTTATTGTTTTATCTTTATTGTTGTAAACCGCCCTGAGTCCTCTTTGTGGGAAATAGAGCGGTATATAAGTGCGAAAAATAAATAAATAAATAATAAATATGGATTGACTTGATCAAGGAAGCCACAGGAAGGCCAAAAATACTTGAATATAAATCTACTTGCTATAACACAGGCCTCAGCTTGATTAATATAATTTGAATGAATTTCTCATCCCCACCACCCCTCAGGTGGGGTGTCTGCAAGATCTGGTATCTCTTGTTTTGCTCAACATACTTGTGTGAAAAGACTTTCTCAGTTATGAATATTAACAAGAGCCATGTTTGTTTCTTAGTATGGTGGGTGGGGCTTGCAAGGGGTCAGTGTGTGGGGCTTGCAAAGGGTCGGGGGGCTTTCAATGGGGGGCAGCCATCCCCCCACATTTTCAGCCACAAAACCTGCCCCCTCTTTGAGAGAGGTTTGGAAGCAAGATCTTAATATAGAAATAAAAAAGAAGAAGAGTGGGGAAAAATTTAGGATTAAGAAAAAATAAAGGGGAAAAAAGTAAAATAGTCAAAAAAAATTAACATCTAAGCAAAAAATCAACTATCAGAAAAGGTCAACATACAAACAGCTTAAAAAGTGAAATATCTACAAATATTCTTATCTGCAATATATGCAACAATAAAAGAAGATAATTACATTAAAACATGGAATCAAGTTAATAGGGACTTGGAGAAATGGAAACATCTACAACAGTCACTATTAGGGAGAATTACAAATATTAAAATGAATGTGCTACCAAAAGTTCTATACCTGTTCCAACCACGACCAGTGAAAGTAGAGGCGAAATATTTTGAAGAACTAAATAAAGTAATGTTGAAATTCATCTGGGAGAAAAAGAAAGCATGAATTAAATTGAAATTGCTTCAAACATCTAAAGAAGGATTTGGGCTACTGGACTGGACTCTATATTACCAGTCATGTTCATTAGTTTGGCTGAAAGACTGTTTAATTTTAAGAAACAAAAGATTATATTTTTAGAGAGACATGATCTACAACTGGGTTGGCATGCTCTTCTTTGGTATGAAAAAGCCAAAGTACTGTACATGGGTACTGTATTTCTAAAACCATTATCTTAGAGACTCTCTACTTAAAACATGGGAGAAACCAAAAATGAAATTATATATGAAAATCCCAAGATGGGTCTCACCTATGAAAGCATTTACATACCCAAGCCATTTAAACTTTGGAAGAATTGCAACATATACTAGATATAGATGGAAATTTAAAGTCCAAGGAAGAATTGACAAATCAAGGGATGGTGACTACAGGATAGCCTTTAATGCAGATGCAATCTAGTTATAAGAAAGATCTCAAAATTTATGTTTTTTATAATGAACAGATAGCATTTGATAAAATATTGTTGCCCTCCGATTATGTTAATTAAGAAAATATATAAATTTTGGTTAGAATGGAAAATGGAAGATGAAAACATGAAAGAAACAATGATAAAATGAGCAAAAATTTTGGTTACACTGTGGAGTTGGAGAAATATACAAATTTTGGAATAGAAATTCCAAATTAACAATGGCGACATCATATAAAGAATATCTGTATAAAATGTTTTATATATGACATTTTCCACTTGTTACGTTAGCTAAAATGTTCCCAAATCTGTCTAGTAAATGTTGGAAATGTGCACAAGAAAAGGGGACTTATTATCATGAATGGTGGACAGGTGATAAAGCGAAAAAATGTTAGATTAAAAAACATACTTGGCTTATTAGAATGATATAAAATGGATGTAGATTTTAGGCCAGAACTGTTTTTACTAGGCATACTACCTGTACCAGAAAACGTAGACAAACAAAATACTTATCTAGTCCAGCACATTCTGACAGCAGAGGATGGTTTGGGCACAATAGTGGAAAACCAAAGAAACAGCAACAGAGGAAATGATTGCTAAAATTGCTGGAATGTGCAGAGATGGGCAGACTGGCAATGAGAAGTAAGTAAAAAGAGGACTGCCAATACAGTATTACCAAGTTTGGAGTATGTTTTATCAATGGCTATAAGAAAGAAACAAATAATAAGAGTAAGAGGGTTGTAATATAATAATGACTGAAACCCATGCAACACTATGTGTAGTAAATATCACATATACTTTTTAATGTGTAGAAAATGAAAAAAACATATTTAAAAAAGAAACAGAACGCAGAAATAAGAGCAGAGGGGGAGAGGGGACATTCTGCAACTTATTCCTTACACCGATCTTGGGGCCCTAGTGGGACACATGGAAGACACACACCTGGGAAGGGAGGGAAAGGGGGCGCATGCTTGGAGCGTCAACAATAACGGGGCGAGAGACAGAGGCAGAGGCAGAGGCAGAGGCAGAGACAGAGACAGAGACAGAGACGAATGAATGCAAGGGTTGGACGCCTTCCCTCTGCCCTGAAGAGGCATCCGCCACCGTCCCGTAAAGCACCCGAGCCTGATGTCGCAAACAGTGGCCCCGTCCTCCGTCACTCGCGGCTTCCCTCTCCGACGGGCGCGCCGGGCCAGTGGGCGCCCCGCGCGCTCCCACCCCTTCCTTGCTCGGCCCCCTGGAGCCGTCCCAGGCACCGCGGCGCCCCGGCCCCGGCGCGCCCTCGAGAGCCCGGGGAGGCGCCCACCTCCGCGGGCAGACGCCGGCCTCCTCGGACCTCACCACCACCACCGCCGCCGCCGCCGCCGCCTCCATGGCGGCTCCTGCTAGCCGCCACCCAGGCCCGCCCGCCCGCGGTCCCCCCCCACCACTCCCGAGCATCGCGAAGCCCCCGGCTCGCTCACGGGGTAGCTATCCCGGTCTCTGGCCCCGAGCTTCCGACGGCGACTCGCAAGCAACACGGCGGGCACGAAAAGGGCAACCGGAGCGGCAGGAAGAGAGGCAGGCGAGGGCCCGGGCTTCCGGTTGGCCAGGGAAACTTCATTTTGCACCCGAGGAGTCACGCCGCCCTTCCTTGCCTGCGCACTGAAGGCGGCCGGGTGGCGTCCAAGAGCGGGTTAAAGGGGATCAGTGCGAGCCAACTCGGGGCCACCTTTTTCACTGCTGAAGAAATCGTTGTCTCTAACGTACACAGTGGATATCCAAGGAAATATCCCTCTTTTTGTTTCTCGGCGTGTCAGCAAAATAAAGGCGGGGGGGAGGGGAGGGGAGGAAGGCAAGTTGTTTCCCAGGGGAGCATTTTTGGATCAAAATCTACTTATTCAGACACGACTGCGGCTGTACGTCCTTATGCTGTATATAGAACTATACTGTATATAGTTCTTTCCTTTGACAGTCTCTGATTCCATCTTCATTAACAACTGGGCACATTACTGGGCCAATCTAATCTATATAATCATCCTGGATATTTAACTGCCATTCCTGGATTAAATCTGTTTAAATCTCTTACCTGTATCATCACCTGGACACTATCCTGAAATAAAAAGAAGTAACCTGTGTTTAAGAGCATAAGAAGAGCCCTGCTGGATCAGGCAAAGGGTCCATCTAGTCCAGCTTCCTGTCCCTCACAGTGGCCCCATCAGATACCTTTGAGAGCACGTGAGACATCTAGATACCTTTCTCCTCATGCCACTTCCCATTGTCTGACACTTTGAGGTACTCTCCTTTTAAGCCTGGAGATAACATGCATCCATGGCTTGTAACCTGCAATAGACTTTTCCTCCAGAAATTTGCCCCCCTTTAAAGGCAGTTAGGCCAGATGCCATCACTACATCCTGTGGCAAGGAGTTCCACAGGCTAACAACACGTTGGGTAAAGAAATATGTACAGGGGACCCTTGTATAACAAACAGCTTGTATAACATAAAATTTGTACAACATAAAAATTCCGGAGATAGGAGAAATTTGCTTAACATAATCGCCTATGAAGAAAATCCGTACAACATAAAAATGGGATCACTCCATTTTCAATGCATTCCTATGGGAATTTGTATAAAGGAAAATTTGCTTAACATAATTTCATTTGGAACGAATTAATTCCTTTATACAAGGTACCACTGTATTTTGTTTGGCCTGTTCTCCATCTCCCAACCCTCAGTTTGAGTGGATGATCCCTGGTTCTGATACTGTGAAGAAAAAGAGCTTCCCTCTATTCACTTGATCCATCCCCTGCATTATTTTGTACATCTCAATCATGCCTCTCCATCAGGTACATTTTCCCCAGATGAAAGAGCCCCAAATAAAGCCTATCATAAGGGAGGTGCCCCAGCTCAATAATCATTTTAGTCAGTCTCTCTTCTACACCTTATCCAGTTTCACTATGTCATTTTTGGGATGCAGTGATCAGAACTGTAATACTTCAGGTGTTGCATTAGTTTTTTTATTTTTATTTTTATTTTATTTTTTGGTACAGTGGCATTATACCAGGGCTGTTCAACTCTGAACAGGCCAAGGTCTACTTTTTCCAGCCCAAAGTGCCTGAGGGCTACTACACTAAAAACCTCTACTTACAAATTTTATCTGTTCCGATCACATACTCCTAAGTAAAAACTTTTGTAAGTAGAGCAGCAGTTTCCCATAGGAATGCATTGAAAACAAATTAATCTGTTCTGGAGGGAACAGATTTCAATGCGCCATGGGCCTTGAACTGCCCCACTCATTTGAGACAGTGGGCTGGCAGACCCAGAACTTTGCTGGGGCAGTGGTGGTCCTTGGTATGGGGGAGGGAGAGTGGAGAATTTACCCCCTCACTTTCTGGCGGGCTACTTTTGAACCCTTTGTGGGCTACAGTAGCCCACAGTCTACCTGTTGGGTGGGCCTGCATTATACTATTGGCTGTTTTATTGTCAGTCCCCTTTCTAATGATTCCTAGCATGGAATTGGCCTTCTTCACCCCTGCCATACACTGGGTTGACAATTTTATCAACCTATGCACCAGCACACCAAGATCCCTTTCTTGATCTATCATGGGTTTCTATTCTATGTCTTAAAACATGGATTTTGATCCAAAAAAGTTCATACTAAAATAAGAGTGTCCCTGTTGCCAGATGGGTGATATATAAATCCAATAAATAAATAAGAGAAGGGAAGGACATTGGTGGAAGATAAATCACTTAAAGGTGTAGGAGGTTGGATTCAGTGGTCTTACGGGCCCTTTCCAACTCAATTTTCTATGACACTGTGAAGCTTAAGGGGAAAAGGTTTCAAAACACTCCAGATGAGAACGGATTAAGTGCCTACAGAGCAACAAAACAGACTGAAAACGGGTGTGTAGAAGTGTTAAAACAGCATCTGGGCTGAGCTTTAACCTGAAGGAGGAGGGCCTTTCTGATCCTGAACCTCCACTCTCCAGTCAGCCACTGAGGATAGACCAGAACATCTCATGGAATCTCACATATCTGGCAGAGCTTATGAGTACATAGGAACCAATGACAAACATGGGAGCCACGTTTCCTTAAAATGAGTTCATCAGGCATTCATCTAAAGAAGTCAGCAGCAGCCCAGAAACAGATAGGCCGCCTTAATCCTGAAGACTTCTGTGAGGGTTCCATTTTTGCCCAGGCTTCCCGCCCTTCCAACTTTAAAGAAGGTATCTCTCGGAATGCACAAACAGAACTTTTATTCAGTTCTTCAACAATAAACGAGGTTTTTCTTCTAACTACAGTTTCAACATTCTTAACATCAGTCATAAACGGATTATTTCTTCCTCCAGAGATTGGTGTTTTTAGAATGTGATCAAGTTCCCCACTGCCACCTGGGGATAGCTGGCTCCACCACTGATCCCCTCCTCCCTCTCGGAGAGCTTCAGCCCCTCCACTTGTACCCCAATCTTTTTCACCGAGGGTTTGGGTTTTCCCACTTGTACCCCAACCTCCGAA